>CM046386.1:8380465-8536465 GCA_025413485.1 Ficus microcarpa | reverse complement strand
AGGAACAATATGTTTTCTAGCTATCCATCCATCTCTTCGTCTATTTAGGAAAGGAAAAAGGATTTTTTTTTTCCCTTGTTTTAGTACGTATGTTTGTATGTTGTAGTTTTACCATCAATGCTTTTTCTGAGAGCATTTAAGAAACAGTTTCTTTTCTATTTATCTATCAGTCTTTCTTTTTTATTTTTTGCATTTCCTTAACTCTTTATTATTATTATTATTATTATTATTATTTTCAGGATGATCGGCATGTTGTGGAGCCAGCTACTCATCCTTTGACAAATACTGTTGAGTTAAGATCTGAAACCTCTCAAGCATCTGTTCCGATTCTTCCCAATGCTAACCCTGCTTCTTTGGGGCCACTCCTGCCATCTCAGAGTATGGGAGTCACCTGGATAACAATTTTATTTTGTTTTTGTTAGCATCATGCATAATATCATGTCATCCATCATTTACTGACAGGAAGTCTCTTTCCAATTTTGTCATAGGACCGGGTTTGCTTGGACCTCCTGTTAGACGAGATAGCTTTTCTGATCGTGATCATGACATGAAGAGAGGAGTTGGTACCATGAAATTTGGTCTAGAATTGAGAAACCAAAGCTCTGGTGAACCCCCACTTCTATCTAGAGTACCGACGCAACTTTCAGCACCTCCAGTACAAGCACAGGGAGGTTGGTTGATAGAGGATGACATCAATAGAGGACCTCTAAGGAATCGTCCTTTGGGGCTTGTTCAAGAATCTGATGTATTAAAACCAGAGAAGCAGCGCACTCATCAGAACTTGTCTTTGCATACAACTTCGGGCTCTACTCCCACTGGTTTACTCTCACAAACTTCTGAAGTGAAGAGTGAAGAGGTTTGCTCAGAATTTTCTTACCTTTTGTTTTCAACCACAGCTAGTCCCAACAATCTATAAAGCTCGGCTTCATATCTGGTTAAAAAATGCTCATCTACAGGTTCACAATGGGGATAATTTGCAAAAGCAAAATCTTCCACTTGCAAGTCAGTTATCTGGTAGGTCATATTGTAAAGAAGTTTTGGTAATTCATTGAGCTGTATAGACCTTAATGAGAATAATTATTTTATGCATCCACAAACTTGTGCTGCTAGGTTCTGTTTTTTGATAGATTACTCTTTGGCACTATAAATTTAATAAATTTATAAAGCATAATACGGCAGAATTTGATGTACAAACATATTATTTTATGTGTTTAGCTAATTGTTACTTTTTGCAGATGGTGGGGTATCTCAAAATCAGGGAGCTTCCAACAGTAGAGATGTCCAAACTGAAGGCGGCAAAGTGAACCTGCTACCATCTCCTCCCTTATCTATTGGAGTGCTGCAAGAAATTGCACGTAGATGTAGCTCAAAGGTACTACTGTCTAAATGTGGATGCCTTTTTGTTTTTGTTTTTGTTTTCATGTTTGTTTTTGTTTTTTATTTTTGTTTTTTGTTTTTTTGCCTTTTTATTTTGTTTTGTTTTTGTTTTTTTTCAGCAGTTACCTTTTACCTATTGTACTTTGCAGGTTGAGTTCAAGTCTGTTCTAAGCACTAGTAAGGATTTGCAGTTTTCTGTTGAGGTTTGTACTTAGTGTTTGAGCTTCCTCTCTCTTCTTCTCAAACTCATGGTGAATTTTTGATATTGCAATAATGGCTTGTATCTTATCTATTTCTGTTTGTTGGGAATTTTTACCAACCCTTAACTGATAAGTGTTTTCTTGAGAACTAGAGTATGTGTTTCTGAAGCTAGTCTCTAAACAGCATAAATCAAATTACATAAAATCAGGGAAATTGATATATTATGCGGAATCATCTTTGGCGGTTCTTTGAATGTAGCATGCTCATTGAGTCATTGTTGATTCATTGGTTTAGGTTTTGTTCACTGGTGAGAAGATAGGTGTTGGAATGGGTAAGACGAGAAAGGATGCTCAGCAACAAGCTGCTGAAAATGCCCTTCATAACTTGGCTGGTAAATTGTCATTGAACTTGGATATTCATCTTGTATTAATGCCTTCTGTATCGGTAGTCTTCTGTATACTTTGTTTGTATTCACCTGATCTCAATGGTGCTTCTTCTTTTGTTTTACCATTATTTAAGACTTGGAAGTTAAAATGGGTTGAATATAACATCAGAGGTTAACCATTGAAGAAAGCCTTCAATTTTCTTTGTGAGAGAAATTGGGGATTATTAGTTTGGTGATGGCCTTGGCGTAGAAAAATGTCCTACAAAAGAAAAAACATAACAATTATTATTCGAGGGAAAGTTTACTCTCCGAGTTCACATAAATGAACTTTAATCTAGACAAGAAAAGGTGTTGCAATACAAGATGATTGTAGAATTGCATTACATAGACAGAAAGGTACTGAATGTAACTTTTTATGGGTGGAATTGCAGAAAAATATGTAGCATATGTTACACCTCGTTCTGGAGCTGTGGACAAAGATTTTGATAAACTCTCTCTTAAAAACGAAAATGGATTTCTATGGGACTCCGTTAAGCCTGGATCAACTGAACCGACCGGAGAAGATGATGTGCCCAAAGAAAGCACTCCTGAGGTGGGGATTCTTGATGATGCTTTCAGTAGTTGATTTGATTTTCTACGCTGGTGGTGCTTGGATAAAGGGTATGTGGGCAAGACATTTCCTGATAAAGGTTAGTGGCTACCTTATAAGAACCACTCCTTTTCTTGAATTTTGCTTTGCACCACAGATGTGATGGCTAAAACACTATTAGGGGATTGAGCTGACATCATGTCCGCTACTGCTGCCATGTTCAGGCTCTGTTAATTCATGTTTTAAAAGGTAAGGGCTTGGTGGTCGGTCCCTAGTTCTACCCATTATCCAAGTACTCCCAAGTAGTCAATTCAACTATATTCTTTTCTCGTTTTCTTCTTTTAACCCACCCATGCTTTTAGTAAATGACTTGTTGATATCTTGTTGGCTCACAGTGGAGGGAAAAAAAAAGGTTTTCCTCACATGGTCATTGTTGTGACACCAACACAAGGCAAATACAATAATCTGATTTTACCCTTTTTCTTATTGCTGTAGTAAAAGAGATGTCACTGATTTTTTCCTCTTTTTGGCGGTTGGCTTGAATCGCATACGGTTCGAAGTTGCTTTCAAACTCTTTCAAATAACTTAAGTGTGTTTTGGTCAAGTTTGTTCGGCTGTTGAACCATTAGTTGGATTTCTTCTTCTGTCAAAAATTTTAAAACATCGTAAAAGCTCTCTGTAATTGTGTTTTTACCTTTTTTGTCCCTCCCACCCCCTTTTTTATCTTGAAATATTCTCGTTGCTCATATGGCCTGATTGTTTCCCACGAATTAATGACAAATGATAAAAATGTGCAGGCTGCTGAAAGTGAACCTGGAAGTACATCCTCCACAGCACTAAATCAGCAGCATGTGCAAAAGCGCGCCAATTCCCCCAGGTAACATGGCACAGATGTGAATCATTTTTACATTTCAGGATTCACTTTTTTTCCCCGTGGAGTATTTGTTGCTTTACAGTTCTTCTCAATTCCTCATTTTCTTTATATTGCTATCGACATCCAGTTCGCACAGCGACATTGATATAAGATGTGTAGCGAAAACACAAATGTAAACATGTATGGTAATCAATGTCATTCGCTTTACAAGTACGAAAGGAATCCCACATTGTTAGACCCTGAGATAATGTACTACAGGGACGTCAAATAATCAATGAATAATCAAATCCATGTGCTTATCCTCAATTTTAACAGTGAAATGGTGGTGAGCATGGCTCCTTTTGGATTCTGATTTTAGAGTCTTGTTTTTCTATCCTTCCAGATTGCAGCAATCCGCTCCGATTAAACGATCAAAGGAAGAACTAAATAAAGGTTCACAAAATTTGTCAAGTTCGTGGCAGCAGAAAAACGGACATCATCCTGCTTCGTGAGTATCTGGGAATCTTGCTTTGTAGAAGCAGAGAAAGGATCGGTGTGGAGCTGATAATTAGCAACCACAGTACAAAGTGTTTTTAGTCGGAACACAGTTAAAATTGGCCAACGCAGGTGACTTTTTATCTGTAATTTTGTCGGGGAGAGGTGGGAAATTATTATTTATATTTTTTCGCCCCATTTTTTCCTCGAGGGTAGAATTTGCCCCGGAACTTGTACTGTCTTATCTTTTGGCTCCATTTATATCATCACAGCCATGTGCTTCTCCTACATTCACTAAGCACTCTCTCTAGCCGGGTTGGGAGCAACTGATTCTTAAAACCTAAACTAGATTATCAATCTCTTAATGACATCATTTTAGCCAAAAAAACAAAAAATCTCTTGATGACATCAGAAGGGGTCAATTTAATTACAGGACCATTTCTCATTGTCGGGGTAGGTTAGCACATTCCTGCATCACATGATCGGGTCTTTATGTAGAACCATGATTGTAAATATTCATGATATTTTTAAAATTATTTCTACAAATTTCAATGTGTTCGAGGGGTATCAAATTATTTTTTAAGTGTAATATTTTTTCGGTCAAAATATAGGAGAAATATGATAAAAATATTGATATCGGTAAAATATAGTGCATTTTATACAAAATATATGGAAATATTAAAGAAATATCAAAAATTTCAGTGGAAATTTTGGTTTGGAAATTTTCTAAATTTTAGATATCTATAATTTACTAGGCCTGGCAATTCGTGTTAAACGTGTTAATCGTGTCAGCCCATTTCCGACCCATTTATTTTCGTGTTAAACGTGTCGACTCAATTTCGACACAATTATTAATCGTGCGGTCCAAACCTATTTATTTCGTGTCGTTCTCGTGTCGTGTCACCGTGTCATGTCCGAATAATTTAAAAATTCTAACGAATAATTTAAAAATTCTAACATAAATGTGTTAAACGTGTTAATCGTGTCAGTCCATTTCCGATCCATTTATTTTCGTGTTAAGCGTGTCGATCCAATTTCGACCCAATTATTAATCGTGCGGTCCAAACCCATTTATTTCGTGTCGTTCTCGTGTCGTGTCACCGTGTTGTGTCCGAAATTGCCGGCTATATCATTTACTATCTTTTTTGAGCATATTATTGTTATCTTATAGTTTTTAAAATAAATGATAAGAGAGAGCAACTAGCAACTTGCAATTAACATATTATAATCATTGATGAAAATGTCCACATTATCGATATTTCCATGATATTATACGTATCTTGAAGTTTCGACATGGATAATGGGATAATGATATTTCTTTTAAAAGTATTTGTCAAATGTCCACAATATTAAAAAATATTCACAATATTAAAAAATATTCGCAATATTTGTTAATATTCAGGATATATTTAGATATCTCCACAAAATATCCAAAAACTTGGAGATCTTTTTGTTTTGTTTTGTTTTGTTTTTGTTTGTTTTGTTTGTTTTGTTTTATTTTTTTTTTTTGGATTAAAAATCACAATGTGGTTGCATATTTCATTATTTTTAAATATTGTGACAACATACTACACAATATCAAAGATGAAAATGTCGATGTCGATGGAGTTGTGGAAGTTTTGATTCATAGATAGTATCCACAGAAATATTGATGTCTAACGAATATTCAGGGAAAAAAAATGGATACACAAAGAAAAATTTACAATTTTTGCTGAAACTTTACAAAATGTAAAAACAATCAAATATTATTTAATCTAAACTAATTTTATAAACAAAACAATACATTTTTTTTAATCAAATATTAGCGTTGTATCACATAATGTAATAGTAAATCACAATAATAAGTATTGATTGTAATTTCAAGATGATATTACATACTCATTAATCATTACAAACAAAATATAATATTATAAAGTACATAAAAATTAAATGTCGAACATAAGAGAGCACACATAACTTTCGAGTATGGTTGCAAGTATCCACGATATTTCTAAAATATCTATTTTTAAGGGAAATTGAAATATCTTTAATGTAAAATATCTTTTCCACCAAAATATCAGGGAAATATCAAGGAATATCAATAAAAATATTGATATCGGTAAAACGTAGTGCAATTTTTACAAAATTTCAAGAAATATCGATGAAATATCAGAAATTACGATGGAAATTTTGGTTTAGAAATTTCAAAAATTTCGTATTTCTATCATTTACTATCTTTTTAAGCATGTTATGATTATCTTCTATTTGTAAAAATAAATGATGATATAGAGCAACTAGCAAAAAACATGTTATAATTATTTTATAAAAAAGAGATTAAAAAAATAAAATACGACACATAAAAAGTTGAGAGAATATATTTTACTGGACTTCTTCAAAATTTGCACAATTTTCTATTTATTAAAATACATTGGGAAGAGATCAACAAACCTACATATAGCATATTCATGATTATATTCAACTCTATTCAAATAATATATCATGATATCAATATTGATTGAATCAAGATGACATCCCAGCCATATTTGAACTTCTTAGGACTTCTTTTTGGTATTAGGATATATAAAATATAATATGTTTCTTATGTAAAACTCGTGTATTTGTGTATATTTTAACATTTGTACTATCTTAAAATGTTAAAAATGTATTTTAAATCATATTTCCATAATTTCAGTAATTTTTTCTAATGTTTCCACCGATATCGATATTATCTCATAATTTCTGTTAAATTGGACTAACAATATTTTTGTCGATATCGATATTTTCATCATTGGTTTCAAGTGTCATTAATTACTATTACGAATAGGACTTAGACTGCTTATGTGGTAGAGCATGATTATGTGGCTGTTTACGTGTTAGGTATTTGTAGTTACTGATGTGCTTGTTAGATTTGTTATAAGTTTGTTACAGTTGGTATACGTGGTAACCATTGATTGGCTTGTATAGAGTATTTATTCTTCGCTGTAACCAACTCTAGTCTAATGAGAAGTTATCTTTCATTCTCAGAATTAGTTTCTCTCTCTTCTTCTTCTTCTCTCTTTCTTCGAGAACTCTTTCTTTCTAACATGGTATCAGAGCATTTTCCGGCAACGAAGTAGTTACCAGTGACGGAGAACGGAACTTAAGCTGAAGGTCCTTCAAGGTCAACAACAATGGTGATTGAGGCAAACTCACAGCGATTTCTTCCCATTTCGTTTTCTCATCCAATTGGGACAAAGCTAGATTCGAACAACTTCTTGATTTGGTGAAAACAGATTCTTTCATTAATCAAAGGTTATTGTCTCCAGCACTTTCTTTTTGGTTCGATTTCTCCACCAGCGAAATTTCTTTCTATTGAAGATGAGATTCTTGGACGTGCTACACCTGAATTTTTGGATTGGGAGCAACATGATCAATTAATCATGTCGTGGCTCATGTCTTCCATGACTGAGGGCATTGTTTCTCGTATGGTGAACTGTGAATCCTCTGCACAGATCTGGAGAATGATCGAAGTATACTTTGCCAGTCAGATACGAGCCAAGGTAACACAGTTTAAAACTTAACTCCAATCTACCAAGAAGGGATCTCTAACAATCAATGAGTATCTACTCAAGATCAGAGGGTTTATTGATCTTTTAGCCCTAGTAGGTCATAGTATGACTGTAAAAGATCAAATTGATGCAATTTTTGAGGGTTTACCTTCAGAATATGATTGTGTTGAATTAGCTATTAGCTCAAGGACAAATAATTACTCTGTTGAAGATGTTGAGGCTCTTCTCCTTGCCTATGAAGTCAAGCTTGACAAGAATGCTAAGTCACTTGATTCGTCTCTGACCAATGTGGCTACTGCAAATTATGCCCAAACAAGAGACAACTTTATCCCAATTCTGGTCATGGATCTTCTGGTTTTCGTCCCTCATACAATGGTGCCTTTTTCCTTAATAATTGTGGAGGCTTTTCTAGTGGCAGAGGTCACTTTAATGGTGGTTTTAATGGTGGTAGCAGATTCTCTGGTGGTCGTGGGAATTGGCACACTGGCTGGAACTCGAATGGTAATTGGACTCCTGCTAATTCTGGAGTAATAAGGTGATTTGTTAGCTTTGTAACAAAGTAGGTCATGAGTTACTTCAGTGTTACTACAGATTTGATTCCTCTTATAAGGGACCTGGACAATCTTCTTCTGGTCGAGCACAAGGCAATGTTGCCTACTTTGGTGGTGAATCGTCTCACAGCTCAGAGGATCCTCATCTTAGTGCAATGCTTGCTACTCTTGAGACAGTGTGTGACAACAATTGGTATCCTGATTCAGGGGCTACTAATCATGTCACCTTAGAAGTCTCTAACCTGATGTCAAAGATTGGGTATGATGAACCTGAGCAACTCCATGTTGGTGATGGTAAGGGTCTAACTATAACTCATGTTGGTCAATCCATGTTTACCTCACCTTTAAAGTCTTCTAGGTGTCTATTGTTAAAACAATTACTTCATGTTCCTAAAATTACAAAAAATCTTCTTAGTGTCTCTAAGTTTGCTCATGATAACAATGTGCATTTTGAATTTCATTCCACTGTCTGTTTTGTCAAGGATCAGGCCACTCATACTGTTTTGCTGATGGGGAAGCTTAAAGATGGGCTCTATGTGTTTGATAACACTCAAATTGCTCTTCAACATGGTCCTGACCTTACTTCTCAGTCATCATTTGTTCTTCAGGAACACAAACCCACTGTTTTTGCTTCTTTTATTAGTTCTCCTAGCTTAGAGTCTACCAATGTACCAAATAAGTCCTGTACACTGTTTGATTTGTGGCATAATAGGCTTGACCACCCCTCTAATAAAGTTGTAAAAGCTGTTCTTGATAAATGTGACATTTCATATTCTAATAAAGTGATTCCTTCTATGTGTCAAGTATGTTGTTTGGGAAAATTGCACAAACTCCCTTTTCCTAGCTCTAACACAGAATACACTAAACCATTGCAATTGATTTACTCTGATCTATGGGGTCCTTCACCTATGATTTCTACAAATGGATATCATTATTATGTTCATTTTGTAGATGCTGTTATTAGGTTTACTTGGATCAATATGCTTAGAGAAAAATCAGAAGCCCTTCAAACCTTTGAAAATTTTAAAAAACTTGTTGAGCTGCAACTTGATTCTAAGATTCTTGTTGTCCAAACTGATTAGGGAGGTGAATACAGACCATTTACTAACTTGTTACAGTCTTTTGGCATTGTTCATAGACTTCCTTGTCCTCATACTCATGAACAAAATGGCCTATCAAAGAGAAAACATAGAACTATTGTTGAATATGGTCTCATTTTACTTGCAAAAGCCTCTATGCCCTTAAAGCTTTGGGATGAAGCTTTCAGGGCTTCAGTTTTTCTGCATAACAGGCTGCCTACTGCTATTCTTTGAGGTATGTCTCCACTTGAAAAGCTTTTTCACACTCCTCCTATTTATTCTCAATTAAGAGTTTTTGGTTGTTTGTGCTTTCCCAACTCTAGACCTTATAGTCATCATAAATTCAATTTTTACTCTTCTCCCTGCACATTTTTGGGTTTCAGCTTGAATCACAAGGGGTACAAGTGTCTAGATTCCTCTGGCAAGATTTTCATCTCTAGAGATGTTCTCTTTGATGAGTACACGTTTCCTTTTGCTCAACAAGTCATCAAAGAGTCACATCCTGTTGTTCCTTTATCTCCTATACTAGTACTTCCTCAACCTTGTTTTGTTTCTTCTCCCAACCTTTCTCCAGAGTCACCAAAAGTTGTGCCTATTTTTGTTTCTAAACCAATCTCCACATCTGAACCAGTGTCATACTCTAATTCTGGAAACATGGATGATTCAACTATTGTTAGACCTATTTCTCCTCCTATTGTTATAGACAGGTTTCAAAATGCTGACAACTCAAGAAGAACAGGTGCTGCTCCAACTCATTCCTTGATTACTAGAAGTAAGGATGGCACTTGAAGATAAAAGTGTTCATGGCCAGTAAAGAGCCTGCAACAGTTGATGATGCTTTGCAAAATCTAAAGTGGAAACAGGCAATGGAAGATGAGTTTTTGGCACTGCTGAGAAATGGTACATGGTCCTTGGTTGATCTTCCACCAGATAGGAAGACTATTGGCTGTAAGTGGGTTTTTAAGGTGAAGGTGAATCCTGATGGTACAGTGAACAAATATAAGGCTAGGTTAGTAGCAAAGGGGTTTCATCAAGTGGTTGGTTTTGACTTCAATGAGACTTTCAGTCCAGTGGTCAAGCTTACAACAATCAGGGTTATGCTCACTATTGCTCTCTCCAGAGGATGGTCAGTTAGATAACTTGATGTTAATAATGCTTTTCTAAATGGGGATTTAATGGAAGAAGTTTATATGGAGCAACCCTATGGTTTTCAGGATCCTAGCAGCCCACACAAAGTTTGTAGACTTCATAAGTCACTATATGGACTCAAACAAGCACCACGTGCTTGGTTTGAGAAACTCTATGGTACGTTGACTTCTCTTGGTTTTGTGTCAGCCAAGTTTGATCAATCCTTGTTTGTTAAGATAACTCCTCAAATAAGTCTATTTGTGTTGGTATATGTGGATGATATTTTGTTGACAGGGACTGACAACCATGCTGTACAGAAGTTAGTAGACCAGCTAAATGGGACCTTTGCACTCAAGGATCTTGGAGAATTTGAGTACTTTCTTAGGATTCAGGTTAACCACACTGCATCTGGTTTGCTCTTGTCTCAGTTAAATACATTACAGATCTTCTAGCTAAGGCCAAGATGCAATTTGCCAAGCCAGTTTCTGCCCCTATGACACATGGGCTAAGACTGACAGCTTATGGTAGTGATCCAGTGCAAAGTCCTCAATTGTATCGAAGTATTGTTGGTGCATTACAGTATGTCACCATCACACGACCAGAGATAGCTTATAGTGTCAATCGGGTATGTCAGTTTATGCATAATCCCTTAAAGGCTCACTGGAAAAAAGTAAAAAGGATCTTGAGATATTTAGCTAGAACGTTGGACTTTGGTCTTCATCTAAGGAAAGCATATTCACAAGACTTGAGTTTTGTTGGTTTTGTGATGCTGATTGGACTTCAGATTTGGATGACAGGAGGTCAACATCAGGCTACTGTGTTTATCTAGGTCCTAATCTTGTGTCCTGGTGTTCAAAGAAGCAACACACAGTCTCTAGGTCTTCAACAGAGGCTGAATTTCGAGCCTTAGCTAACCTGGTTGCAAAACTCAACTGGCTGTAGTCCTTACTAGGAGAACTTCAAGTAACTCAAGCTACTAATCCAGTTATATGGTGTGACAACATTAGCATGGTGATGATAGCTAGAAATCCAGTTCTTCATGCTCAAAGAAAGCATATAGAACTGGATCTTTACTTTGTCAGAGAAAAGGTGCTGCAGAAGAAGGTGGAAATTAAGCATGTTCCCTCACAAGACCAAACAGCTGATGTGTTTACTAAGGCTATTTCTAGTTCTCGTTTTGCTCAGATGAGGTTCAAACTAAGAGTTGAACAAATATCCACTCTTAGTTTGAGGGGGGGATATTAGGAATAAGACTTAGACTGCTTATATGGCAGAGCATGATTATGTGGCTGCTTACGTGTTAGATAGTTATAGTTATTGATGTGTCTGTTAGATTTGTTATAAGTTTGTTACAGTTTGTATACGTAGTAACCATTGATTGGCTTGTACAGAGTATTTATTCTTAGCTGTAACCAACTCTAGTCTAATGAGAAGTTATCTTTCATTCTCAGATTTAGTTTCTCTCTCTTCTTCCGCTCTTTCTTTCTTCGAGAACTCTTTCTTTCTAACAATTACCAAAACGAGTTTCTAGCAGGTTGGAAAATATTAAGTAGGTGTTAATTTTGATCTAAACAATACATTTGCCAAGATATTATTTTTGAATAGTTTTGAAGGTAATTGTTAATGTGTCACATGTATGTTTCTTTGTCTCTTCTAACTCTTAACTCATAAATTAAAAATTGTTGATTTATCGAACTTGATGAGTAGTCTTGATGAGTATACAATGATATCTCGATTTAATTGGTGATAGAGTGTATGCCAATATATTGAAACAATTGTCTCGATTTTGTACTTTTGAACTAAACCATATTTGAGAACCATAAAGAGGATTATAACAGTATGAACTTTGCATGGTTCTGAAGTTCAGGGAAGCAAAACTCAAGGTAATACATTCCTCATTAGTTTGATTTATTAGAGTCAAACCGCATCTATTTTTATGGTGTTTTCCAATCGCCCCAATATCCCTATCTACTGCCTTACAACCATGATCATCATTGATGGCTAAATCAAAACTTTTGAGCGACTCTATCCTTAGATTTTGATAGAATCATTGATGGGTCTCTAACCCTTGATGCGATTTGTAAGAACCGCCTAAGTGATGGAGATACCAGCGCCTCCTCTAATATTTTTGTGATTTTTTCAAGTGTCTTCTGTGGGTTTTCTTCCACCATGATCATCACAAAATGGAGGCTCCTTTTTCAATAAATGTAATCGAGTCGGAGAAGGGAGCAAAGGGGAAAAAGGGGGTTATGGAAGAGTGTCAGAGGTTAATTTCTTATTATGACATGTATTTTCCATTTTTTAAATTGCAAAAATAAAGGGATTTTACAACCCTTTTTTTTTAATTGCTAAAATAAAGTGCTTATATTTAGGAGGGAATCAAATATACTTTTTTTTTTTTTGGCTAATTTGAAATGTTAGGGAATTTTGGTCAATGTGAAATAGGCATTTAATTTTTTGTTCATTTAAGGGGAACTTTAGAGAAATGCCACAAAATCATGCATGGGATTGATTTTTGTCATAAAAAAAGAAATTTGCAAAAAAAAAAAAAAAAAAGCCATAAGATGAAATTTATATAATATCAATCAATCAATTAATTAATTAATTTTAGAATACTAATTATACCTCCAAGTTACCATCTAGTGCAAATTAGTATCTATGTTGACACCAATTAGTTACTGCCCAATTGGTTGGTAACCAAGATAATCGATGGTTACTTTCCACAACGATACTGGCTGATCGATGGTCACAGGTTGGTAACTGTTTGGTTACCATTTGGTTACTAGTTGGTACCACCCCCTCTAGCAGATCTTGGCAGAGATCATGAGATCGAACGTGATGCCGAGCTCAGATCGCCACTTCTTTCTAGCGGAGATCGTGAGGCCAGTCACGATCGAGGCTACGGAGTGTAATGACCTATGCCTTTCTTTGGTCCTCCTGCTTACATGGTTTTTCTCTTGTGCTTAATCCCAAAAGGCCTTATACCAATTAAATGCGGTCTTTTTAAGGGACCGATAACTGTTATAATCATGCCTTCTTTGGGGGCCCAACGTTCTCATTGACCACACTTCATGTTAGGTATATTATTGTCCCTTTTTATCCTGGTGCCCGCACGGTTTTGTGCTTGAGCTTTACCCCAAAAGGTCTTATACCATTAGGAGGTAGTTTCTTTACTTATGAACCATCACATATATTCATTCCCAAATGATATGGGACTGTACAGCTTACCATTTTCCTTATAAAGACTGATGACTGTCACACAGAATGTAGTATCAGTTAGAATTAATTTTGCTTAATTAAACTAAATAGGTTTAATTAGTGTGTTAAATTGTGTTTATAAATAATTGATCTGCATCTGAAATTTCACAAGCTTAAAATTTGAAAGTATTTTTCAAAAATTACTTTTTTTCCCTAAACTTTTCAGAATTCCATTTTAGCCCATGATACTATCTAGTCAACCGGACCTGCATCATCGGTCAACATGACATGTTTGGTAGCACCGCCCTTCTGCTGCCCACCATTCCCAGAAATGCTAAATATTCCTTCTCCCTAAGCTCTGCTACCCCCTAGATCTCAGAGAAGAAGAAATAAGTTTATAAAAACCTCACCGCCCTCCTTCTCCCTCATTCTCTCTGATCTCTCTCCCTCACTCCCCCAGTTTCTCTCTCTTCCCCACACTCCCTTCACCTTTCCCTCTTTTTCCTTTCTCGTTCTTTTACTTCAAGAACGGCAACCAAGTTTCGGAGATTTGACTCATAGAGGTTAGAAACACTCCTCAATTGTTTAAAACTCATTTTAGAATTCAAAATAGCTTGATTTTGAGCTTTGCATATTAGATTTTCTTAAGTTCTAGAAAACTTTAAATATCAACTTAGATTCATGAAAAAACGTTTGATTTTGATGATTTTGAGTTTTATTCTAATTATTTAGGCTTTGGGAATTATTTATTTACTGTTTTGAATATCTGGAAACTATTGGAATGGATTTTGGCTAAGTTTGCAAGTCGGGTCAAGCTGGGAACTCTTGGTCCCATGATAGTTTGGTCAACCGGACGAGTCTAGAACTGGAACTAGACAATTTGTCTTTGTCTAGTCAACTGGACATGCTTGACGGGTCAATCGGATAGAGGCAGAATGTCTGCAAGTTTCCTGTTTTAATATTCCCTAGATTAATATTGTTTTAAAGTGTAATATGAACTTGCATATGGTTTTGGAACAGAAATGACATTTTTGAAAATAATTACCGCAAATATTATTTTAATGCAGTATCGAGAAGCACACTAATTAGGTTTGACGTTTACTTTAGTTAGGATGTGTGTTGTGATAGATAATTAAATTACTTGTGTTAGTTTGGTTTTAAGGAATTTGTGATCACAACGAGGAGTCTCGGTTTACCTAATGAGGAGTTATCAGTAGATTTATTTGCCAATGAGGTAGGATACGTTATCCCCTGATTTTGTTAAAGTATTGATTGTTGTTATTTTATAAATCTCTCTCTTTAAGCATTTTTAAAAATAAAATGATTTGATGAAATATCATTTGAACGGAGTGTGTGTATCTATAAAATGTTTTTGATCAAAATGATATATGTAGATATATTATTTTGAGAGATTCAAGTGAGGTTCTTTGAGACTTGGCCTGAGACTGTTCAAGCATGTTAAATTAAAATTTCAAACTCTATCCGGTTAGACACCGACAGATGAAATTTTTGCTATGATGCCGTGATTATATACCCAGATGGTATCCTAAAACCGATCGGTCACTTCGATGGTCATATTAATTTGGCTTCAGCACTTTGAGTAAATTACTTTATTTCCTTTATTACTTATTGTTGTGTGATTCATATCTTGTCATATTATTTAAATTTTTATGATATCCTTGATTCCCCTATTTAAGTTATTTATTTTAAATGAGTCGTTGTATCCTACTGAGCTCGTTGTTCAAGTTTTACTATTTTTAACCACCTAGGAGGTGCTAGGAGTAGTGTCGAATAGAAGGGTTGCTTATAGTTTAGTGGTGATCTATCTGTATTTTTATTTCCAATTTATTTACTTTTCAAGGCATGAATAACTAATCTCTCTCTCTGAACTAGGTTTGATGTCTGTACCTTTATTCTTCTGTTTTTCTTTTGTTTGTATGTTCAGGGTTGTCAAACCCTAATGATACCAGAGATTGATTTTCTAAACCTACTTTCCACTAAAACATAGTATTTCGAAATTCCCACTGTTTTGGTTAACAAGCAACTTGGTGATTTTCATTAATTAAAAAATGGTACACTTTAGGCCAAACTACAACCTGATGGACAAGTTTGATGCATTTTACCAAAAAGGGCATGAAATGGAATTTATTAAAATGTGGGTGAATTTCAGAATGTTATGCATTTTATTCATTTTATCCTTTATTCTATTTTTGAATATTTTTGTGATATGAGACTAATTGCGAGATTATTCTAATTAAATCATTCCACATCACCATGTCCGGTTTTGGGTCATGACACTGAGATTGTTGAAAGGAAATACGTCGGAGATCTGCATGTAGGCCCGCATAGGAGAGGAGATCTCAAGCGGTGGAGGAGATCGGCTGGCATCAGAATGGGGAGGGGTGGTGGCTGTTGGGCAGTGTGAACGGAGAAGAGAGAGACTAAGAGGGGAGAGAGAGAGTGGCTGGACGAAGAGGGAGAGAGATAGAGAGATGAAGATAGACGTGAGAAAAAGACAAGGAGGGAGAGAAAGTGAAAAAAAAGAAAGGCGAGGGGGGTCTATTTTGGTATTATTAGTTTAAATTATTACAAAGATGATGTCATCGTTATGACATATTTTGCTAAAGTTTTTTAGTAGTAGCAAATATCAATCATCCTATTTCTATAGCATATAGCCTAGTTATCCTAAGTTTATTAGAAGCACCATTATGGGCTTTATACATAGATTTATTACGCCCATGGCATAAATTGTAGAGAAATTATATCAAAGAGGTCATTTTTAAAAATGTTTAAAGCAAATAGCATATTTTAAAAATGTTTGGGGAAAAAAAGTATATTTATGGTAAATTGTTCATTTTCAAAGTTTAATTGTAAGATAATTTTATAAAAAATATACGTAGTATATAAATTATTTATCATAAATATTATATTTACCGTAAACATTTGATTTACAAGAATATTTTTCAAGATAATTTTGTCGTAAATATGCTACATAAATGCATCATTTACCGTGAATATGCTATTTACAATCACTCAAAAAGTTTTCTGTTATTTATTTTTATTCCTAGAGATTTTTGACCTATTTTCCTCCTTCCCCCTAAATTGTAAGAGAGAAATTATAGTAAACTGCAATTTTACGGTTTAAAAAAAAAAAAAAACAATGTTCTAAAATAGTGGAAGTAATTAGTAAGTTGTTCTTAATAAATTTTTTATTTACTGATATTTACTCTAAACGTTTATAAAACCAATTATTCAGCTTATTTATTTTTCGTAAAAATATTATTTACTTGGTTCCCTCTTGTACTATTGTGCTTATGAGTATTAACGCAAATGAACTTTTTTGAAAACTTCTTTTCCAACTTGACACTGTTTTGGACATTTTAACTTCTTTGTCATTCGAAAGTACCGTTCAAAAGTTAACCTAATACGTTTTATCCAATTTTTTCCATTTATTCAAAAAAAAAAAAAAAAAATCTAATAAGATATCACAAATGTCGTTGAAACCAATATTGACCACGGACAATGTTAGTTGTGATGATTTAAGAAAACGAAAAAACATCATTAGGAACTCATTTATTAGAAGTTGTTGTCTGAGGTTTTTTATCATATACAATTACATTCATATGTAGTGGATATGGTATGAAAATGGGTGACGTGAATGAAGTTTTTTTTGTTACATAAATACAATATTATTTTACCATATAGTTGGAAGTTAGATGTCATATGAATTTTTTTAAATATATATATTTCAAGAGGTGGTGAATTAAAAGTTGTTCTAGTGGATTTTTGATGTCGTATATAGTTATACATTTATATGTATGTTTGGACATTGGATCAAATTGAATGGTGTGAATTTAAAATTGTCTTTTTATTTTATAATAGCATAAATGTAGATTAATTTTTTTAGATTATATATCATTGAAATTGTTTTAATAAGTTCGCATCAAGCTACTATACTAATATTTTAGAGCATCGCCATGAGTAATAATTTGAGAAACATGCAATAAATAGATTGCTTAGATAATGGTTACAAGGCTTAACAACGCCCAAAAAAAAAAAAAAAAAAAAAGTGATTGCGCGCGCTGTGTACATAAAAAAAAAAAAAGAAAAAGAAAAAGAAAAAAAAGTGAAAAAAAGAACTACTACAATCCGATTAAATATAGTGTACTAGTAGAAGAAATAATGGTAGACAAACATGATAAATAGAAAGACGATGATGTTGAAGCTTGGAAGAAGGTAGGACACTCCATAAACCTGATTACTGTAAGTGAAGAAACCGTTTTTTTTAATCAACCGGTCGCATACCGGTCACACTTTTCTATACCCTTAAATGCCCTCAGAAACCCTCCATCAATCTAAGCCATCGAATCATTTTGTTCTCATTAAATAATGCATGTCACCTAATCACCTAATCTAACGTTCATTATTTTGTGAGGAAAATTTCCCCATTTTGAAAGCGGGGGTTAGATTAGTAGAAGTTATATTTAGCATACTCCCTAAACTTGTCATTCTACTCCCTAAACTTGTCATTCTTTGGTAACTTGTTACCCAAACTTTTAATTTTGATAATTTACTCCCTGAATTTGTTAAATTGTTACAATGTACCACTTTTAGTTAATTTTACACTAAATAAAATATTTGAAATTGGAAGATCTTAATTAGGATTTGTATTAGATTTATAAATTTTTGGTTGGAAATGGGTTTTTCCATTTTCACACGTGGCATTTGTAGGCTTTTCATAATTAATTGGGCAAATTATATTTTTTCCCCCGAACTTTAGGCTTTATCATAAAATGCCCCCCGAACTTTGATTTGTAACATTCATTCCCTCTGACTTTTAAAAAAATTTGTGAATTTCCCTCTCAATTAAATTTGTGACCAAAAAATGCACGTGACACTCATTGGAAGCATGCATTACGGATAGTAAATTAGAAACACTTCTAATAGGGTTAAAAAGAGTAAATATTGAGGGTTGATTGTCATTTTTTTTCTCTATAATTCTCTATTATAGATTCTTCGTAATTTCATAACTAATAAGCATGATGGGTATCTAAAGTGCTGTCAATGTGTGCCGTTTTATAATTGTATACTTAGTATCCCTAACTCATGCTTTCAACGAAGTGTTATGTGCATTTTTTTTGGTCAAAAATTCAAATGAAGGGGAAAATTGGCAAACTTTTTCAATGTTCAGGGGGAAAGAATGTTACAAATTAAAGTTTGGGAGACATTTTGTGACAAGGCCTAAAGTTTGGGGGGGGCAAAAGTGTAATTTGTCCTTATTAATTTAACATAAAATTAACTTATAGGGAGTACATTGTCACAATTTAACAAGTTAAGAAGGTAAAATTGTCAACTTTAAAAATTTTGGAGGGTAAATTATTAAAATATGACAAGTCTAAGAGATACAGTACTAAATACCCTTTAGTAGAAGTGTCCTTCCGTAAAATTGCTTTTTTTATTTATTATTTGTGTTAGGTAACCAGCAGTCAGCAATCGAAAAAGGTACCCAACCTACGCTGAA
The DNA here is from genome assembly GCA_025413485.1 of Ficus microcarpa. NCBI lineage: Eukaryota > Viridiplantae > Streptophyta > Magnoliopsida > Rosales > Moraceae > Ficus > Ficus microcarpa. Next base: position 8,517,561 of record CM046386.1, on the reverse strand, counting down.
AAAATATAGGATACTTTTTATGTCTGATAGCGATTGAAAAATATGATCCAGCGGCTTTAAATAAAGGGGCGGATAAATTCGGTAACCAAACGTTAGACCATTCTTATATATATATATATATATATATATATGTATGTATAATAACTAAATATTTTAATGAATTCCAACTGCAACCAGACTTCTATCATATTCTAATAAATGTCTGAACCAGACAACTTGGACCTACACGATATAAATATGGCACTCATCTTTTCTATTGTACGTTGTCCAAAGTATAGAAAAATTAATATCTAGCTTTTACATTTGTTGAATTTTTAACGCTTTCTACTTTATCAAATTGGCACTGGAATTTGGCATCTCTGTGAAAACAGTAAATATTCTTCAACAATGAAGCATTATTTTCTGAAATCCAGGTTGGTTTTTTTCCCAATGTTGTTTCTCGGGATTGTTCTGTTATGCATGAGCAAGGATTCAGCTTCATCAGCAGCTTCACCGACATACGGAAACGAATCTGATCTTCTGGCTTTGCTAGACTTCAAGAGTCGGATAACTCAGGATCCTCTTGGAATCATGAAGTTATGGAATGAATCTGTCCATTTCTGCGATTGGTTCGGCATAACTTGCCACCCCAACAGTGAAAGAGTCATGTACTTGAACTTGGAAAACCGGAGTTTGGCTGGTTCTCTCCCACCTTCCATAGGAAATCTTACTCGCCTCACGCGAATCAACCTGCCATACAACAGCTTCCGAGGTGAAATCCCTCAAGAAATCGGTCGTCTGAGTAACCTGCAGCATATCGGCTTCACTTACAATTCATTGGAAGGAAAGATCCCAACCAATTTAAGTCACTGTAAAGAGCTTCAAACGTTCCATCTGGAATACAACCATCTTATTGGGACAATTCCGGACCAGCTCAGTTCATTGAGGAATTTAACTCGCTTTGGTTTAGGCGCTAACAATCTTACTGGAACAATCCCCTCTTGGATAGGGAACTTCTCTTCTTTGTATGTTCTTTCACTTGCATTGAACAATCTACATGGAAGCATACCAGAAGATCTACGCCGTCTAAAAAGCTTGGGACTATTCGTAGTGTGGGATAACAATTTGTCTGGTACAGTTCCTGCTTCAATTTATAATATTTCTTCTATATACTATTTCACTGTTGCTCAGAACCAGTTGCAGGGGAAAATACCAACAGATGTAGGAACTACTCTCCCTAATCTTGTGGTATTTGCTGGTGGAGTTAACAAATTTACGGGGAGTATTCCTCTTTCCTTGTCAAATGCTTCCGCACTTCAAGTGCTTGACTTTGCTGAAAATGGTCTAATTGGGGGTCTGCCCCTTAACCTTGCACACTTGAGAAACTTATCAAGACTCAACTTCGATGATAACAGACTAGGAAGTGGAAAACCCGGTGATCTGGACATTATTAGGCTGTTGAGTAACTGTACCTTCCTAGAAGTCTTGGGTCTTGCGAGGAATTTTTTTGGAGGAGAATTACCAAAATCAATAGCCAACCTTTCGACCCGTCTAGAACGTTTTACTATAGGGAGGAATGTGATTTATGGAAGAATTCCTCTGGGTATTGGAAACCTTATAAACTTGACTCTTCTGGGATTGGAAGGTAACCAATTAAGTGGTAGTGTTCCTGATGAAGTTGGAAAGCTTCAGAGGCTAAATGGTCTACATTTGAATGTCAACAAGTTTTCCGGGCCAATACCTCCCGCCTTAGGAAACCTTACTTCATTGACCAGGCTCTTTATGGAGGAGAATAGGCTTGAAGGAATCATACCTTCAAGCCTCGGAAGATGCAAGACTTTGACCGTTGTTAACCTTTCTAGCAACAATCTCAATGGTAGCATACCTAGAGAGGTTATGAAAATTTCCTCCCTGTCCATCTCTTTGACGTTGTCTAATAACTCTTTGACAGGTTCACTACCCAATGAAGTTGGTGAACTAGATAGTCTTTCTGAGTTGGACGTCTCTGGAAACAAGTTGTCAGGTGAAATCCCCAGCAGCCTCGGAAAATGTATTGGTTTGAGCAGCCTGCATTTGGAGGACAATCAACTTGACGGGAAAATTCCTAAAACTTTGGAAAGTCTAAGAGGATTAGAGGACATGGACATTTCTCGCAACAATCTTTCCGGACCGGTTCCTGAATTCCTCAGCAAGTTTTTGGCTCTCAAGCGTCTCAATCTTTCTCATAATAATTTTGAAGGTGAACTGTCAAGGGAAGGAATTTTCTCAAATGCATCAGCGGTGTCGGTGTTTGGAAACAATGCGCTTTGTGGTGGTATCCCAGAACTACTTTTACCAGCATGCCCCAATGATAAGCCTAGAAAAATGTTTTCTAAACGTTTAGCAATTCTGGTAATCTGTTTAGCTACATCGGCTGTAATTTTGAGTAGCTTCATTGCTTTCTGTTATTTGGTAAAACGTTCAAGAGAGAGACCTTTGACTTCATCTTCCACGGAGAATTTGCAATCTCATGTCTCTTATTCGGATCTTTTTGAGTCAACTAATGGTTTCTCTGAAGAAAATCTAATTGGCTCAGGTAGTTTCGGTTCTGTCTACAAAGGACTGCTTGCCGGAGACAAAAAGTTGGTTGCAGTGAAGGTTTTGAACCTTGAACAACAAGGCGCTTCGAAGAGTTTTGTTGATGAATGCAAAGCTTTAAGCAGTGTGAGACACCGTAATCTACTCAAAATTGTCACCGTCTGCTCGAGCATTGATCGTCAAGGAAATGACTTTAAAAGCCTGGTTTTTGAGTTCATGGCTAATGGAAATCTAGATGAATGGTTGCATCCAAGAGATGGCGAACAACACCAAATCAGAAGATTGAACTTTGTTCAGAGATTGGATGTAGCAATTGACGTTGCTTCTGCGTTGGACTATCTCCACAACCACTGCCAAACACCTATAGTTCATTGTGATCTAAAGCCAAGCAATATCCTACTTGATCATGACATGGTTGCCCATGTCGGTGATTTTGGACTTGCAAGTTTCCTCTTCAAAGCGTCAGAAAACTTTTCCAATGAACAAACATTTCAAGTTGGGCTAAAAGGTTCGATTGGATACATTCCTCCAGGTATGAATCTTTTTCAATGAAGCTAAGTTGAGATACATGGTAGTTAATTGTCATTTTTATTCCGGTAGATGCATTTTTGTAATGCAATTTATGTCACGATTTCATAAACACCTACTGATAAAAGAATGACAACTCACATCATGTCAATTTTTCTTTCTTCTTCTTTTTTCTCCACTTTCCCTTGTAGATTGAATTTTCAACAATGCCTTTGACCCTAAAAATTAAGTGAATATTTTTATTTTTATTTTTTTTAAGAATATGGCATGGGAGGCAGAGTTTCCATTTTGGGAGATAGTTATAGCTATGGAATTTTATTGCTGGAAATGTTCACGGGAAAAAGACCGACTGAGGACATGTTCAAAGATGGTCTCAGCATTCACCAGTTCACGTATACGGCTTTTCCAAATCATGTCATGGATGTTGTTGACCCTTTCTTGCTCTTTGGAGAGGCTAATGATGATGATGATTATCTGAGAAATCAAAGTGACTTTGAAGAGCAGACCATAATAGAAGATGGCAATAACCGAGGCAACGGTAAAAGAAGAACGGAAGAATGCTTGGTCTCGGTGATGCGTGTTGGATTGCTGTGCTCCAATGTTGATCCAAGAGAGAGGCTACTTATGAATGTGGTTGTCAACAAAATGCAAGCAATTAGGAACTCCTATTTCAAATTCAAGAACAAAGGAAAGGCATAGTTTTCTTTCTTTCTATCTTTCTTCCTCTCTCTCTCTCTCTTTGTTGCAAATAAAAGCTGTATTTTGCAAAGCATTATATTTCTCTTCTCTTGATTACCTTGTAAAATTCAAAGGGTAAATATTCCTTCTTTTGCAGAAACACGTTCACTACAGAGCAATGGAGCTCTTTTTATCAAACTTGCATAAAAATGTGTTTATTTGTACGAATAATTATGTGTATAATATATTCATTTTGTATCAAATGGGTTGATATAACTGAAATTTTGTTTTATGATCGGTGAATTTTTTCTTATAAAATGTCACACTTATGGCAAGATTTTCCTGTCATATTCTGAACTAATTGAAACAAGTCATGCATCAGGTTAGGCTTATAGATGTTGCTTAAGGCATTTTATTGCAAAAATTTCGGGAACCAAGTTCAACACAGAAATGAAAGATAAAGTTTAGAAAGTTCAAAAACTTATAAATGACAAAAAGTTAGGATTTTAGATATCAAGAGGACCTAATGAGGGAAATCTCTGATCAAATTAAATCCCTTGACAACATTGCTAATGTCCATTCTTTCTGGGTATGTCCACGGAACAAGCAGCGCCAATTCCTATAGTTGCAGCCAAGCACTCTTGTCTTGTATCCTTTTGGCCCTTGATAATCTCATTTGCTATTTTGTTTCCTCTTCTTCTCCTTCTCCATGCACAAACAATGGATCTAGTACTACTGATGTTTGTCTTGATGATAATGCCTTCTTAACATGATTATGGAGATCCAACCCGTCTTTGAACATTTCGTCGGCCAGCCTTTTCCCTGTGAACATCTCCATCAAGAGTATCCCGTAGCTGTGTACATCCCCATATGTTTAAACCTTACTTCCCATGTCATATTCTACAGAAACAAAAACAAAATCAAAATAAAAAATTAAAAGACAAGAACAAAAAAGATAGAGTAATTTGAGTTTTGTTTTTCAAAAGATAAGAGTAATTTGACTTTGAAACAGCAGAAGGCTGTGTTGGACTAAAAGTTTTGAGCCTCCATTTCCATACAAGAACTTCAGAAGTCATAACGTTTCGCATCACAACTCTTCTTAAAATGCCCTTTTTTTTTTTTTTTTTTTGTTAACTGGAAGCAAGTATTTTTCACATAACTTCTGATCCACTCCTGGCTGCCGGAATGAACCTTGCTAAACTGAAATCTCCCACACTAGCGGTGAGATCATTGTCAAGCAGAATGTTGCTTGGTTTTAGATACAATGAAAAATTGGATTTTGACATTGGTAATGCAGATAGTCCAAAGCAGAGTCCACATTAATGACGATGTTTAACCTTTGTAAAAGACTCAACATCCTTTGTTCACCATATAAATCGTATTCAATAGGACGTAGATGAAGCCAACTATTGAGACTTCCATTACGCATGAACTCATAGACAAGAGCTTTGAAATCATTGACCTGAAAAACAAAATTTGAGCAAGCGGTTAATGCTTTCACAAGATTTCTCTGTCGAATATGTCTCAAGGCTTCACATTTGGCTAGGAAACTCCTCAATGCTCAGCGTTCTTATAAGTAGAGTACATTAACTGCAACAACTGTTTCATTCGAATTGAGAATGGCCTCAGAGACGGAACCAAAGCTACCGCTGCCTATCAAATTGACGGAAGAAAATCCACCAGTAGCTTCAAAGAGACTTCCATAGGACATGTCTAACAGTAAATCCTTGGTTGATGAAACCGCTGCAGATGAAGAGTGTCTTTTCAACTTCTTTAAGCGAATGATGGTGATAATAGACACGATCAGAACCAATCCCAGAAGTCCACAGAGTAAAGGCCTCATCAACTTGAGCCTTTGAGACGTCTTTCCTCTCTTTGACTTGGCTCATGCTGGGAAACGTAGTTCCAATATACCACCGCAATGCTTTTCATTTCCTGCTAATGAAACGGCATTTGCATTTTTGAAAACTCCGCCTATCAGTATTTGACCTGAAAAGTTGTTGAAAAAAAGATTCAGATTTGTTAAGGAGAGATGTTGGAAGTATTCCAGAATTTGGCCAGACAAGTTGTTACATTAAAGATCCAAGTCCTCAAGTCTTCTCAAGGAACTAAAAGACGGGGAAGTAGTTCCTTCAGAGAAGTTATTCTCCATATGAAGCAGTTCTAATCTCACACAACTACCTAGTTCTCTCAGAATTTGACCTAACAATTTAACTTCCATTTGGTGGACAAGTTTGAACCTAAAGTTTTTATATCAGTTTTTTTTTTTTTTTTTTCCCTGAAAAGTGAACAAAAATTATAGTTAGTTTTTAAAAAGTCAACCGACTTTAACCTAAAAATTTCATTTCAAATCTGTACACCAAACGAAAGCTTATTCTCAGAAACATCAAAGTAACGAAGATTTCGAGCTAATGGAACCAATCAATTGATTTCGAGCTAGATTCAAAGAAATTGTCAGAGAAGAAAGACTAACAATTTCTTTTGGTATGGCTCCGTTAAGGTTGTTTTGAGAAAGGTCTAGCTCTTGCAAGTTCGAAAGGCTTCCAATACTGGAAGGAATAGGAACTGTGAAGTGGTTTTTCTGAAGATGGAGTAAGTACAATTGAGTTATGTTGGTTAGGGATGATATTATGGGGCCAAAAAACGAATTTTCGGACAGGTCGAGTTTTTGAAGCATCTTGAGGTTACAAAGACCTAAAGGAATTCTCCCTGTTAAATTATTTTTCTCTACTTCTAACTCAGTCTAGTTAACAAGGTTGTTAAATCCTTTAAGGATGTTTCCAGTTAATTGATTGCTTCCAAGTCTCAAAGTAACGAGTGTGGATCACAGGTTGGTTGTAGAATTAGGCAATTCCCCTCTGAAATGATTGTCACTTAGATATCTACCATTTTTATGTTCCTGCATTTGGTCAAAGACTCAGAAGAACTTCAAGTCATCAACTTCGCTTGTTCCAAGAGAATTTGAGGCAAGAACAAGACACCATAGATTAGGTGAACCACCAAAATCAATGGTAAGTTTTCCGCTCAATTTTGTCCCGCTATAGTATCCAATTCAACGAGATTTGAAGCATTAGACAACGAATTTGGCAGGGTTCCAGTGGATTGATTGTGACCAACATTCAATACAAGTAAACTAGGAAGAGCAAAGGCCAAGTCCGAGGGCAAATTTCCTTCAAGTTGATTATATGGCGCACTTAAACTTAAAATAGATGAAAGGTTATCGAAAGAAAGGGAGATACTGTACCGATTAGTCGATTAACGCCGAGTTCAATAAATTGTAAATTCTTCAACTTGACAAACGTGTCTGATATGTGTCCCACCAAATTATTCACTGCTAGAGACACAGATTTAGCGGAGGAAATGTTGCCTAATGACGCCGGCATGAGTCCACTCAGATTGTTATAGTGAAGTTGAACTCTCTTAAGCTTCTGCAATGATCGTAGCTCAATGGGATTTTACCATTCAAATTGTTGAACCCCAAACGGAGCCAAACAATCCTAGAACATCCAGAGAGATTGCCCGGGATTTCTCCCAAAAACGAGTTGTTGTAGAGTTCCAAGTTCTAAAGCCTGAACAGACGGCCAACTTCCCGTAGGATTTGTTAGTGAAAATGGTTGAAATTAAGGACAATTTTCGAAAGGAAAGTGTAATTTCCAATGTGAGGAGAGAGCGAACCAACCAAGCCGTAGGAGCTAAGGTCAATCCTACAGTCGTTCTTTCGATCATCATTTAATAAATATTATTTATAATCTCCTCAAACTCACGTGAAGACCCTCGTTAAGAAAATCATCTAATCCCTTGAAGAATTCCAAACTAAAACAAATAACAAAATCATTATCATCGTCAAACAATACAAAAACACACCTCGAAATCCTTTTGATTTTGGTTTGGAAGAATTTGGAGGTTTGGTGATTAGTCTTAGAGTGTTTTTTTTTTTTTTTTTGGCTTATGCATGTGAGAGGAATAGAGAGAGCAGGAGAGAGAGATGCAAAGAGTGAGTGTTGAAAAAAAAAAAAAAACAAAAAAAAACAATTGCAGACTTTGTGGATGCAGATTGGAATCAATTGAATGTTAATTGGTTGGAATAATGAGACCAAGGGATGTCATCAAAGGCAAATTGTTGGACAAATAAAGTTGTCATACAATTAGCATATTAAATGAAATGCAAAAATCTCTTCAAATTTTTTTTCCACACCTAACGACCAGACTTTTCAGACCATTAACTAACTTACTTATTCTTATTTAATTTAATTTTAACACTTATTTATATTCGGTTCTAAAAAAAATACATAAATTTTTTTTAAATCATATTCGTACTACAAAAGTTGGAATTACTAAAAATTTTTAACTGAGAAAATTAAAAAAACCTCTAGCAAATAATTATCCTATTCAAATTCATATTTAGATAATAATTAAAAAGCTATAACTTCATGTTGATTAAAACAAAAGAGTTTAAAGTCTTTTTCTCGTAAAGTACTCATACTAATTTAGTAATACTAAAACATTAGAACATAACTATAAATATAGTAGTTACAAAATAATTTAGGAAGTCTAAATGCGGAATTTAAATTTGTGGTGGTATCCCACTCCCTTCCTTCACCGCCTCCGCACAGCTTCGTCTGTCCATAACAACATCTAAGTAATGGGCTGCTTATCCGCGTTACCTACAGCACGAACACACATACGTATAAGCTTTCGCTTAGCAAATACAAAAAATATCTCACAAAACATTTTATAAAGTCATATCATCACACGTAACATCAATAATGTTTGAAAGTGCATGTGATCATGTGTGTTCATTTATACTTTATTATATACATGTCTTGTCTACTTAAGGGCCCATATGACGTACCCATATATGCGCAACCAATGGGGAGTTAGGGGAGTGACCCTCCAACAGTCTCCAAGGTCATATTTTATAATTTTCGTTCTCATCATATCCTCTCATTAATTGGAGGTTGGTACGACACTTAATCATATCTTTTATTTGCCTTATTCTCATTAATTGTGACAATGTGTAGATTTACATGTCACTATATATCTATCATTATGTCATAATTATCTGTGAGGCATGCCGATCATGTCAATGTAAGAAAAATTATGCACATCAAATACTTACTCGAAGCAATACGTATAACTTATATAATCATCATATCATCAAGTCAAATCATAGCAAACGTAGAGCATTAACAAAGAAAAACATTTTGTTCCATGTTGTATGTGAGGTTTGTACTTATTCTCATTAATTGTGACAATGTGTAGATTTACATGTCACTATATATCTATCATTATGGCATAATTATCTGTGAGGCATGCCGATCATGTCAATGTAAGAGAAATTATGCACATCAAATACTTACTCGAAGCAATACGTATAACTTATATAATCATCATATCATCAAGTCAAATCATAACAAACATAGAGCATTAACAAAGATAAACATTTTGTTCCATGTTGTAGGTAAGGTTTGTACTTACTTGACTTATGTGCTTAAACTTCCAGAGTTGTATCTCCTACTATGGAAATTTGAGAAATTGTCCTGATTTAATAATATATCATTATTAGATAGAATTATAGTTATATTACTTTATTCAATTATTCATTTATTTTATAAACTATAGTGAACTTAATTTACTTATATCATAATTAACCTTAACAATTACTTTTTATTAATTATTAAATGTTAAAAATAAATTTCTACTAAGTATCATTTAATTATTTATTTTAATTATTTATTTTAATTGCTTAATCAATTGATTAGTTAATTAATTAACTAATTAATTAGGTAATAGTTAATTATTACTTTATTTAATTAAGTAATTATAATTAAATTATATAATTTTAATTGACTTATTAATAATTATCTTGTTAATGATTTAATTATGTTACTTAAATATTCTATCTCATATAATAATTATTAATTATTAATTCTAATAACAATAATTAATAATTTGATTTACATAATAATTAATGTTTGATTAATCTCTAGTTAATCATCTCTAATTATTTTGATGATTATATCAATGATTAATGATTAATTAATCTCTAATTAATTATGTATTATAATTTTATAGTTATTTAACATAATAATCTTGATTATCATCTACTAACTCTTAAAATTAATTAATTAATTAACTAATAAGTCAATGAAGGTGACAAGGAGTCACCTATGGGTATACCTCTCTTTTATTATTGGGCTAGTCCAATCCCCTTAATTATATTCATTTAGTTGGGCTAAAGTAATCTCTTGGTATATGCTCAGTAACCTTCTAGTATACTTTATCTTAGCACATTAAAACTTGTGATTTAATTCATGAAATTAGGGTTTTTCACATTATTTGATTATACACTTAAAATCAACTCATTTCATAACTAGATATATTCATATGTTATGACTTACCCTTATGTCACATTTTAATGTTAATCGTTTTATCAGTGTAGGATTTTAACTTGTAAGATTTATTAAGATTTGAGTATAACTCTGTTTTGGACAGTTGATGACCTGTTGGAAAGCTTGAAATATTTAGTTTCTGTCTTTATAATTTGTTTCTTAAGATTTCAAGCATTTCAAATATTAATGTGGACGGTTTCCTAAGTATCTTATAGTAAAATATTGGATTATCATATTACAATACAATCTTAAGGGATTTATTAAAATTTATGTACAGTCCGTTTTAAATGCATGATATCTCATTTTGAAACTTAAGATGTCGATTTTGTAGTGGTAAAGTTATTTCCTTTAATACTTGAGCATTTCATACCATAAACTTAGGTTTTGTCACTGTTGGTCCCACATTTGTACCACAAGTCCAGATTCATGGGTAAGATTAGAAAATCCATAACAATTTACTTATAAGTTCAAATAAGACAAAAGATATGTAATTGGAAAGCTTATAATGTCTATTTTATATGATAAAAATAGTTTTATCAAAAGTCATGGTTTACTACCTCAAAATCTACTAAACCCGTGGCTAGTACAGGTTCTAGTAAGGATTTTCGGTTCATAGTCCAAATTTTTAAAATTCACCAAAAATTGTACATTTATCCTTTCAAGGCATATGATACCTTGTTGGAAAACTTAAAGAATCTAGTTTTTATTTATACAACTTATAATCCAAAATTTTGAGTCTAAAGGGTTCGGAGTATAATAAACCCGTGGCTATGCTGTGTCTCGGAGGTTCATTTTCTCTCTAGTTTTGTATCACAACTTCAAAGGCACATTACTTCAGACATATAAAAGCAAATCAAGTGATTTCAAAACCTAAAATGAAGTTTATCTCTGTAGAATCTTAATATATAATTTATTTTTCATACTAAAGTTTTTAATGCATGCTATATCACCACAACAGCTGTAAACTTCAACAAGATTCATAGATCTTACCGAAATGCTCCGGGGATCTTTTAAGATCTTGAACCTATCAAGTTCTTCCCAAAACTTTTTCCTAGATAAGAAGAAGTCTAACATTAAGATCATAACTAAACATTATGCTTTAGTTTTCCAAAAAAGACTAAAACACGAAGAATACCACTAGGTTACCTCTAGTAAAAGGTCCTCTAACTCCGTTCCACACTTCTTCGAACTTGGTAACAGGGTTGCTTAGAGCTTGAAAATGGAGGGAGGGGGTGCTTGAGGGGTGTTGGAGATGGAGAATAGAGTTGATGATTTTTCTTTTTGTTTTGAGCTTGGTGGTGGCTAGAGAGTTAGGGTTTTTAAGCTTAACTTGTGTGAGAGCAAAATGAAGTATTAGAAGCTTATTTTCAGCCAACTTTTACCTTAAGGGGAGCTGCCTTTTGAGGGGTAAAATTGGAAATTTTTGGCTGAATCAACCCTTGCATTGCTACCACTTCAAGGAGAGTTTTTAGGGTGAAATTTGGTTCAACAAAGTGGAGACAAAGGGTCACTTTCACTTGTCTTTTCCTTAAGTCAACTTGCCAAAATAAACCGTGCTATTTCTTACATGTGGTTGCATGGATGCACCACTTTCTTCTTTTCTCATTTGTTCACATTTCCCCTTGCTTTGAGACTCAAAAACCGATTCCCCCTTTGCTCTAGTCAATTTTATTTTGTTTTTCTTTCTTTCAATTTCCACCATTGATCCAAAGTTGTCATTTTTATTGTCATCCATTGGATCTTCCATCACACTTATCCTTACCCTAAATTCTCATTGGTCACTTATCATCCAAGATTTGGCCATTGATTTGCCTAGGATTCTCTAGCATCAAATCTATACCATTGATTTCAAATCAAGCACAATTTTTGATTAATCTTCCACCTTTGGATTTTCTATGAGTAAATACTAATCACTCATCTTCTATTTATGTGACACATTAATTCTCTAATCATACTCCCAAGGCTTTGCTATTAGTATGATCAAAATAAATATGAAGATCATTAAATCGACCTATTAATAAAAATCGGGGTTCTTTTCAAAATTTAACATTATCCCTCTAATACGACAATATAAATTTTTCGTATAAATTTATATGTCGTTCAACTCATCTTTTATGTATTTAAAATTTCTTATTTAAATAGAGAAACTCAACATTGTTAAATCATCGACATCATCACAGTGATGATACATATACTATCATTCATGATCTCGAAATTTAATATTCATTAAAATAATTCATTAGAAGTATATTAATGAAGAAAATCCATAATAGTAATTCATGAATCAAGCTTATGAATTTATGGGGCATCACAATATACCCTCCTTACAAAATTTTTGTCCTCGAAAATTAGAATAAAAACGGAAAAATTTTCCTTATTTCATCTTCACGTTCCCAAGTGGCTTCCTTGATCTTGTGATTTCGCCATAACACCTTGACAAGAGGTATGGTCGTGTTTCTGAGAGTCTTTTCTTCATGAGCTAGAATTTGCACCGGCTTTTCTTCATAAGTGAGGTCTTCGTGAACTTGAATTAGTTCATGCTCTATTACATGAGACGGATCCGAGACATATCTTTTCAACATTGAGACATGAAAGACATTGTACAAATCTGACATCGGAGTAAGAAGTTATGACTAGTATACCATTCAGATACTTGTTAGTCACCAACCAATTTATTATGTATGATTGTTGGTGGAAAAAATTCTAGAAGTTGACCTAAGTGTTTCCCTTTCCTCCCACACGTTTTCACACCCTAATAATAGTCATTCCCCACCTATTAAGAGACAATTAAACTAATAATTGAATCCCAATTAATTCAAAATTTAATTTGGGATTAAATCACTTACAATTTTTATAAGATACAAAATTCTAGTATCTTTCTCTTACTTTCCTAGTCTCCTTTATTGCTTACTCTCTCTCTCTATCTCTCACACTCTCTCTCTATTCCTCTCACACGCACAAAAAAAAAAAAAAAACCACCAAACCTCTAAATTCATCCAAGTTTAAATCATAAGGATTTCAAGGTATGTTTTGTTATTGTTTATTGATGATGATTTTATTATTTGTTTTGATTTAGGATCCTTCGAGGGATTTGATAATTTTCTTGATGAGTTTCTTTATGTTAGTTTAAGGAAATGATGAGAAATGTCAATTAAATGATATTGGGGGAGGCTATGTGATTGATTGATGATGGTTTATTGTTTTAGAAATATGTTAAATTTTGTGAATGATTGAATTTTGTCAACAAGATGATTTTAGGATTTTTGATTTCTTAATTCATAATTTTATGGGTATGGTGATCTAACAATTTTATATATTAGAAACATATCTTAGGGCTGTTTTGTGTGTGTGTGTGTGTGTGTGAATCATGTAAGTTGTGATGATAATTTTTATATTTTTAATGAATTTTATGATTTGACCACTATTATTGGAAATTTCTAAATTTTATTATTAGTATTCCAAACTGTTTTGGAGGATGCAAACGAATTCCAGTTTTAACAAATTTGTTATTATTAGAAATCTTTGGATGTCTACTTTCTATTGAAATCAGGTTCAGATCGTTTGGAGACATATGTGAATTTTTATGATTTTTCAAAAGGGCAGAGGTCTGGCTACTAGTTTCTGTAAAATTTTGGTAATCAGATTCAAAATCATTTTTGAGTCTAAACGGTCTCTATTTTTAACAAATTAGGTATCATTAGAAAGATCTAGATGTCTACTTTCATTTACAATTGGTTTTAGAGCATTTAGAGTCCTGTATGAATTTTTATGAATTTTTAAAGAGATAGAGGTCTGACTGTCAGTTTTTCATGTAAAATTTTCTAATTTTGTAAAATTATTTGATTTTTGTGTTTTGATGTTATTGAATTATAAAATAGGCCTATTAGGTGCTATTATGATACAATGGATGTATTTAATGAATTATTATGATCTTTTGTTGATTTTATTATATTTATTATTCATTGCGTAAATGGTTCTAAAGGGGAGTACCCAAGACCTCAATAACGCGTCACCATCGGAAAATTTAAAAAGGTTAAGTAAAGCATTCATGTAAGTATACTCTCATCCATAATATGAATTAAAGAATTGAAAAATATATGTTTTGATGTTGATGATGATGTTATGATATTCTTAAATAATACTTCTTCGATGATGACGTTTTGATGAAAAGTATATATATGCATACATTTGTATTTTTATGTTTTAAAATGATGTTGTACACCATTGATGATGATGATGATGATGATGATGATAATGATAATGTTATCTTGTGAGCAGACTTTTTGTCACCGTTGGTTTGGGATTTGCTACCCCACTCCTTCCGTGACTAGCGCACTATGATGGTACAACGCCGAGCTCAATACATGACGGTTTTAAAAGTTAAAAAGTTTTTTTTAATGATGTTTATATTTATAATAATAAAAGAAAAATGTTTATTTACATTTGTGAGATTCAAGTGTTTTACTAAACCTTTACTTATATAAGTTAATTCATGTTGTAGATAAAGAAAAGGATAAGATGTAGTATTGGAAGAGCTTGGACCAGAAGCGAGACGATGTTTGATAGGAAAACGGGAGGAATGATCATGAGACGGACATTTACAATTTCAAATGAAGTTTTAAGACTTTAATTTATTATTATTTGATTAGATGATTTATATGGACTTAAGTTTTATTTCATGAAATAGGTTTTTTTAATTTATTTTAATTATAAAGGTTATTTTGCTATAGTTTAAAAAAAATCTAGAATTTTCTAAAATTATCTAAGTAAACTTTTCCAATAAGTCAAGATTTTTTTTAATTTCAAGTTTATTATTTTCCATAATTTTATAAGAGATGAATGTTGAAAAAAGAAGTCAATTGTAATGGTCTGTAAGGGATCGTTACAAATATGGTATCAGAGAGGTTTTCTATTTCCTATCATGCATTGTCATGTATCCACTTCAAACTTCTTCAAGTAAGTAATTAACTAATTTCCTTACGTAGAAATGTAAGAGTTGTGGGTTGTTATTCTTGTAAAAGATTATCATATCAATTTATTGTAATTATTAATAAAAAGATGACCACTTATCGTCATCTGAATTTATACTTTAAAAATTGAGATTAGATTTGATGTCCATGATACTAAAAGATAGATAACAAGAGTCTGATTCACAAGCCAATGGAAGACATAACCTTTGAATTTCCACCGTAAAAAGAGACCGGGACTTTATATTTTTTTGCCTTGGAGTTGTAAAGATGCTTCAACTTAAATCCAATTTTTCAACGTCTCAAAAAGCGAGCAGTCCGCTGTTAGCGTACGCTGTGGGGCAATTTGATTTTCAATGTCTATTTAGTCATCGGAATTCGTCCATTATTTTTATTTTTATTTTTTTCCCCCTTAGATCCGCTTTTTATTCACCTCATCTTACTACAATCAATACCATAATGACTTCTTTATTTAAATATATATATATATATATATATATATTTATAAGCACAAACAAAAAGACATTTTTCAAGACTTTTACGCTACTGTGTGTCTTGAAACTCGTATACATCTCAAGGTTACTTGTTGCCTGGAACACCTCCGTTCATGTATATATTTGGGGCAAAAAAGTTGAATGATAGTAAAATATTCAGAAATATATCATTCTGACAGTGTTAACTACGTTGTTAACTTTCTTAAATCTGACTCAAGGATATCATTTCTACCAAGATAGAAAAATGGAAAAGGAAAAATGGAACTTTCTGTCGAATTCTAGGAAGAAAAGAGGCTAGAAAGAGCAAAGTGAATGCCAAGAAAATATGACATCGAAGTTTCGAAGATCCCGTTTTGTTGCAATCTGGAGATTTGGTTTGGGTAATGCATGTGCATATGTGATTCTTTAAGCCGCATTTTCTGCATAATGCAGCTGGGAAAAAGACAAGGGCCCCGTTCAGATTGTAAGTTTGAAAAGTAAATTCAAAATTTATAAGAGAAAACAGTATAGAAAACTTTTTAAATAACGCCAAAAAATGCTCAAAAACCGTCTCAGGACAGTGATCCAAACAACCACTAAGAGTACAGATAATTTGATTAGTTTCCACTAGAGAAATTCGCTTATTGGTTCAATATCAATCACAGATTCACAAAAGAATTACACGGATACACCTCTATTGAACATGATATATTCCAATCATAGTAATACAAAAGTATACTGTCACAGAATATGCAAAGAGATTTCAACATTGTGAGACTAGAACAACCTGAATCTAGTCAGAAACTTCTGCAGGGCTTTACCGGCCCATTGGAGATCATTTTCCAGGATATCATCATCATCCTCTGGCTCAGAGTCTAATCGCTCTTCCATTTTAAAAAAATAAGGCTTTTGTTGCAATTCATTTCCAATATTCTCTTCCTTACCATTGCCGAATGTTTCGTCACTTGTTCCTTTTTCAGACAGGTGACTCTCCGGTTCTTGCTTCTCATCCAACTGAATCTATTGATTCCAGTTCATGAAAAAGAAAAGAAACGCAACATCACTGACTACATCAACAGGATATCAAGTTCAGATAAATATTCGGATATTGAAGAATGATGTGATGCTTTAAACAAAGAAATGACTAAGCATGAATTGTCTTTAGCTCTTATTGCCACGAGTTTTATGTACCGTCAAGTGCGTCTTATACTTCCAGTCAGGAGTCTGACTAATTCGGAATGGCTGTTTGAAGGATTTCCAACAGAAAACCATTAAAAAAAAAAAAAAGGAAGGCTCAAGGAAAAACTTAAAACGCTTCTGGCTCGCATTTTGCATTCAACACAAGAGTGATATAAAAGGATTGCAGACTTGCAACAGGAATCATAGTTTTGATGGACATTCAAGATGAAATTCAATGTAATCAAAACGTAACACTCGTTAAACGTGCCTTGCCATACATCATATCAGTAAACGAACTATTCTCTATCGAAAACATTATTTAGATGGACTGTTCTTTCTAACATAGATTCCGCAAACAAAAAAGTTGACACCATATGCAATCAGCTACATCAAATCTCAAAGACTTTGGACAAGCAACAGTTTCTGGGAATTCAAAGGAGTGTTATTCTAGACTAAGGTAGACTAGTTGAAGAAGAGATGACAAGGAAAAGAACTTCGCACCCATCAAGCAGTTACCTCTGGCAAATTATGATCCTTGGCTTCAACTGCTTCAGTAGATACATCAACGGAATTCTTTTTGTCAACCTGATCATGGTTTTCTTCTTCGGTGGGTACTGATTGGGGTGGAGTCAAGCCAGGAACCAGGACTGGTTCTCCTTCACAGTCGACTAGGTTTGTGCTTGCCAGATTCTTGGCCGTTTCAACTCTACCATTATTTCCTAAAATTTCGTCTGCTATTGTTACATTGTTGTTCGAAATAACGTTGAAACTCTCATTACCAGAATCGACTCTCTTTTCACCGGGAACTTGAGGATTAAAACTCACTCTAGGGTCAGTCTTTGTGTCACTTATATCGTTGGCAACAGAACTTTTCGGCTTCTCCTGCAGTGGTGAAATGTTATCAGCAACAAGTTGTCCCTTGATTGGTTCTTCTAATGGTTGCTCCCCTTGACTCGAATCCTTATTAGAAATTGCTGACTCAATGATTTCTTCAATAACTAATTCCTCTTGTTGAAAAACAACTGTCAATTCCGAGTTTACAGGAGAATCCTCTTGTTGGATAGCAGCTTGTTCTTCCTCACTTACTATCTGAAGTTCAGCATTTTCCCAGTCTTCGGAGACAGTAATTGTATTCTTCGTTTCCCAAGTCTGAAAAACTCGATCAGCACCTGGTTGCCACATGATTTCCCCACTGCCGTCCTTGAGTATGAACTTGAACTGGATCGATTTTCCAACAGGTATGTCCTATTTAAGTACAAAACAAGAACCACATTAAATTATTGTGCAACATTTTCATACCGATTTTTCTTTCTAGATATCGACTCACCAGCTCAACAGTCCACAAATGGCCTTCTGACCAGTTTAATGGAACTGCACTCTCCGGATCCCACATACCGAACATAGGATCATCGCCCACAATGAGGAATTGTTCGCCAAACACGCATTCTTTCAGCAACAGGAATTTGACATGAACTGTACTGGATTTATCTGCGAAAACAAAGATACAACACTAAGACCAAAGGATTTAGAGTAAATACAGAGAAAGAACAAAAAAATAAGCCAAGTATGAACTTACATCTTTCCTCAGTTTCAGCATTTTCTATCCCAAAATCTAACTGAAAAAAGCGAAACTGGACTCGAATATCAGTGCCAACAATATCATCTTGTTACCCTCAAAACAAAACAAAAAACAAAAAACAAAAAACAAAAAAGCAACAAGCCAGCATTGATTCTTTATTTTATTTTATATGTTTATATTTTTTTTAGTGGGGAATTGAACATGGAAATCTAATTAAAAACCCAGAAGAATGAAAACCATGTTTCCTTTAAATTTGTAGTCTTTTTCAAACCAAGTGGACACAACTTGCTTCAACAAAGGGGAAAGATTAAAACCAAAAAAAAAAAACGATGAAAAATTTCTTTCAGCAAACCAATAAAGTTTCTTTCAATTCCTTTCTTGATCTTCTATTAAAAAAGAAAAAAAAAATGGTCACTGCTGCCAATAACAGAAGCAGAAAACGACACTTCTCAATCATGCTCTAATGATGGAAAACAACCCACAAAATAAAAACAGAGAAATTAACAAAAGACAATTAATTTTAGAATAAGAACCAACAACATTAAATTCATAATAAAAAAATGAAGGAAAAACTACAAAAAAAAAAAATGGAGGTTTAAAGAGATTAAAAGACCTGGCTTTTGGAGGAGACACAAGAAACCTGGTTGATAATAGCCTTGCTCTGTTTTACAAGAACAGAATTCAAGAATCCAAACCCAGAAACTTTCCTACTCTGAAGAAAACACTTCTCGAATGATCTTCTAACAAACGACGATGAACAAGAAGAAGAAAAAGAACAAGGGCCTCTCTCCAAGCAGACCCTGCAACTCGGGCTCGTAAGGGCCTTCATAACTCGTCGACTCAGTAGCAAACTCAGTAACTCACTCACTCAAAGGTCGTTTTTATTTGCTCAGTTCTCTATCTGTTTTCTTTGTTTCTATCTGTGTCGTGAAACGTGTGAAATCTGGACTAGCGGTCGGTAATAAAGTAAAAGGGCCCTACTTTTGTTTATGATAGAGTGGTGGGGTCCTCATGGGAGAAAATGTGACAGATCTGGTGCCACGTGGCGAGACGGCAAGAAATCGGCCATGGTTGAACCTTGACCTGTGTGAGTTTGAATAAACATTACATTGGTTTCACTTTCATCAACATTGGTGCATGATCAACTGGAAGAAGCCACGTATTCTGTTTCCGATCCTGGTCATTCGTTTTCAAGTTGGACATCGTGACGTATTAGTGTACATTTGGTTAGACAGATTGAAAATGGACAGGAAATAAAAGTAAAACTTACGTATACATTTATAAAGGAGAGATATCGTATTCGGTACTCTATTTTTATTAGATACGAATGGTACTTTTCCCTCCCCCGCTATTGATCTTTGTCTCTGTCTCCCTCTCTCTCGATTTCATCAGAAATCATGGTGAGAGCCGCCGAAGAGAGAGCTACCGTCTTTGCCATCGCCGAAGCCGATTCCGTCTCGACCATCATTGTCAGCGAAGAGCTTCTCTCTCGTGGGTTGTTCTGCTCCCCTTTCGACTAGTGTCGCGTTCGTTTATGGATTATGCTGCCGGATCGTATGATTGTCGTTTATGAGACTATTCTTATATATATTTTTGGTTATTAAGTAAGAATAAAATCTTTGACATGAGGAAAATTAAAAGAAATGAATGAGGTTTCCTTCGTGTAAAAAAGAAAAGAGAAGTCCCCCCCCCCCCTCCTTTTTTTTTTTCCTTCTCTTTTCTTTTAAAAGCTTGAAGGATTTATTGTGGTGGGTCCTATGAATTTACAATTTTCAAACAACTTTTTGTTTTCAAAAGAAAATTTTGTTACGTATCCAAACGTCATCTTATTATCAAAATGAGAAGACTATCTTATTCAAAACAATAAAATTTTCCTTTTAAAAATTGGATACATAATCCAAACAGAAACTTTTTTTCCCTCTTCAATTCTCTCTCTCTTTCTTTTCCACTCTACCAAACATAAGCTAAGTGTCTCTCTTTGTTTGTTAGTTTGGTAGTTTGTTGGTTTGTAGGTTTGTTTTTGTTTTTTGTCTTGAAAATATTGCTTGGCATTCACTCATTTCTCAAGTCGTTACTTGGCATTTTGGGACAACATTAACTATTTCTTCATATTTTGACCAACCACAAAATACTTAAAAAGAAATTATTTAATAGACCAGGGTACACCTATTTAATAAAGAATTAATATTTAGAATAATTTATCTACGTTATCTTTATATGGTTAATTTCTTTCTCCTATTTTGAAACTCATTAATTGTTTGGTTAAAGTTTTCATATATTCTCTATGTAAATCAATTGTATCTTTTTTTAGCTTCATTTTAGATTATAAAGTAAGCATAAATTTTTTCAACGGAAAAAACATAATTGTACAACACAAATGTTGAATCCAGAGTATACACTTGAGTACATCAAGAACCATTCCAAATGATACATAAACATGACAATTTGAGATTATATTAATGTATGTAAGTCATTTTTAATTTGAAAAATAAAATTAATCAATATAAAATGTAAACGTAATAATATAATGTTTCGAATGGTAAGATCATATAATCATATTGAATAAAAACAATTCGTTCACTAAACTTTTTCCTCCTTACTGTTAAAGCCTTGTAGATTACAGTAGTTCTCTAAAAAACAGCATAAAAAGATTCTGAAAACAGACCTCGCAAGTGTTGTTTCTCATTCTAAGAATAATTTAACTATACATGAAATATTTTTAAAATAAAAATAACATAGAAATTATTTGAATTTTTTTTTTTTTTTTGGACAAGGGAAATTTCATTTCACAAGAACAAAATATATAAGATACAAATGGCCCCAAATACAAAGGAATTTGACCCCGAATCAAAGACTGGATCCACCAATAAAGACTAAAATAGCACATGAGTAAATACAAGCACCAAAACTTAAATGAGGGAAGACCCGCTCGGTACATAAACTTTGAGTTTGACCATTGCTCGTTAAACAACACCAAAACATTTGATAACCTAGTCTAGTCAACAAAGACCACTCCGCACATAATGGGGGCACTCACACCATGATATTCAATAACAAATGGATGGGAGACATAAGCGAAGAATATTGCCTCTATTATTACTAAAGCAAAAACACCAAAGTAAAAAAAAAAAAAAACAAAACACACACACACACACAGAAACACACGCACGCATGCACACCAAAAGAGCAGAAACATCAACGCCGTTATTACAAGAAAACAAAATAAAGATCCACTGGTAGCAAGTCATCGGCCGTCAAACGGAAGCCAGATCTGAGCGGAATCATCCTAAAAGGACAACCCACTTCCAAGACAGATTAGATCCGTCCCAACGGATACGCTGCTCCACACATAGCCACCATTACAAGAAAGCCGACATCGAGACGAGTCTGGAGACTAAACTTCAGGGTTGGAAACCCAACAATGTGCCTGTAGGCAACGTCAAAGTTCCAGTCAAACACTGCAACTTTTTTTCGTATTCAAAGAGAGAAAGAGAATGAGAGAGTCATTTTACCTTTGGAGAAAGATAAGTTTGATTTTGATGAAATTATTTGAAGTTAATTAGTAATGTAAGGGATTTAGTACTTGTTTAAGGGTTTTACTATTTACGTAGAGTATTTTATAGTAATTTTGACCAAATGATTAATGTAATGCTTACTAGGAAAGGGAAATATAATCGTATAAACATGGTGTAAACAAATCATTCCAAGTGTTATATTTTTATTGGACAGATGTATCACGTAAAAATGATGATGTGAAACATTCGATTTACTGAATATTTTTACATTTGACCATCTTTTTATACTTTAACTCAAATCATAATTTTTTTTTTTTAAAATCTCTCCCTCCCTCGCTCCCTGTAATGCCCAAAAATCTGACCTGTGCATTAATTAGCTGGCAATAGGCATTTAAATATTTACAGAATTTATTTTGAATTATTTTCTTAGTTACGAATGATTACTTAAGCAAATTATTGTTGAGCATAAATAGTTTGATCTAATGATGTTTTAAACGTGGCTTTGCAGTGGAGAGTTGGAAATCCTGACAAAGGAATTGATCTGGTTATAATATTTTGAACCTTTTTTTTTTTTTTTTGAGTAAATATTGCTTTTGTGTTGAACAATTTACAAAATTAACTTGATTAATACAGGCTCACTTGAGTATTTCATAAATGTTTTTACTTTTTAAGTTGCACTTTTCTTTTTTCTTTTTTAATAAAAAGAAGATTATGTGCTTGCATATTTATTGAATAGGTAATTTGTTATTTTCTAATTTAGTTAGGAGCCTTTACAGAGGGACATTGGAGACGTGAAATTCACATCTAAGAAAGTGAACAGTGAACCCAAATAACTTCAGTTTTTTTTTTTTTTTTTTTTTTATAACAAAAATGAATTTTATGTTTGTGAAGTTAACATATCAATAAAACACATATCCCTAAAACATTATTTTTTTCTAATTATTCTTCAAAGGAACACAAAACTCAAAAACTACTTTTTTTTATAACTTTTTGTATCAAACACATATTTTTAAAATTTGTCTCAACTTCAATATAAATATCTCAAAAACTTCGTCAATGTCTCCCAAAATGGACCCTAAATGTTATTATTTTGATTTTCTCCATATAACATATCTCAATCCATGATCATCACCCAATTCATATACACGCGCTAATTAAAGTGTGGTCATGTAATTTAAAAATAAAATTTCTTACTACATACACATATACACACATTATAAAAGCTCGAAAGACCTTTTTAATGGTGCATTTCGTCCTCCTTCACGAGCAGTCACGTGATGAATCTAGAACCTCTCACGGGACTTTTTTGTTTTTATTTTCGTTTTCCTTTGTTTGTCTTCGTATCCTCACCAACTATCTAAATCTATACATCCATAACAATATACAGAAATCACAGTTTGTTTACTGTACACTAACGTATGGATCACTGTTCAAACTTTTCGTTCGTCTATTTTGTCTTCTTCTACTTTTCTTTTCTTTTCTTTTCTTCCCTCACGTCTTTTCTTTCTTGTCTCTCTGCACTCTCCCTTGTGAGAGGACGCCATTACTGAAAACAAATTGTATGGATGTGGGTAATTGCAATAAATGAAATCTCTCTCTCTCTCTCTCTCTCTCTCTCACATTTTTATCATCTGGTTCTGTTTCTCTTTGATGATGCATTACCATTTCTCTGCTTGATATGATATGGGTACACGTCTATTCTCCTTTTCATAAGCGTGTTTGCTTTTTCTCTTTCCCTTATTTGGATGTCATGTTCATTTTTTAAAATTAAAAATTTTTTATAAAAAAAATATATTTATCTTACTTTTTTTCATTTAAAAAAATTATCTTATTTTCAAATGTATTTTATACGGTCTCATTTTAAAAAGAAAAAAAAAAAAGGAAGAATATTTTCTAAATTATTTTTTTTTATGGGTAATCATTGTATTTTTTTTTTTTTCCATGTGATTCTGACTTGGTGTTTTTGATGATGTCGTTTCTTGTGCCTTTCTATTTACCCTTAAATCTTAAAATTTCCTCAAATCTGTATTTATTTAAATAGATTTTTGCTTCTCATATGTATTATTAATTAGTTTTTTATTTGTCCTCAGTGAATTTTTTTTTTTTTAAATATGCTCTACTTTGCCTTTTCTTTTTTTCCTGTTAAAGACTTGCTTTTTTAAACCTATTTCATTGAAACACAAACTAATTAGATTTTATATTGTTGTGATTAACAAAAATAGCTAAAATTAGAGAACAATGTTTTATATTTAGATTTTTTTTCTTATTAATTTTGTTACACAATTATGCTAAATTATTTAGACTATGATAAATAAAAAAATTAAACTAAATTCTTTGAAAATTTAACATTTATAAAAGTGCATTATGTATTCTTTGGGATTAGTCAGTAAAATGCACTTTTTTCGAAAGAGAGTTTTTCAATGGTCGAAGTTTTTCAACGTAGATACTCTCACATTGTACTATTTAAGACTTTCGCCAAGTTTTTTTTTTTTTTTTTAAGAGAATTATTAGCTTCAATAACCAATAATTTTTTTTGAAAGGAAGTCTGAGTTAATGCAACAAAAACCAAATCCGAACGTACTAACGGTCTCAGTAAGAGAGGAATAAACTCACAACAAAATAAATTAGCAGACAAGGTAAATGCTAAGTTCACCAAAAAATGACTACACCATTCCCTCTAAACATAAAATTAACAATTTGTCTACTACAATATTATGTAAAGATGATATAAACTTTATTTACATCAACAAATAAATAATTTTGTCAAAGTAGTTGATGATATCTATTTTTTTTTTTTTTTTTTATAAAAGAGAATGTTTTGATTTAAGTGTGATACTTTTGGTATTTATTAATGACTTTCTTTACTTGGAGTTTTTTTAGACTACCATTGTTGGATGCTAATATTGAACTAATAGGACTATATCTGGATAAACATTGATATGTACTATTCGTAATTTTGACCATGAATGCTAACAATATTCTAATAATTATTTCAATTAGAAAGCAAACAAATATTCTTGTACGATATTAATTTGATTGTGTTTACTGCATGATAATAAAAAATTAAGACCTCAACTATTCTAAATAAAAAACAACAATATGATATTTCAAATTTTAATAGATAGATTGAACTTATATAAAATTACTCTCATGCACGTGGCTCACAACTAGTCTATAAAAAAGCCAGTCACTGGCACATCCCACCCTTTCTACGGCAAATCTCACTCCTTTTTCTCTTCTTCTTGCTTTTTGTTTTTGTTTTTTTGTTTTTTTTTTTTTTCAACTTTCTTATTTTTTTTTCTTTCTTTTTTTCATCTTTCTATTTTCCCTATTTTTCAACTTTCTTATATATATATATATATTCTTCTTTTCCACTGTTAAAAGTTTTTTTTTTTTTCTTTTTGTTAACATAAGCCTTCACAACGGATTTTTTTTTTTTTTCATACTATCTCCCAATATTTTTTCTGCTAATTATTAAGTATGAACTGCGTTTCAAATATTGAATTAATCTTTTAATAGGATCATTCCTTATTTTAACATATATAAGAGAGGCAATGTGTGCTACTATTCCTCTATGCCACATGTTTGTAACACTAATTTAGAATTGAATTTTTAGGTTAAAATTGATCGCATTTTCAAAAATGAATTATAATTTTTATTGATTTATCAAAAAAAACAAAAAAAAAATTGAAATAAAAAATTTAGGGTTAGACTTGAGAGCTAAACAGACCCTAAGAGCTTGTTTGGCCATAGTTTTATTTTATTTTATTTATTTTTTTAAACATAGTTTTGGTTCTCTAAAATCAAAACAATGTGTTTTGCTATTGTTTTTTGAAAACAGTTTTTAAAAAAGCAGAGTTACAGGAAGTAAAAAATTCAGAAAACAACAATTTGTAGTTTTCAGTGTTTTCTTAGTAAGATATATTTATAATTAAAAAGAAAAAATTTCACTTGGTTTGAGGGTCTGGGTCAGGAATTGGGATCAAAGTCAAGTTCAGCATTCGGGATTGGGAATGAGATTCTAGATTGGGGTCGGCAATAGGATTTTGGGTTGGGGTCGGAACTAAGTTTCGGGATGGGGGTTAAAGTCAAGATTTAGGATGAGGAGTTGAGTTTCGGGACTAGGGTCAGGATTTGGGATGGGGTCGAGATTGAGTTTCAAGACTGGGGTCTGGTTTTGTGATCGGGATCAGTGTCAAGTTTCGAGACATGAGTCGTGGTCGGCTTTCAAGAACGGGGTAGGGGTTGGGATTTGGGATTGGGGTCAGAGACGAGTTTCGGGAGTGAGGTAAGGGTTGGGATTCAAGACTAAGGTCGAAGTCAGGTTTCGGAAACGAGATTAGGTTTCTGAACCGAGATCGGGATCGGGTTTTAGGATGGGCGTGGGGTCTCATTGAGTATCCATAATACAAGTATTTTTTCCTCCTCTGTTTTATTACTTTTTTAATTTTAATTTTAATTTTATCTTTTTTTTTTTGGTCGTTTGGTACTTTTTCCCTTCTTTTGCTGTCGTTGTCTTCTACTTATGATCTTTTTAGCCTTCTTACACTCGTCTTCACACTTTTTTTTTTGTTTTTTTTAATCTAATACAAAAAAAAATTATATTATATTTACTTAAATATCTAATTGTTGTTTTATCATTATTCATATTAAATATGTTGTTAGGAGATTCCACATGCCGATCTCATGTCCGATATATCTTTATCTTTATTTATACATCAATAAAAGGCACTATTCAAATTGAAACTTAAAAAAAAAAAAAAAAAAAAAAAAAATCGTTTGCTTTTAACTATTTCTTCAATATTTTTGCAACTTTTTTCCCCCTTTTGTTTCTCTAGAAAAAGGAAAAAATTGTCACATTGAGAAGAAGCAGATTTTTTTTTTTTTTTTTATACCAAATCTCATCAAATATTTTGACGCCAGGGATTTTGCTTTGATTATTCTTTTTTTTTTTTTTCACACATTATGAAAAGGTATAATCCAACTAAAAATTTCTTTTACCCTTTTTTGTAACTGAGAAAAGTTTATTTGTTTTTAACTATTTTTTACCGAGTTACTTTTTCCAACTTTTTTTTTTTAATTTCTCTGGAAAAAAGGGAAAAAAATTGTCACACGTTGATGAGAAGGAGCATTTTCTTTTGTGTGTGTGTGTGTGTGTTATATATATATATATATATATATATACACTATATCTCATGCAATATTTGGATGTCAGGGGATCACTTATCATTATTCCTTTTTGTTTTTTTGTTTTTTGTTTTTTGTTTCTGTTTCTGTTTTTGTTTTTGTTTTTGTTTTTGTTTTTTTGTTTTTTTTTTTTGTGTTTTTTTTTTTTTGCCCTTCGTGTGATGTGGCTCATGGAATTTAAAAGTAATGCTTGCCTTTTTTCCTATTAAGTAGTCATTCTTTTGTTTTCCCTTTCTTGTTTAAACCACAACATTGAAATCTTTTTTACCCCAATGTTGGTTTTTAGTTTTTCTTGGCTCAAGATCTCTTAATATTTAATTATTTCAAAATTAACTTGTATATTTTAAAATGTTTTAGAATGTCATTCATTTATTGTGTTTGTTTTACAATTGCAAGTTTATCTAAATCTATAACATAAAGATCTATTATTGAGTATTAAAAGGACGCATTGTGGTTTTGTTTTGTCTTTCATCCTTGTCTCTAAGCCTACCATGTGGCAGGTCCTAAGCCAGTCATGTGGTGATATTGAATCAAAAATGAGTTTAAAAAAAATTAATGATTTAAAATTGGGTTTTTTTTATTTGCTTGCAATTATATGAATGAATGTATAAAAGAGCGAAAGTTAATTGGCACACCCCTCCCTTATTATGACATGTGTCACTTCCTTTGTTTTCCTTTTTTTTTTTTTTTCAACTTTCTACTAATTTTTTCTTCTTTTCCATTGTTATTATTATTATTATTACATAAGCATTCTAAATGAATCTTTTTCATAGTACCCCAATTTTTTCCACTAAATATTCTTATAATATATATATTTTCGTATAAATCTATGGTAGAGTCTCATTTATATACTATATCAGTATAGGTTACTTAAACCATTTAGATGTGATCGAACGATAGAAATATTATTTGTGCATTATAATTATCATGCACATTACTTCATATTAATATAGACTAATTAATAAATTAAATAAATAATTAAAAAAAGAAATTAAAAAAAAACTAGATCTTCACTGATGAAAGGTTTGGGTTGGGGGGAGGAGCTTCTCACTGCCGGGTTGACGTCTGCGGGGTAGGGGTTTGTCATCGTTCGGGGCATTGCAGGGTTGGTCGTAGGTTGTTGCCTAGGATCGTTGGGCTCGCATGCGGGTGGTCCACCGCTTGGGGTCGTGGGCCTTGAGAAGGGAGGGCCTTGTCATTGCGAGAGGGAGGGAAGGTTGGGTGGCGGGGTGGTCGAATCTGGTTGAAAGGGGATGTGGGGGTGAGTGTTGGAAAAATCAGATCCGGTATTGGAGTTACGACGCAGCGGAAGTTTTAAAATTTTATGCCGTTTCCAGAAAAGAAGCTCATGATGCATATAACAATAAATTAATTCATGATCAAGCGTACCTTATTTCTTGGATTCCGGAATTGCTAGAGCGTTTGACCAACGTGTCTTCTCTACTATTCTCGTGTTCCACGTCTCAGAGTGTGTGTGGGCACACGTTCTATGAATCCAAGCGACCGGTAATACTTTCCGAAGTCTAGATCCCTCCTTCTCAATTCCGATGATCCTCGTTGAGAATTTGATCCAACTTCTTTCTTCAAAACTACAAAACAAGAACCGGTTAACCTCCTATGAAAAATTATCACTCGGTTTAACCTTCCTCGCAGTTTTGATTCAATGGAATTTTCTTTCTTTTTCTCTCTCACAAGAAAGCCGAATTTTTGATGTGGAAGAAAAACAAATTTTTTTTTATTATTAAAAAACGTTTTTCTCCTTAAAAAAAATCAAAAATTAGTTTTTCAAGAACTCCTAGCCTTTATATAGTATTCCAATCCTTTTCAAAATTTATCTCCTACTTGAAAAATAATTAATAATTATTTTCCGGATAAATCTTGAACCAAAAGATCATACAACTTTAGGACTAGATTCATTGAACATAAAAATAATTTTCAAGAGGAAATCCCCTTTAAAATTCGGCCACAAAGTGAGAGAAATCTTGATTGGTGGTTTAAATTTTAAATCAAGAATCTAGACTAGTCAAAAGATCCTAGTCCTATTTAGATTCAAACTTCTTTTAAACCTTTTCGAATTTAAATAGGATTCACATATTTGAATAAATATTTTCCATAAACATTATCCATATTAATTAATTTAAATTAATGAAATATTTCAAATTTTCTTTCCTCACAAAAACCATGCACCTATTTAATTAGGAAAGAAAAATTCATGAAATAATCTCCATTATTTAAACCAATTAATAATTAAATGTTAGGAATATATTTAAATAATTTTGAAACAAAATTTTCTTCCTTCCATACAATTAAAAAACGTGCACCACTTTTAATTAGGAGAGAAAAATTTTGTTTTCCAAAATTCAAACACAATCTTATTTTTAAAATTCAAATTAACCAATCACATGTTGACAAATCATTTGTCTACAAATTTCACATGTCCAATCCTTTCTGGATTGCATGTTAGAGAGTACCATGTCTGAATAGACATTACAAAATTCCATTTACAATTTACCGATCTCATTAGGAACAAATCCCGAGACGTTTCGTGGAACTATATGAGCTAATAGAGGGACCCGATGGAAATATGTAAAGAGGCTCCTATAATTGTGAAAAATTAATCCTAGATTAATTATCCATCAATTATCAACTTCAAAACTATTCCACTAAAAGTTTGAAGCTGAACTCCTGTTTACATACCGTATTACGAAAGCTCTCTCATGTAGTGCTTCTTCCATGATTTATTCATCGCTTGCTTAATCCCCATATGTTATCCATGATTGAATTAAGGACTTTTTCCATTTTACCTTTTCAATCATTTTAACTTAAAGTTCAATTATTCTCCATTGAAAGAACCACCAATTGTAAAACCATACAATTGGAAAACCACCAGAGAACACAAAGTAAACCGATGGCCAAGATCTTGTTATACTATCTTTCAATCCCCGAATAATACCTTTAAGTAGATAACATTTACTAACATTAAGATAGATATGGATTCCGTATCTATGAATCTTGATTTCTCCATCCATAAGTCATGCACCCAAAACACAAGTATGTTGACCATGAATTAACAGTGTCTCACCTTTAGTGCATCAAAGTACATAAGTCATGGATGCGAACTCAAGTAATCATTTCAGGATTAAGATTAATGCAGGATGATAATCAAAATATCATTGATTCTTATAAACGGAATTATTAAACCGAATCAATTAACACTTTAGGTCCAGTCCAATGTCATACCTCAATACTGGTATACATTAAAGTTTCTACTCGGAACCTATCCGATGGTCAAGACAAACCATCCCTCCAAGGAAGTAGACAACCTTTACAATCTTATCATGAATAAGATCCCCAAATCTTATTCCGTTGATTGCGGACTATTTATTTAGACTGTTATCAAATTACCACGTCTTCTATGCATACCCCGTATACATATGGTAATTCGATATATTACCAACAGCCTAGGAGTATTTTATGTTTGCTCAAAATAATTATACAATCAACAAATAAAAGTAAATAGGACACAACTTATTAAACATGAATAATTTCCTCTTATTAATATCAAAATGTCATATTTACATAAAATCCCTAAGATTTTCTATCCTTAGGGCACTTATAGATCCTAAAAGTGAGGGGTGGGGGGACGCAGATGTAATAACCTAATTTTTCGGACCGTTAACTAACTTACTTATTCTTAGTTAATATAGTCTTAATACTTGTTTATGTTTGATTTTAAAAATGCATAACTTTTTTTTAATAATTTATTTTAACATACAAATCGTATTGGTATTTGACGAGTTTAACAAACTAAAATTTTAACTAAGGAAATTAAAATGTATAAATAATAAATATCATATTCAAATTTGTACTTAGATAGTATTTAAAAAGTTATAACGTCATCGAGTTAAAACGAAAAATCTTAAAGTCTTTAAGTACTTTTATTAGTTTAGTAGTACTGAAATATTAAAGACATAGTTTTAAACATAATTGATACAAAATAATTTAAGAAGTCTAAATGTGAAAATTAAATTCGTAGTGTTATCCACTTCCTTCCTTCATCGCTATACTGCTCCACCAGTCGAGAAAACATCTAAATGACAGGCTGCTTACCAACATGAATATTCAAAACCCATATGAGCTTTCACTCAATATGAGCTTTCACATATAAGTATAAACTATATCTCACAAAACCTTGTCATAAAATCATATCATCAACAACATGAATATTCAAAAATGCATGTGATCTTTATATATTCAACTGTGCTTCATTATATGCATGTTTTGTCTACTTAAGGATCTCTATATCATACCCATATGTGCGCAACCAATTGGGAGTTAGGGGAGCAACCCTCCAACAACCTCAAAAGTCATAACTCATAACTTCCATTCTTATCATATCCTTACACTAATTTAAGGTTGGTACGACACTTATTCTTATATTTCATTAGTCTTATTCTTATTAATTGTGATAATGTGTAGATTTACATGTCACTATGCATATATCATTATGATATAAATATTTGTAAGGCATATCGATTATACTAGTGTAATGCTTAATCAAAGCAATGCATATAACTCAGATACTTATCATATTGTCAAGGTAAATCATAACAAATATAGAATATCAACAAAGAAAAACATATGTTTCATACTGTACGTGAGGTTTGTACTTACTTATCTCATATACTTAAACTTCCAGAGTTACACCTCTTACTACACCAGTTTGAGAAATTGTTATGATTTAACAATACCTTATTATTTGATAGAATCATAGTTATATTATTTTATTTATTTATTTTATAAATTAAAGTGAGCTTAATATACTTCTATCATAATTAATCTTAACAATTAATTCATATTAATTATTAAGTGTTAAATAAATTTCTAATAATTATTATTTAATTAATTTATTTTTAATTTAATTTAATTTAATTGATTAATTAATCAATTAATTAGGTAGGACTTAATTATTACTTTCCTTAATTGAGTAATTATAATTAAATTATATTATTTTAATTGACTAATTAATAATTATATCGTTAATCATTAATTATGTTACTTAAATATTATTTCTTATATAATAATTATCAACTATTAAATTCTCATATTAATAACTATTAATTATTAATTATCATACTAATACTTAATAATTAATAATTAGATTATACTAATTATTAATATTTAATTAATCTCTAATTAATCATTCATAATTATATTTACAATTATATTAATGATTAATGATTAATTAATCATGTATTTTAATTATGTAGTTACTAAACATAATAATCTGGCTTATACAACTAATTATCACTTATTAACTCTTATAATTAATTAATTAATTATTTTAATTAATTACCAATTAAGTTTATTAACATAATTATACTTTGTTCTATTTTTGTTAATTTATTAGTTCATTAACTCATTTTTTAATTAATTAATCAACCTACATCACCTTAGTGAAGAGTCACTTAAGTGTATACGCTTAAGTGGGTTTTCTTTTATGAATTACTTGGCTAAGGTAATCTCTTGGAATATGTCTAGTAATCATCTAGTTTACTATGTCTTGGTCTATCTAAAAACTTGTGATTCAACTTTATAAGGTTAGGGTCTTGCACATTTAGTTGATCGTATACTTAATACCAACTCATTTTATCAATAAATATGTCTATGTACTATGACTTATACTTATATCACATTTTAATATTTAATCATTTTGTTAGTGTGGGATCTTAAATTGTAAAATTTATTTAAATTTGAGTATAATACCATTTTCGATATTTGATGACTCGTTGGAAAGCTTGAATATCTAATTTATGTCCTTATAATATGTTTTTCAAGATTTCAAGAGTTTCAAACATTAATGTGGACATCTTTTTAAGTGTCTCATGGTAAAATATCAGTTTATCAGATTATAATATAATATTATGTGATTTAGTAAAATTTATGTACATATCCGTTTTAAACAAATGATAACTTATTTCAAAACTTGAGATATCTACTTTATAGCCATAAAGTTATTTTCTTTAGTGTTTGAGTATTTCATACTGTATACTTAGGTTTTGTTACTGTTGGTCCCACTTATTTACCATACGTCCAGATTTATAGGTAAACTTAGAAAAATCATAACAATTCACTTAGAAGTCCAAATAAAGCAAAAAAAAAAAAAAAAAAATGTCATTGGAAAGTGTATGGTGTCTAGTTCATACACTATGAACATAAAACATTTGGTTTACTAACCAAAAAAATACAAAACCCATGGTTAGTACAGGGTTCCAGTAAAAACTCTCGATTCGTGTTTTAAATTAGTAAAATTCATCAAAAATTACATATTTATCTATTTGAGGTATAATATATCTTGTTCGAAAGCTTAAAGAATCTAGTTTTTAGACCTATAATTTATAATCCAAAATTTTGAGTTAAGAGGTTCAGATTTAACAAAACCTATGGCTAGACTGTACCACAGAGGTTCCTTTCCTTTCTAACTTTGTGTCACAAATTCAAATACACATAACTTTAGACATACAAAAGCAAACTAAGTGATTCTAATGCTTAAAATGAAGCTTATTCTCTGTAAAATTTTACCATATGCTTTATTTTTCATGTCAAAATTTCTAACTTATGCCATATCATCACAACAACCATAAGCTCTAACAATATTCGTAAATCTTACGAAATGCTCCGTGGATCCTCTAAGACATTGGACCTCTAAAGTTCTACTCAAAACCTTTTTCTAGGTAAGAAGGAGTCCAACATTAAGGTTCTAACTAAACAACATGCTTTCGTTCTCCAAAAATGACTAAACAGAAGGAAAACCACTTGGTTACTTCTAGTAACACGTCCACTAACTCCGCTTCACACTTCTTTAAACTTGGTAATGGGATTGCTTGGAGCTTGAAAATGGAGGGAGGAGGGTACTAGAGAGGTGTTGGAGATGGAGAATAGTATTGATGGTTCTTTTGAGCTTGGTGGTGGCTAGAGACAATAGGTTTTTGAGCTTAAACTTTCTGTGAATAAAGTGAAATGTTGGGGGCTTGTTTTCAGCCAATATTTGCTTTAAATGAGTTATATTTTGAGGGGTAAAAATAAAAAATATTGGCTAATTCTCCCCTTTCATTGTCTACACTTGAGGGAGGGGTTGGTGTGAAAATTTTTGTTCTACAAAGTGTAAGACAAGTGGTCACCTTCACTTGTACTTATTTGTGTTATATTGCCAAAACAACCCACACAATTCCCTTACTTGATTTTTCATGCATGCACCACATGCCATTATTTTCATTTAAACAAATTTCTTCTTGCTTTTGACCACAACAAATCCGGATCTCCCTCTCAATTTTCCCCCCCTTTTTTTTTTTGTTTTCCTTTCTTCAAAATTTTCCCACCATTGATCAAAGGCTGTTATCTTTGATCTCACCGATTGGATATTCCATCACACCAATCCTTACCTTAAGCTCTCATTGGTCACTTATTATCTAAAATTTAGTCATTGATTTGTCTAGGATCCTTTAACATAAAATCTACAACATTGATTTCAAATCTACGTAAAATTCTTGATTAATCTTCCATATTTGAATTTATTAAGAGTAATCCTGATAATTCATCTTTTATCTATGTAACACATTAATTTTTCCAATATTACTTTCAAAACTTAAATATTGAAATGACTAAAATAAATATGAAGATCATCAAATTGATCTACTAATTAATAATAATCAGGGTTTCTTACCAAAAATTAACATTTATCCTCTAATATGACATAATAAATTTTTATATAAATTTATATGTCATTCGACTCATTTTCTATGTATCTATAATATCTCATTTAAATAGAGAAACTCAATATTATTAGATCATTGATATCATCATACTAATGATACACATAAAATCATTTATGATATTGAAATTTGATATTTATCAAAATAATTTGTGAGAAATATATTAATAAAGGAAATCCATGATAATAATTCATGAAATCAAGTTTATGAATTTCTAGGGTCTCATAGCAAAGCTGGTTTAGGGGAGGGGGGAGCCATTGTCAGCGTCGACAGGGTAGGGGGAAGGGGGACTTGCTTGTCACTAGCGTTGGGGAGGGCGGCGTAGATCTGGTTTGTTGGGGGGGGGGGGGTAGGGTTTATCTTTGTCGGCATTGGCGAGGGGGATGCAGATCTGGTTAGGGTAGGGAAGGGGTCTTCATCGGCATCAAGGAAGGGGCACTTGTCACCGGCGTCGAGGGGAGGGAGGGGGTCTTCGTCACCGACATGGGGGGGTTCTATCGGTGGACGGTCGCTAGCTAGTTTTTTTTTTCTTTGAATTTTTTTTAATTTTTTTTTGTATATAATACTATGAGGTAATGTGCATTATAATTATCATGCACAAATAACATCTCAGCCGTTCGATTACATTATAACGGTTTAAAAATGAGCTCTATTAATATACTATATAAATAAAACTTTATCACAAACCTACCGTATATTTTCTCATACATTGTATTTTCTCAAAATTTTCTTCTAAAGAAATTTTTATAACATCTGTTTTTATTATTGTAGGAACTGCTTTTTAAATGTTATATTAATCTTTTAATAGTATCATATATGAGTATTTAAATTAAAAAATTTTATGGCACATTTTACATAGCTGCTTTTGATCATACATTATGTTTTTGAAATAGTACTTTAATAATTAAAACAATAGTTCTTATTAGTAATGAAAAATAAGAACCATGTATAAATTTCTTTTTTCTTTTAAATGTTTCTATTGAAATATTTTAGATTTTATATCTACAAAAGTTAACAAATTGAATGCACACATGACACGCGCTTTTAATTAATATATATTCATTTTTTGAGCATCTTTTTCTATTACTTGATAGTTTGAACAATAGAACAGAAAATGATGTATAATCTCATATTTATTCAAAGATTACTCTTTAGAGATGACAATATTATATTGATTTCAATTTTTTTTTACAAAAAGTTGAAGAAGAAAAAAAGTTGACACTTCAAAATAAGTCATAAACCCTTCGATAGATCAGATAAATGTGCTCAAAAGTCAAACAAATAATGAAATCATTCATACGAATGATCTCAATCTTTAAAATGACAATCAGTTTTACTGGATTCCTTATAGAGCAAATTAAAAGTGGCTCAAATCCGTCTTTTCCTCATTTTTCTAATAAGAGTTTAAAACAATCCAATAACTCTTCTTCAGATTGTTAAGATCGATATGATATCCAACAACAGCATACAATGAGGATGTCTATCTTCAGAATTAGAGTTAATGGATTGTTTAACGAGAGTCAAAATTTAATGTTTGAAATGCTGGAGTAATTAGAAAAAAAGAAGTCTTTATGCTTCTTATATAACCTTTAGAATATCTCAACTCTTACTTGCTTTCTGATGTGGGACTAAACTCCCCTTCATTAAACCAAAATCCTAATGCATCACGGGCTGCATATATTTTTCTCTAATAAAAATATTATACTCAATATTCATACATTGTTATTGTACATTTAAAATCAAAATCAAAATAATTAAAAACATTCTTACCCAAATTCTTACCTAAGAATTTGTCGTTGGTTGGTCAAAGTCCGAAAATCCCATAGCTATGAGTTTTTTTTGTTAAACACCTTGCAAATTTGTTGAACTTTAAGATCGTTTAGGTCATGTTTTTCTGATACAAAGTGTTAAAAATCATGATTCCTACACAAAAAATAACATTTGAAAAACTTATAAATTTCTTAATTTGTAGATTCATGACTTTAAAAATGTAAAAAAAAAAAAAATTAAGAAAAATATGGGTATATCGAGGTCTCTTCTCTTATATAAAATCTAGCGAAAAGGCGTAATCCCCTCATTTAATAATATTTCTCCTGAAGAATCCATCTCTCATCCAAGAAATAGCATTCATTAGCTACGTTGTCTCCATTATTGTAGAAATGCTTATTTAAAAAATTCAATGGCATGCGTGAAATGGTCAATCATTTCCTGATATCATAGCCGAGGCATTTTCCAATTTGCTTTGCAATCAACAATTAAACGTAAAACATCAAACCAAGAGCCAACAACCTCCTAAAAATCTCAATTTTTGTACAATTTAATTATTTTTCACTTAGTTAAACCATAAATAAGTAATATATATATATATATATATATATATATATGTATTATTACATACCAGCCACTGTCTGCTCTAATATTCAATAATTACGCACATCAAATGCATTGCAATGTTTAATTTCATTAATCTGCAAGCACAAAATTAAGGTTATACAAGAAAATAAATTATGAGACATAGACTTAGTTATAATCAAGAGTTCTCAATCAATACAAACGGTGAGTGATGACATAGTATTTGTTATCTGTTTCATTATGACCGTAGTAATTTCAGTTCAAAGTAAACAAAGTTAGTCCTCTTTCATACAAAAAAACTAAAATAATATGAAGTTTTGAAAAATTGTTTCAAATTTGCATTTTAAGGAGAGTTGTGATGCACGAAGTTACCACTTCTAAGCATTACTCTTTTCTTTTTTGTATTTGTTTTTTAGGAAAATATTTAGTTTGTTTTTGTTTCTATAGAATATGGCATCGGAAGTAAGGTTTCAACATAAGGGGATGCATACAGCTACGAGATACTCTTGTTGGAGATATTCACAGGGAAAAGGCCGACTAACAAAATGCTCAAAGACGGGGATCTTTATAATTATGTTAAGAGTGCAACTTCATCAAGACAAATATCAGAAGCATAGATCCATTGTTTGTGCATGGAGGAGAAGGAGAAGGAGAAGGAGAAGAAGAGGAAGAAAATAGCAATGAGATTATTAATGGCCAAAGAGGATACAAGACAAGAGTGCAATTCTAGGAATTGGCGTTGCTTGTTCCGCAGACATGCCCTGAGAGCGAAAGGGCATTAACAATGTTGTCAAGGAATTGAATTTGACCAGAGATCCCCTCATTAAGTTCTCTTGAAACTTGCCTGCATATATATATATATATATATATAAACTTTTTATGCTTACTAAGCATGTGTGTTTTCGCAAACAAAAATATAAATTTTGCACTCTTTTTCTCTCTTTTTTGTTTTCCTTTGTTTTTACCAAAAGAAAGAAAAGAAAATAATGAACTCCTCAAAGAAATTTGTTTGACTGAAGCTACTTATTTTTAACAAAGAAGGTAACCATGTATGAAGGTGTAATATGACACGTATTCCACATGTCTACAAAAGCTTTTTCCTCTAAACCATAAAAGTCAATCAATAGAAAAAGATATTAGTCAAATTATACTATTTTACTAAAGGAGAGAGGGTTTTATTGTTTTTTCTACAGTAAAATGACGGTATTGTCCCTCTTCCACGTGCTGAATTTGAGGTTTCTACAGTGAATGGACGTTTTTGTCCTTATATCACTGTGCGGACATTTTTGGCCCCCTGTTTTTGCTTGCCAGTTGGTTTCCCCATAGCGAATGGACACTGTTGCCCCCCTATTACTGTGAGGACGATTTTGTCCTTGGTTGTTTGCTTGTCGGTTTCTCCCTTCACAGTGGATGGACAATCTTGCCCTCCAAACCCTAATTTCCTCTGTCCCATTTTCCTTCCGCTGCCTATAATGTAACGACCTGATTTTTCGGACCATTAACTAGCTTACTTATTCTTATTTAATTTAGTCCTAACACTTATTTACGTTTGATTCTAAAAATACAAATTTTTTTTTTATAAACTATACTTGTACTATAAAACTAAATTTATTAAAATTTTTAACTGAAGGAATTGGAAACTCTTAGATGATAAATATCCTATTTGAATTCGTATTTAAATAATATTTTAAAAACTATAGCTTCATTTAACTTAAAAGAATAGAGTCTAAAGTCTTTTTATCGTAAAGTACTCATACTAATTTAGTAGTACCAAAACATTAGAACATGGTTATAAATATAGTCGTTACAAAATAATTTAAGAAATCTAAATGTGAAAATTAAATTTGTTGTGGTATCCTGCTCCCTTACTTCATCGCCTCCGCATAACTTCGCCAGTCCATGAAATATCTAAGTAGCGGGCTACTTACCCACGTTACCTACAACATGAACACACACATATGAGCTTTCGCTCAGCAAGTACAAACAATATCTCAGAAAACATTTTCATAAAATCATATCATCATACGTAACATAAAAAATGTTCAAAATGCATGTGATCATGTGTATTCATTTATGCTTCATTATATATATGTTTTGTCTACTTAAGGGCCCCTATGTCGTACACATATGCGCGCAACCAATGGAGAGTTAAAAGAGCGACCCTACAACAGCTTCTAAGGTCATATCTTATAACTTTCGTTCTTATCATATCCTCTCACTAATTGGAGATTGGTACGACACTTAATCTTATCTTTTATTTGCTTTATTCTCATTAATTGTGACAATATGTAGATTTACATGTCACTATACATCTATCATTATGGCATAAATATCTGTAATGCATACTGATCATGTAAATGCAAGAGAAATTATGAATATCAAATACTTAATCAAAGTGATACGTATAATTCATATATTCATCACATCATCAAGTCAAGTCATAGCAAAAGTAGAGCATCAACAAAGAAAAACATTTTATTCCATGCTGTAGGTGAGGTTTGTACTTGTCTTTTATGCTTAAACTTCCGAAGTTGAATTTTCTACTACGCAGATTTGAGAAATTGTCCTAATTTACAATATCTCATTGTTAGATAGAATCATCGTTATATTACTTTATTCATTTATTCATTTATTTTATAAACTATAGTGAACATAATTTACTTATATCATAATTAACCTTAAAAATTAATTCTTATTAATTATTAAGTATTAAAATAAATTTCTACTAATTATTAATTAATTAATTTAATTTAATTATTTTTTAAAATTTAATTGATTAATTAATCAATTGATTAATTAATTAATTAACTAATAAATTAGGTAATAGTTAATTATTACTTTATTTGATTGAGTAATTATAATTAAATTATATAATTTTAATTGACTTATTAATAATTATATTGTTAATAATTTAATTATGTTACTTAAATATTCTTTCTCATATATTAATTTTAATCTAATAATTAATGTTTGATTAATCTCTAGTTAATCATCCATAGTTATTTTGATGATTATATCAATGATTAATAATTAATGATAAATTAATCTTCAATTAATCATGTATTATAATTATGTAGTTTTTCAACATAATAATCTTGATTATCATCTACTAACTCTTATAATTAATTAATTAATTATTAATCAATTAATTAATTAATTACTTTATTAATTACATTTAGTTATGTATTAATTAATTAATTAATTAATTAATCAATTAAGGTGACAATGTGTCACCTTAAGGGTATACCTCTCCTCTATTATTGGGCTAGTCCAATCCCTTAGTTATGTTCATTTAGTTGGGTTAAGGTAATCTCTTGGTATATGCCCAGTAACCCTCTAGTTTAGCCCATTAAAACTTGTGATTCAACTTTATAAAGTTAGGGTTTTTTTTTCGCATTATTTGATCATACATTTGAAATCAACTCATTTCATAACTAAATATATTCATATGTTATGACTTACCCTTATGTCACATTTTA
Source organism: Ficus microcarpa (assembly GCA_025413485.1). Taxonomy (NCBI): domain Eukaryota; kingdom Viridiplantae; phylum Streptophyta; class Magnoliopsida; order Rosales; family Moraceae; genus Ficus; species Ficus microcarpa. Next base: position 8,476,904 of record CM046386.1, on the reverse strand, counting down.
ATGTTTAATCATTTTATCGGTGTAGGATTTTAACTTGTAAGATTTATTTAAGTTCGAGTATAATTCCATTTTGGACACTTGATGACTTGTTGGAAAGCTTGAAATATCTAGTTTCTGTCTTTATAATTTGTTTTCCAAGATTTCAAGTATTTCAAACATTAATGTGAACGTTTTCCTAAGTGTCTTATGGTAAATTCTTGGATTACCATATTACAATACAATCTTAAGGGATTTATTAAAATTTATGTACATATCCATTTTAAACGCATGATACCTCATTTTGAAGCTCAAGATGTCTACTTTACAGTAATAAAGTTATTTCCTTTAGTGTTTAAGTGTTTCATACTATTAACTTAGGTTTTGTTACTATTGGTTTCACATTTGAACCACAAATCCAGATTCATAGGCAAGATTAGAAAAATCATAAAAATTTACTTACAAGTCCAAATAAAACAAAAGATATGTCATTGGAAAGCTTATAATATTTATTTTGTATGATAAGAACAGTTTTATAAAAAGTTATAGTTTATTAACTCAAAATATACAAAACCCATGGCTAGTACAGGATTCCAGCAAGGATTTTCGGTTCGTAGTCCAAACTTGTGAAATTCACCAAAAATTGCACATATATCTGTTTAACGTATATGATTCCTTGTTGGAAAGCTTAAAGAATCTAATTTTTAGTTCTCTAACTTATAATCCAAAATTTTGAGTCTAAAGAGTTCGGAGTATAATAAACCCGTGGCTGGTCTGTTCCCCAAGATCCATTTTCTCCCTAGATTTGTGTCACAACTTCAAATGTACATAACTTTAGACATATAAAAGCAAATCAAGTTATTCCAAAGCCTAAAATGAAGTTTATCTTCTGTATAATCTTAACATATAATTTATTTTTCATACTAAATTTTTTAATGCATGCTATATCACCACAACAACTACAAACTTTAACAAAGTTCATAAATCTTACCGAAATGCTCTGGGGATCCTTTAAGATCTCGAACCTCTCAAGTTCTTCTCAAAATTTTTTCCTAGTTAAGAAGAAGTCTAACATTAAGATTATAACTAAACATCATGCTTTAGTTTTCCAAAAATGACTAAAACATGAAGAATACTACTAGGTTACCTCTAGTAAAACGTCCTCTAACTCTATCTCACACTTCTTTAATCATGGTGACAGGGTTTCTTAGAGCTTGAAAATAGATGGAGGAGGGTGCTAGAGATGTGTTGGAGGTGGAGAATAGTGTTGGTGGTTCTTGTTTTTGTTTTGAGCTTGGTGGTGGCTAGAGAAGCTAGGGTTTTTGAGTTTAACTTGTGTGAGAATAAAATGGGGTGTTAGCGGTTTGTGCTCAGCCAACTTTCACCTTAAGAGAGCTATATTTTGAGGGGTAAAATTGAAAAAATTTTGGCTGATCTCCCCCTTCATTGCTGCCACCTCAAGGGAGGGTTTTGGGTTGAAGATTTGGTTCAACAAGGTGAAGACAATGGGTCACTTTCACTTGTCTCTTCCTTGGATCAACTTGCCAAAATAAACCATGCCATTTCTTACATAAGGTTACGTGCATGCACCATTTCCTTCTTTTTCTCATTTGTTCAACTTTCTTCTTGTTTCTTGAACCAAAATCTGGATCCCCCCTTGCCTTCTCATTTTAAATTTTGTTTTTCTTTCTTCCAATTTCCACCATTGATCCAAGGTTGTCATTCTTATTCCCACCCATTGGATCTTCCATCACATCAATCCTTATCTTAAGCTCTAATTGGTCACTTATCATCCAAAGTTTGACCATTGATTTGCATCGGATTCTTTAACATAATATCCACACCATTGATTTCAAACTTAAGTACAATTCTTGATCAATCTCCCACGTTTGGATTTTCTAAGAATAAATACTAATCACTCATCTTCTATCTATGTGACATATTAATTTTCCAATCATACTCTCAAAACTTAACTATTGATATGGTCAAAATAAATACTAAGATAATTAAATTGGCCTACTAATAAAAATCGGGGTTCTTCCCAAAAATTATCGTTATCCCCCTAATACGATATAATAAAATTTTCGCATAAATTTATATGTCGTTCAACTCATCTATTATGTATTTAAAATTTCTCATTTAAATAGAGAAACTTGACGTTGTTATATCATCGACATCATCACACCGATGATATATATAATCATTTATGATCTTGAAATTTGATATTGATTAAAATAATTTATTAATAGTATATTAATGAAGGGAATCCACAATAACAGTTCATGAATCAAGTTTATGAATTTCTAGGATATCACACATAATGACTGTATTTTCTCTCTCTATTTTTCATGTTCTGTCTCTCTCTCTCTACCGCTCCATCTCTCTCTCTTCTTTTTCTTCGAATATTTGGCTTCCAAACCCTAGATTTTGGTTTATTTTGCTCTCCCGGCTACTTATTGCCCCTTTTTTGCTCTCGGTTTCTACTATTGATGATATTTTCTCCGGTGTGTTTGTTTTCTCCAGATCCGGAAGTTTGGTTTTTGATCTTTGTTTTTTTTTTTTCTTGGGTTTTTCTGTTGAAGGTTTACATGTGTTATTGTGTTAAAAGTTAGATTTTGATTTTTATTCTTTTTTATTCTTTGTTATTGTTTTCGGGTGTCTTTCCCCCCCCCTGTTATTTTTTAACTTACAATTGATTTTCTCTAATGGGTTTTATCTTTTTCATTTTTTCCAAATGGTGAGTTTTGATGTTTTGATTTTTTTGATTTTTTGATTTTTTTCCTTCCTTGTCTCCGAACCCTAATTTTTTATTGCTAGCTTTTTTTTTTTTGTACATTTTTTGTATTGGAAATGTAGATTTTAATCTTTAATGTGTTGTTTTTCGCTTCATTATTATTTCTGTTTGGTTTTTTTCCCCCCTCAGATTTTGGTTTTCTTTCTATAAAGCCTCTCCATTTTCTCTCTTTATTCTTCACGTTTTGATCTCTCTCTCTTTCTATTGCTTTGTCTCTCTCTCTTCTTTTTTTTTTTTCGGATATTTGGTTTCCAAACCCTAGATTTTGGTTTATTGTGCTTTCTCGACCGCTCATTTCCTCTTTTTTGCTCTTGGTTTCTATTGTTGATGATTTTTTCTCTGTTGTGTTTGTTTTCTCAAGATCTAGAAGTTTGGTTTTTGTTCTTTGTTTACGGGGGGTTTTTTTTTTTCTTTTTGACGTTCTTGGGTTTTTTTTGTTGAAGGTTTACATGTATTTTTGTGTTAAAAGTTTGGATTTTGATTTTTATTCTTTTTTTTTTTTTTGATGTTCCAGGTTTCTTTTTTTGTTCTTTTGTTTTTGTTTTTTTTTTTTTACCTTTTTGTTATTTTTAAACTTACTATTCATTTTCTCTACTGGATTTTCTCTTTTTCATTTTTTTCCGAATGGAGACTTCTGACTTTTTGATTTTTCCCTTCCCTGTCTCCAAACCCTAATTTTGATTGTTGGCTTTTTTTTTTTTGGTATGATTTTTTGTGTTGGAAGTGTATATTTTAATCTTTAGTGTGTTATTTTTTGCTTCATTATTGTTTCTGTTTGGTTTTTTTTTTCCCCAGATTTTGAGTTTTTTTCTACTGTTTGTACTCTTTCTTTTTTTTATCATGAGTATTTTTTGATCTGTTTTTCAAGTTTTTGGAAATAAACGCAAAGTAAAAAACCTAAACAAAGATAGGGTATGTTGATTTTTTCCCCTCCTTTATTTCGAGATTGTTTTTCCCTTTTTTTTTTTTTAATGATATTTGATTTTTGCTAATTGGTTTTGGCATATTGGAATAACAATGGTGGCAAAATGGACAAATGCAAGTATCCAGTGGAACATTGATGATTTTTTCTCTGTTAATTTATGTTTTTGTGATTCTTGGCGTTTTTATCATTGGGTAATATTTTGTTAATTTTGTTTGCAAGTTTGATCTTTGTATTTTGTATGTTTATGATTTTCTGTTATCTCTAGGATTTGTAGCGTTTAGTGTTTTTATTATGAGTTATTTATTTTCTCTGTTAAATTTTTATTTTTATCTGGTTTGATTTTGTTAGAAATATGATTTTTTTTTTATAATGGTTAATTATGATTAGGTTAGTATGTGTGATGTTTTATTATCATCATTTTTTATTCTGTTGTATTTAATCCATGAAGAATCATTGTTCTGTTTAATAATTGTATTGGATCATTTAGTTAGATTTGAATGAATTGTTAAACCTTTGTACTGTTTAATTTTATACCTGAAATCATAGTATTTGATCTATCCTTAACATTTAATGCTTCTAAATTGTCTTCTTTGTTTTTTCTTTTTTTTTTTTGCTTTTTGTTGTAATTGTGTTATTTGCTTGAAGTCTGTTGTTTACTGCCCCATGATTACTTTGACGAGATTTTTTTACAGATGCAATTTTGTCATTAATGCAGCTAATTAGTTAAAATCTCTTATCTCTTATCTGTTATGTCTGAAAAAACTTTTGGCTCTCTCTTGCACCGACTCTTTTAATTTAGCCAACTCTCTCTGATAAATAAATTTTTTCTTTATTTATTGTTTCATCTCTTTCCTTTACCATTAATGCTTCTATAAAATTCTCTTAACTGCTTTGCCTTGAATCTTGATTCACCTCTGTTCAAACTTGCTTTTTTATTCAGGTATTGTTCTTGTTTAACATTTTTTATTAGTGTTGATTGTTGTTTTTACTTTGTTTATTTTTAATGGTTTCTTTCTCAGTTTTCCTATTGATTTTATATATTGATTTTCTTATATTATCTCAACATGTTTATTATTATGATGATGATATTGTAAAGAGATTCAATTTTTTTATTGTATTTTGTTTCCTTTCTCTGTTTCTGGTTTTTTCCCCTCTTTTTTTTTTTTTTTGGGCCAACAATGTACACAATTCTTCTTCTCTTATTTGTGAATGTTTTGTGAATATTATTGATATTATAAGTTATATAATTAAATTATATGTGATAAGTTTACCGTTTTGCATTGTTTTTTCCCCCCTTTCCCTGTTATTACTTTCGTGTTCTGTTGTTGTAAATGTTTTTAACAAGAAGTTTTGGATTACAATTTTTGTATGCTATAATGATCTCTATTTAAATATATAATAATGCATATATCAAATTTATTGTTTAATTTGGTATATGTTGTTGAATATGGTATTATTGATAGAATATGTTACATACACTATTTCACCATCTTTATTGTTGCTATGGATATTTGGGGTTTGTCTTAATTTTGTTTTTGTCACAACATAATGGTACTAATTATATTACTATTCTTATATTATTGTAATGTTTCAATTTTTTTTAATTTTTCCTCCCTTTTCCCCGTTCTCTCTCTTTTTCCTTTCCTTTCTGTATTCGGTGAAAACATTTGTAAGCCTTTATTTTTCATATTTTTGTTTTGTTTTGGACCCATTCCCAGACATTATATTTAGCAGCTATCAAAGATGATGTTAAATTGTATTATGATTATTATTAACAGATATTATTTATGAGATTTGAGCATATCAGAAAATATTTAATCAAAATTTTTATGTATATTTATATGTACATGTTAAGTTATGTAATTAGATTAGTGTATGTAATTAAGTATAATGCAGGTTTAAATTTCTGTTTTTTCATTATCTTACATTATTTTTATTATTTCTACTTTATTTTTTGTTTTGTGCTTTGATATAATTTTGTTTTCTTTAATTTTTATTACCCAAGGATTTTTTTTCCATTATATTTGTTGTAATATTTATATTTATTAGAAAATTTTCTGTATTTAAATGCTTTTGTAATTAGAAATTATTGTAATCTTAATTGTATAGTTTAAGTTCTTTTATCATGTAATTCCATAGATTTATCATGTATAATATTTAATGATGAATTAAGATAACTTAATTTATTCATTATTTGATTTAATATATGGAAGTTTTTATTGAAGGGGAAAAATGCATAGAAACGCGCCGGGGGGGGGGGGGGAGAGCAGTAGTAGTTAACATGTTAGTGAATTAGGTTTTTTCCTTAATCCATGTTAAATTTTTTATTCAGTATAAATTTTTATTTTGTTTAATAACATAACTGATCATAATAAAAAATAATAATTTATTTATTATTTAATTGAAGAAATGTAGGTTCTCATAAAAAAAACTAAAAACTAAAAAAAAAAAAACATTTTGCTCAATTGTTATATATTAGGAACAGATAAAATTATACCAAAATTTTTTTTCCCTCCATACGGAATGAAAGAGATAAAATGGAGAGGGTGAGAAAGGATAAAAAGTTGGTAGTTACAATTATGTATGTTAACAAAGTCAAAATAATATTTTCTCCAACTAATTTTAATTATGTAAAATAAAACTCTACAACTAAAACAATATATAAGAACTACAAAATGGTACATTGAAAAAAATTTAGTAGGCAAAAAAAAAAAAACAAATTAACATAATAAAAAATTAGTTTAACAAATAAATACAATTTTTTAATAAAATAATATCACATATACCAAAAAACAAAAGTTTAAATAAACTAAACTACAACTTAAAGAATAATATTTTCTTCAATTATTTTTAACTATGTAAAATAAAACTACATAAATAAAACAATATATAAGAATTACAAAATGTTAAATTTGAAAAAAATTTACAAGGAGAAAAAAAGAAAAAACTAAATTAACTTAATTAAAAAATAAAATAACACAATTAAGTTATAATATTAAAAAAAACAAAGGGATAGTAAAAATTTAAATTAAAAAATAATTGATGAAAATTTGTAAATATAAATTATCCCTATAAATTTACAACAAAATGAAAAAATGTAGTTTTTTTTTTGGGAGATTTTATTATAGGAAATATATGTTTATAAATTATGATTAATATTGTATATTAATATTATTGTTTAAAATTAGTATTTGTTAAATATGTAACATGATTTTACATCTATTTATTAACTTACATAGTTATTTCTCTATTTTTTAATTATATTTTTTTAAATTATTAAAATTTTCTTATTGTTTGGATTCTTAAATTTTCTATTATATATATATTATTTATAAGTTTTTTTTTATTGAAATCTATTATTAGGATAAAATTGAACTACTAAAATTTCATATGTCTGTACGAAAAAGGGGAGAGAGATGTAACGGCCCGCCTAGTACAGGCCGTTACCGTACATACTAACATACATGAATTACATATACGACCTTATTATTATTATAGTGAAAAACAGCAGAAATTTTTTTTTTTCTACGGCACATACGAGCGAATACGGAATATAAGAAGCAAACGTATAATAGTATTAGTGCGTACGAGTGTTAATGTTAACTAAATAGCGATCGTTTAAACATCCATAATATACTTAAAATTTTCAAAACGTGTAGCGGCTTCCATTCCCCACATTTCACAGTGCCCGGCCACGCTCCTCCATCTTGCATCATCAAATGCTGGCAGGTTGCTTACCTACAGCATAAACTTAAAATAATGAGCTTTCGCTCAGCAAGTACAACTCCTACACCGCAACACATAATCTATAATCTACATACCTCGCAACTTAACCACATCATAACATGTCATTCAACACTTAACATATCATTACATAATATATGCATGAACCAATTATGTTTATATTATGCTTTCTTATTTCATTCTTAACTTGCTTTCTTACTTTTCTTCTTATGGGCCCCTTACTTGAGTGTACGTACCGGGCGCGCGACTATGGAGTGGTTGGGGCGGCCAGTCCATTTCCAACACAAACCATAGTCCAACTCGACCTACGAGCGGGTCGGTACGACACATGCAACTTGCTCGCCATGGCAACTTGCTTGCCTTCTTTCTTTCCATGTGTCATTCTTGAACTTGTCATTCTTATTAGAATTAGTGAGCATGCATCGTGATGCCACCTATTCTTATTTCGTAATCATATCACATTCTTATCTTAGCATGTATTCGTACATATCATAACATGTTTCATAACATAAGCATAGATCATGTTTTGACATACCCCGTAGCATATCAAATACCACTTAGCATAACAACACATCACATAGCGCATAGTACATCAACCATACCTAGGTAAGAATACCCTAATAACTTATGCTGTAGGCGGCGTTGTACTTACCTTATCTATGTCCGACGCTAAGCTGCTCCGCTTCTGGGTTCAGCTGCAGGGTACTTCCTGCTTAATCGAAGGACATAGGTAAGGTCTCTAGTCTTGACCATAATATGTTGGTTTTCAACCAACATTTATGCAATGCTTTGGTTATATGTCCCCCTAACTATAAATCATAAACTATCTTACGTGTGGTTACACTAAATAACCTTATCACTTTGGGTTATAAAAAGTAACCCCATTGAACACATACCATGTCTAGTAGGTTACGTTGGATAACCTTCCATGCTAATCCCACATGCAGACATATAGGGTTAGGTCATCACCTAACCTCGGGCTTATAACTTAGTCTCCTCAATCCACAACCTAATGAGTTATATTGGGTTACCCATTAGATGATTAGTCCTAAGCCATACTAGGTTAACCAATGTTAACCTCTAAGGTTACTAAAGTCAACCCTCTTCGGGTCAACCTTGGGCTTTGGGGTTAAGCCCGGTAACTCGGGTAAAATTTTCCGGTTACTATTCGTCCCTACATAACTTTGATTGAAAACCTTGTTTTCTTGTTCTTGAAAAAGTTTGGCATTTAAGCCCAAAACTTCTTTAATTTCTTACAAAAATTCATGATTCTTGATATATGGTTTTTAAAAAATGGTTGAAGGTTGAAAACTGCCTTTGAAACAGTTTTCATAGTTAAAACAGTGTTTTTGGAAGGAAAAGCAGTTTTTCTAAACAGTTTTTAGAAAATCCTGTGTAGGAATTTCTTGTTCCCTGCACAGTTTTTAAGAATCAGTTTGTATTTGAAAATCCATATTGAATTTGAAAAACTTGTCTTCACAAAAGTCGTAGCTCTCGAAGAAATCTAAAACTTTCATGTTTTAAGAAAAATCCAGTTCTGTCTATATCTTTGTCAGTTTTCGTTTGAATCTCGCTGGTCGTGTAAACTATGTCTAGGCAGACCAATCTTCGGTTTTCTATAAAAACGGAGGCTATTGGAGCCTCATTTTGGGAAACGGCTTGCGCTGCCCCCTAGGAAACATCCTTTTCTACAACTTTTATGTTTTACGTTTCACCCAGTTCGGCCCCTAAAGGCCTTAAATTTCAACTTTCCCGAAACTGGCCAGTTTTGAATCCGAACTGGCAGTTTCGGTTGTTAAATCCGGCTTACATCTTATTTCGCGAAGTCTAACTCGACCGACCACTTCAGGAGCTTACACAGCAAACATGCAGCGTTTCTAACGTCCCACATATTCAAATATGCTAACCCATCGTGCCCATGCAGCCCCTAACCGATTGCCCTAATCCTTAGGCTCCATGGTTTCTAACTTGTATACACACATCCATACCACTTCAATTCATATCATCTAACACCCTAACATGCTTTCATGGCTTCATACACATAATTGGGGACATATAACCTCATTTAAACAATCAGCATGCAATCCTAACATTCAATTAGGCATATGCAATAATAAATCAAGAACTTGAACCAAGCCACCCTTAGAATCTAATCAAGCACCATAAACTAAACTAAGGGCAAGAAAATAAAATTTGAGCTTATGCTCTTACAAACTTTGATTGAAATACACTTTAAATTTCAACTTGAAAACTTTGAATGGAAAAAGGTTAGGGTTTTAAGAAAAATACCTTGAATAAGGCTAGGGTTGGTTAGGGTTTGGTTTGGCACCCAAAATCTCACCCTTTCTCCCTTGCTCTTATAACCGGCCTCACCACTAACCAAAGTACCAAAAATTTTCTTTTGCTCTCTTGATTGGTCCTCCACCAAGGCTCGGCCACACAAAGCACTTTTCACCAAAATTTTCAGTTTTTCCACTGCTTTCTCCCACTCAAAGCCGTGGGCTGCACACAAGGGAAATGGTCCCAAAATTTTGTTTTTCAACTTGGTTCTTGGTTTCTTGCTCAAATCCAACTCTCCCTTAAATTGCTCCCTAGAAATTGTTGGTTTTCTCTTGTCTTTCTTCTCTCTCCCATACTCGGCAACTCACCCAAGATGGTGCTAGAAAAATTTTTCAAACTTTCCCTCTTGGTTCCACTTGAAAACCGAACACTAATCCTAAGATTGCCCTATGAAAATTTTTGTTTTTCTTTGCTCACTCTCTCTTCCTTTCTCTCGCATTTTGTGGAGAAAATTTGTAAGAGTTTGGCTAGGATTTTTGAATAAAAATGAATAATGCTCACCCCTATTTATAGACAAAGCTGAACTTTTGAAAATTCTAGAAAAAACCCACAAACTTTTAAAATTTGCACAAAAAGAGTGCTAGGTGGCCGGCCATCACCTTGTAGAGCAAGGAAAAATTTTTCTAGGATAAGACACTTGTCTTGCTTTGCTTGGTTCAAAGAATTATGATGTCATAATTCAAAAATGGATGATGTCATAATTCAAAAAGCCTTGTTTGGCATATTTTTCCAAAAAGCAGTCTAATTTTAAACTAACATAGATAAATCCAATACTGTGTTCACTAATACACAGTACTGATATTTTATACTGCAGTCAAAATTTTATCTGTGTAAAATCGGACTATAAAAATTTTTTCTTTATTTCTTCAAGCCCTTTTGCCCTATGCCTTAACTTAGTGTGCTTGATTTTTCTATGGTGGTTTTAATTCTCATTTATGTCATCTTACTCGAAAAATTGGGTTTTCGCAGTATTTTTTTCATACTGCTGTTACAAAATTACACAGTCATCACTTTGACTATTCTGGTCAAACTTTGATTTTCCCGGATCAAAGTTGACTTTTTCGGTCAAACCTTTGACCGACCTAGAATCATGCAATTTTCATCCCTTTTCATCCGAAAAGCCATTTGCTTATTAAAACAATCATATTTGAGTCTTATAAAGCTATAAGAACTCATAACACATAATAAAGTTCTAAATCGAACTTTTTCGTTAATGCCTTCACGACATACATTTAATTCATTTTAAAGAGAAAATAGTAGCATAGAAAAATCAGGTATTATAAGAGAATAGAAAAGGAGAGAGAAAATAAATATTTAGTGGTAACAACACTGCATATTAACAAAGTCATAAAAATATTTGTTTTAAACTTTGTAAAATAAAACTACATGCATAAAATAATATATAAAAATTAGAAAATATTAAATTGAAAAAAATTTAGAAGGGGAGGACAAAAAAACAAATTAACATAGAAATTTTTTTTAATTAATAGATACAATTCTTTAATAAAATTATATGACATATATCTAAAAAAAAAAATTTAAATAGACTAAACTAAAAAATAAAAAACAATGTTTTCTTCAACTATATTTAACTATGTAAAATAAAACTACATGAATAAAACAATATATAAGATTTATAAAATGTTAATTTAAATAAATTTAGAACGAAAAAAAAAAAGCCGAATAAACATAACTAAAAAGTATAGTAACACAATTAAATTATAATATTGAAAAAATGAAGGGCAAAGTAAATAATTTAAATTTAAAAAAATTGATGAGAAATTGTAAATATAAAATGTTTGTATAAATTTATAACAAAAAGTAAAGATGCAATTTTCTCTTTCTTTTTTCTTGCTGATGAAATTTTATTATAAAAAATATATATTTATAATAATTGGACCTAAATAATAGTTAATGTTGTGTATTAATATTTTTATTTAAAATTGGTATTTCTTAAATGTGTAACACATTTCTAAATATATTTATTAACGTAAATGCTTATTTTTCTATTTTTTAATTACATTTACTTAAATTATTGAAATTTTCTGTCTATTTGAATTCCGGACTATTACATTTTATTATTATTTATAAGTTTTTTATTTGAAATATATTATTAGATTTTGTTATAATGAAAAAAAATTGTTATTTTTAATATTTTATTTTAATATTTATTATTTATTATTATTATATTATTATTGTTTCAGTTTTTTTCATAAATAAAAATAATAAAAAATATTCTCTTCAATTATTTTTAATTATGTAAAATTAAACTATATAAATAAAAGAATATATAAAAATGAAAAAATATTAAATTTGTAAAAATTTAAATAATTTCAATTAATAAAATAATTGATGGAAATTTGTAAATATAAAATCGTAATAAAAAGATTTTATTATTAAAAGTATATATTTATAATAATTGTAACTAACTTATAATAGATGTTATATATTAATATTATTCTTTAAAATTAGATTTATTAAATATGTAATATATTTTACATTTATTTATTAGCTAAGTTATTATAGATGTTGTATATTAATATTATTCTTTAAAATTTGATATATTAAATATTTAATATATTTTTACATTTATTTATTAATTTAATAAGTTTTTTCTTTACTTTTTAACTACATTTATTTAAGTTATTGATTTTTTCTTACTGTTAAATTTTCAGACCTTTGATTTTATTTATTCTTTATAGTCTTTTATTTGAAATGTATTACTACATATTTGGAATGTATTACTACATTTTGTTACGATGTAAAAAAATCTCATGCTAAATATTTTCTTTTAATTTTAATATTTAATATTATTATGTTATTACTGTTTCATCCTTTTTTAAAAAACTAAATAAATTGCTTAATCTTTTTTTTTTACTTTTATATGTATAATATTTATTTTTTAACAATGTTTTATACTGTTATTTTTACAATTTATATTAAAGAAAACAAAGTTAAGAAGAATGAAAAAAAAGAATTCATAATGATACCAATAATTCAAAACGTTCAAAACATTATAAAAAACAAAATTATACGAAGAATAATTAAGCATCTATGTCGACAAATATATATTTCTCAAATAATCAATTTGAAGAATTAAATACAAAAATTATTACCGGTTTCCGAACTAAATTTATTCAATTATCTTCAACTCATGATACTGGCGAAGGAACATCAAATCCATCTTTAAAGGATTATAATTTATCATCAATTCAAGAAAGTAATTTATTCATCTTAAATTCTTTTTTTATTTTTTTATACGATTATAAAATTAAAGAAATTTTTTTACTAACAATCCCCCCCCTTTTTTTTTTTTTGCCTTTCTTACATGAATTTTTTATTTAGATTTAAATGATGAATATATTGATATTGGAGACTGTAATTGTGTATGTTGATACTGTGGAGCATTATTTTTGAAAAATGAACAAACACAAAATACGTATCCGTCAAATTTTTTTTTTTAATGTTGTCAAAATGGAAAAATTATGATACCTTTAAGGAAAAAAACACCACCAATTTTAGATGAACTATTAGATTATTATGAAGGACCTTTAAGTACAAATTTTAGAAAAAATATTAGAATTTATAATTCTATGTTTGCTTTTACTTCATTTGAAGTAAATATTTAATCAGATATTAATAAGTCATCAGGATCATATATTTTTAAGATTAGTGGACAAATTCATCATCTAATTGGATCTTTACTTCCAATTTATAATAATGCTTCAAAATTTGCCCAATTATATATTTATGATACAGAAAATGAAATTCAAAATAGAATAACAACATTTTCAAATAATAAGGATTTAAATAATTTAAATGAGATTATCGTTTAAAAATTAATTATAATATTGTTAGATAAAACAAATAAATTAGTTTAACATTTTAGAAACGTTAGGGATATTTATAAAAATAATGAAATACCATCAATGAAACTAAGATTAATTGGAAGACGACAAGGAGATCATAGTACACAATATGATCTTCTAATTTCAACAGATATAGGTGGTTTAATTGTTAGAGACTTTAGTTTATATGAGAAAGGTAGATATATTATTATTTATAGTCAAACTAGAGAATTACAAAAAATTAATAAACTTCACCCATCTTATATGGCATTGCAATATCCATTGTTATTTCCTTATAGAGAAGATGTGTGTAGAATTAATATAGAATAGATTCCAAATTTTATTAGTAAACAACCACGTAGAAATCAAATATCAATGAGATTATTTTATACTTTTCAACTTCAACAATGATTACATGAAGGAAATACACTGTTTAAAGCTGGACGGCTTTTTCAACAATATATTGTAGATAGTTATACTTCTATTTAGGAAGATCGTTTAGATTATGTTAAACAAAATCAAAATAATTTAAGATCTGAAATTTACAAAGGTATCTAAGATGCTATAATTAGAGGTGATACAAACACAAAAACAATAAAAAAAAAGAAGAAGAATTATTTTACCTTTATCTTACATTGGGAGTCCAAAATATATTATTCAAAATTATTAAGATGCAATAGTGATTTGTAGACATTATGAAAATCCTGACATAATTTTAATAATTATATGTAATCTCAACTGGCTAGAAATCAAAAGAAGTCTAAATATAATTCCAAGACAAAAATATGAAAACAGACTTGATATTATAAGTAGAATATTTAAAATAAAATTGGGACATCTATTAAATACAATAAAATCAGGTGATATTTTTGGAGCTATAATAGCAGGTGAGTTGATTTAATCTACATAACAAAAAAAATATACCATCAATTATTATTATAATTCTTTATTATAATAAATTAAAAAAACAAACATTATTATTATGTTTGTATTTTCTTTTTTCTTTTTTCCTTTTTTCCCTTTTTAGATCTATACGTAGTGGAGTTCCAAAAACGTGGTTTGTCTCATTCTCACATGTTATTTTGGTTACATCCTAAACATAAATCACAATGCTACACAAATAAACAAACTTTTTTTTGCTGAAATACCAGATCTAAAAAAAGATCATTTGGATTATAAAATTATAACTAAATATATGATACATGGATCATGTAGATACGCAAAAACAAATTACCATATATGAAAAACTCTAAATGTTCCAAAAAATTTCCAAAACAGATAAAAAATGAAACAACAATAAAAGAAAATTGTTTAGTTCTTTATCGTCGTAGAGATAAAGAATTTAATGTTACAAAATAAGATATTAAACTTGATAATAGATATGTTGTTCTATATAATCGAACGTTATGCTTAAAATATAGAGCTTATATTAATGTTAAAATATATTCTCAATCTATGTTAATTAAATATTTAACAAAAAGTGCAGACACTACTAAAAAGAGGGGATTACACGACGGTCATTGACCGTCGTGCAAAGTTTACACGACGGTTACGAAACCGTCGTGTAATTCACCGTCGTGGAAGATACCACGACGGTTATATGAACCGTCGTGGTAAATCGGACTTTACACGACGGTTAACACCCGTCGTGCAATCCCGTATTTAAGTAGAAAAATCGTGGTGTAAATCGGACTTTACACGACGGACATATCGAAGACCGTCGTGTAAAGCGGGCTTTACACGACGGACATATGAAGACTGTCGTGGAAAGCCGACTTTACACGACGGACATATGAAGACCGTCATGTAAAGCCGGCTTTACACGACGGACATATGAAGACCGTCGTGTAAAGCGGGCTTTACACGACGGACATATCAAAGACCGTGGTGTAAAGTGGACTTTACACGACGGACATATCGAAGACCGTCGTGTAAAGCGGACTTTACACGACGGACATATAAAAGACCATGGTGTAAAGCGGGCTTTACACGACGGACATATGAAGACCGTCATGTAAAGCCGGCTTTACACGACGGACATATCGAAGACCGTCGTGTAAAGCGGGCTTTACACGACGGACATATCGAAGACCGTGGTGTAAAGCGGACTTTACACGACGGACATATCGAAGACCGTCGTGTAAAGCAGACTTTACACGACGGACATATAAAAGACCGTGGTGTAAAGCGGACTTTACACGATGGACATACAAAAGACCGTGGTGTAAAGCGGACTTTACACGACGGACATATAAAAGACCATGGTGTAAAGTTGACTTTACACGACGGACATATAGAAGACCGTGGTGTAAAGTTTCGGAGTCTATCGTGAAATTGCAAAAATCAAGAGACAATTCAAGATATTAACAACATTGATCAAGGTTTTGTAACATACCAATTATTATATATTACAAAGATGAAATGTCATAATCAACGAATTCCATTACATGACGACACCATTCACTCCTAATCAAATCCAAATCATCAGAAGTGAAAAATTCTTTACATTCAAGTGCATTAATTCCATTAAACACTATTTCCCTCATAAAACCTAAAACGAAATAACCACATTCAACACTTCCCTCTTGCAGAGGACAATGCCGGTTCGAGATTTTCGTTTTACAATCTCGTCTCTTTTTAATTCCTTCGCCGACCGTAATCTTCCAATCCGTTAGGGCCCTAGCAAAGTAGTAAAGTTCAAACTAATTAAAATGCATATATTTAAGATTAACAAAAAAAATTAACATACTAAACTTGACTTACATGTAAATGAGTTCAGTAAAGTCATCTCGTTTCTTCTCTCGAATAGGATCAAAGTAAAGGACGAGGTCCTCCTACGGGTCAATGACTCCCAAAACCCAATGTCTGCCTCTGTTATGAGGCACAAGAAAAAGCCGTCCTTTTGGTGCGTCCTGCAAAAAGGTTAGAAGATTATCGGCTCGCTCTCTCATGCCAGCATCTTCGGTATCTACACGCACCGGTGAGATTAAGGTTGGAGACACAAAAACAAACTTCTCTGCTTGCCCGTTCTTCCTACATAGTTCCTCCAAATAACTGCATAAGTGTGACAAACTTATTATTATACCTAATAACAAATGGAAGAATGTCAAGAAATAATAAATTTAGAGATAGAATGTCGTACCTCATGTAGACTAATATACAATTCGCACTGATTTCTTGTAAATTAATAAACTCATAAATATCGTCGAAGTTCAAATAGACAGGCATCTGAAAAGGCATTTGAAAACTCATGATCGTATACGGTATTGGGACCTCTATCTGATTACCTTGACGCATGGAATTATGTGCATAATAAGCCAAAGGCTTCATCGCCTTGTTCATTTTAGTAAATTCGAACAAAGTTTGTTGTTGTTGCACATCCTGTTGTACCTCAGTTCGAGAGTCGATCGTTCTCTTTCCAACTTGTTTTTGGCGTTTTTTCCTCGCAGCTACTGGGTCAGGAACGTGACTAGGCCCTCGACTTACCTTATTCATACTTGTGTCGATCTTGACCAATGTTATAGGCCAAGCAACAAACCCATTAACAGCATCCTCCACAGTGGCTGCCTCGACCGTCGGTATAGGTAATGCTGTTTTTTTTAATTTTGGCACAACGATTGACACTCGCACGTTCCCTTCCCCCAACGGAATCCCATGCACTGCATCAGTTGGAAGGCTCTCTAGCCATGCTCTTCCAAACGCAACAAGCAACTGTCCACCCTGAACTTCATCAAAGATATATAGCTTACACTCTTGACTGCCGACCGGCACGGTTGTCGGATCAGTCACTCCATGTTGTTTTTCTTGGACAGAGCAACTAGCCTTAAAGCTGTTGTGTTGGTCCACCGTTGGCACATTATTGTTGGCATCAAACGCCGGGCCCGCATTTTTGCTAGCACATAGACCACGAACCAACGCCTTTAGTTCTTCAATTTCACGTCTCATTGATTGTACTTCATTATCTTTGCTCGAACTTCGACCCACGTTGAAGTACTGAGAAGCCTTCACGAACTTTGATTGGCCACGAACACGTCCTCTGTGTTCGGGTCTAGATAATGCGTTCGACAATATATCATTAGTGCCAACTGATTCGAAAGTTCCTTGACTCTCCTGTGTGTTGTACTCCATCTACAAGATAATTAACATAACTCATTCCAGCTTAAGGGTACGTTGTAAGTATATAGTAGTGCTAAATAAGTCAATGTTAGTTAGTAAACTTACGATCAAGTCGCTTATATTTTTACATGCTGGATCTTTCAACTCTCCATCGTTGCCTGTCTATTGCGCCAACCACAAAGCATCTCTTCTTTCCCATTGCCCAGTCTTCTTATGCTGTAATACAACATCGTAACTATACATGAGAATATAATGTTCTAGAATCGGCTTCCGATTTAGAAGAAACAAAACTTATTGACATACCTTTTCTTGGTCGAGCTTTCTATATCCGTCTCGGCCTCCTCTCGATGAGTATTCCTGGTTCGCTCTTATTTCGCTGCCACGATCCGAAAGTTGTTGGAATTGTGCGGATGTTCTATACTGAACGAACTTCGCCCAATCCTCTTCTTCTATACTCGGGTAGTTCTCAATAACTTTTTGAGGCCGTTTCCACACACTCTCCTCGGATACATGTTCCTCCACAAACGTCTTGTATAAGATCATATCGAAAATTCCTTGCAGCTTCACCGCATGATTTTAAACAAGCCGTACGAAAGCTTTCATCCACAGTGAAAGAAGTAACAGTTTCTTTCCAAATTATATCTTTAAATCTGTCTAAATCGCGGGATCTCCAATCTTGTATCCATATTGGAACATGCTCTCGAGCGAGCACACCAATCCAGCTCATCAATTCATCCCCGTGCTTCCCTTCCGGTTGTCCTTTCTCGTCAAATGTGACTTCAATTCGTTCGCCCTTTTTCCTTGCTACATGAACACATTTCATTAGAGTTGCCCTTCGCTTTCCATCGCCTGTTGGATCAAACGGGTTTGCCCTTCGTGCTCGTCCCTTTTTTGATTTTTCCATTGTATTTTATTCGAAAAAATCACCTATTTATTGCAACACGAACAAAAAAAATTTAAACTCGTCATGTAAATTATAATGAAAACAAATTTTCTTTCACTACGAAGCACACATTTTATTAAATTATGTAGAGTAACGAAAAATTTACACAAAAAAATCAAACAAAGTCTAACAAAACTTCCTTGTAATTTTTGTAAAAAAAAAAAAATTTTTGTCATGTAGGGTGGGGGCGCCACCTTGCTAGCTGGCCCCCCACGGGCGCTGGCGCCCCCACGGGCGCCAGCAAGTCGCGCCCGTGGGCACCATCAAGGTGCGCCAATGGCGCCCAACACAGGGGCGCCTGATGCCCACCCACGGCCCCAGACGCCCCCACGGGCCTTGAGCAAGTTATGTATGATTTTTTAAAAAAAAATACTCATTTAGGCATTTGATCGAGCATGTGGTGGGCGGACAAAATCCGGGTTCATAAATGTGGGTAAATTTCGTAATCAAATCCCATTCACAAGACAACATATACAAAAATATGTGATTGTTGTCATCAATCTCATTGAAAACATAAAATCTCATTCACAAAGCAAACAAGAATACAAATGGAGTTAGGCCAAAGTTCAAGCAAACATAAAATCTCACCTTGGATTTGTTTAAGATGATAAATGTGATGTTGAGCTTTGAGGAAAGATGAGGTTTCGGCCACCACTGTGGTATTGGCGACGGCGACGGCGGCGGCGGCAAGAGGACTTGGAGGAGGGGGGCCAAAGTTTGGAAAGTTTTGGAGATGTTGGAGACAATAGGGGGTCGGTTTTTGTGTGGGGAATGGAGAGTTTGTTTATAAATAATGGGTTTTCGCACGGATTTCAAAGACGAAATTTGAAATTCTAAACAAAAAAAATTGCCTAAAAATTCAAAATTTCAGGGCATTACACGACGGGCATTTCATGCCCGTCGTTTAATCCAGGAAGTCCCTAGATTAAACGACGGGCAGATTACACGACGGGCAACTGCCCGTCGTTTAATCCAGAGGCGTACCCTGGATTAAACGACGGGCAAATAATGCCCGTCTTGTAATCCGTAGATTACACGACGGGCACTTGCCTGTTGTTTAATGCAGAGGCGCACCATAGATTAAACGACGGGCAGGTGCCTGTCGTTTAATAGATGGTGCAGGAAAAAATTTTTTTCCCTTTCCTTATCACCACGCTAGAAAATCTACGGTAAAAATCTCTAAAAAAATTTTAAACTTCTGTGGAAATTTATTTTGTCACAAATTTCCTCGTTAAATTTTTGACCGTTTGCTTTTAGAATAAAACGATGTATACATAACGCATGCTTCATGTTTTGTTAAAATACATAGTAAGTAATGTTGTACAAAATAAATGAATGACATCATGTTCAAGTTTTTTGCGTCTTCCTCTTGGCTCTCTCAACACGTGTCCATTCTATATCTGGGCGAAGTAAGTGTGAAACATCGTCATCGAAATCGTCAATCTCCTCAACCGGTGGCAATCCCTGTGTGAATGCTGGAAAGTCGGAGCAATCTTCCTCATCATCTGCGTGCCCATCACGGAAAAATTTTGGCTTCATCGGCACAACTAAGGACAACTCTTCATTGCTAGGATCCGATGTGTAAAATACCTGGATTGCTTGTGATGCCATAATGAATGGATCATTTTTGTAACCCAAACGTCGAAAGTCCACCACTGTGATTCCGTCTCTGTCAATCCTGACAAAATTATTGTCAGCCCACTTGCACTTAAAGAGTGCTACATAAAAACCCAAGTAATCAAGCTCCCATATATCTTCAATGAAACCATAGTAATTCATGGCTGCATAGACTGGATGCTTGTCCTTTGCAGATGAAATATGCATGGACTTAGCGCGGATACTAACACCACTATTTTGAACAGGATGCTTTTCATCTCTTTCGCGAGTGTAGAATATATAACCGTTGACAAAATATGATGTATACCGTGTAACGACGGTTGACGGTCCTCTAGCGAGGTTCATTAAGTCTTGCGAAAAGCCATCCTTCTCAAAGACATGTTGTCGAATCCACGTACGAAACGACCGATTGTGTTCATCTTGTAACAACTTTTCATTTCTGCCTCTTCTTGGATTTCTATCTCTTAATTCCTGCAGGTGAACCTCAATAAATGGCTCCATTTCAACCCTATTATGTAAGGTATAGAGACAAGCTTTCTCCCATTCACCTCGATTTACCGAAGATGGAATGCCGACAGATAGTCCTTTAGATTCAATGTGTGCAGTCTTTGGCAACCCAATCGCTTCCGCGGTGGACAAATACTCGGAGCAAAACTCTACCGATTCCTCCGCTATGTAGCTTTCTACTATACATCCTTCCGCCCTGTTTTGGTTCTTGACATAACCCTTCAAAACCTTCATGTACCTTTCAAAAGGATACATCCATCTCAAGTACACCGGTCCACATAACTTAACTTCCCGGACTAAGTGCACCGTTAGATGAATCATTATGTCAAAAAATGAGGGAGGAAAGTACTTCTCAAGCTAGCACAATGTCTTGACTAACTCTGATTGTAGCAAATCTAGTGTCAATGGATCAATAACCTTGGAGCAAATCGAATTGAAAAATGAGCATATCTTGGTAATTGCGAATCTAACATCCCTCGTTAACACTCCTCGCAAGGCAAGAGGTAAAAACTGTTGCATCAAGATATGACAATCATGTGTTTTCATTCCAACCAACCTCAGATCCTTCATCGACACCAGCCTTTTGAAGTTGGAAGAATACCCGTTCGGCACTTTTACAGCAGCGATCCACTCACAAAACTTTCTTTTTTCTTGTCGTGACAATGTGTACTTTGCCGGTGGTAAGTAAGTGGCATTCCCTCTTTTCGTAGGGATCAAGTTAAGTCTAATTTTCAAATCCTGGAGATCCATCCGTGCCTTTTCACCATCTTTGCTCTTATTAGGAATGTCAAGCAACGTGCTCACTAGTGATTCACAAACATTTTTCTCAATATGCATCACATCCAAGCAATGACGAACATAAAGCGTCCTCCAATACGGAAGTTCGTAGAAGATTGACCGTTTTTTCCAAGGTCCATCAACCGCCGGATCCTTGTAACTCCGTTTTCGTTTCTCAAGCACCACTTTCAAATCCTTAACCATATCGAAAACGTCTTCGCCCGTCAAAATCCGGGGAGGGATTCTTTCATCCGTTTTACCATCGAAAGTCTTTTTTTGCTTGCGGTATCGATGATTTTTTGGTAAGAATCTCCTATGACCAAGGAAAACGGTTTTCTTACCATGCTTCAAGCGGATGGAAGAAGTTTCTTTCATACAAACGGGACAACCGATAGAACTCTTTACTGAATAACCAGATAGGTTTCCATAAGCAGGAAAGTCATTAATTGTCCACATCAACATTGCACGGAGTGTGAATGTCTGTTGACGGTAAGCATCTCTAACTTAGAGCCCCTTTTCCCATAAGATCTTTAGATCATCGATCAGCGGTGCCAAGTACACATCAATGTCATTCCCTGGTTGTTGAGGACCCGATATCAATAAAGTCAACATCAAGAACTTCCGCTTCATGCTCAACTTCGGTGGGAGATTGTAGTTGACAAGTATGACGGGCCAAGTACTATGCCTACTACTCATATTACCGTGTGGGTTCATTCCGTCCGCTACAAACCAAGCCGTAGATTCCGTGGTTCAGCACTAAAGTCAGGATGGTCAACGTCGAAGGTCTTCCATTGTGGTGCATCGGCTGGATGTCTAAGCATGCCATCTTCAACACGTTTATCATGGTGCCAAGTCAAATTCTTAGCATGATCGGCATTACGGAATAAACGGCGCAAACGCGGCGCTGGAGGAATGTACCATAAGACCTTTGTCGGCACTCCTTTGCTATCATTCGTTGGCTTCTTGCCCTTCTTCCATCTTGACTCCTTACAAACTGGGCATTCATCCAAATCCTCATACTCTTTTCGGTAAAGGGCGCAATCATTTGGACAAGCATGAATTTTTTCATATTCCATTCCTAGAGTGCTCAACGTCTTCTTAGCTTCGTACATACTAGCCGGTATTTTATTATCAACCGGTAGAACCTCTCTTAGAAATCCTAAAAGCGCCGTGAAACTAGACTTTGTCCACCCTCCCGAAGCCTTCATGTTCCAGAGTTTGACTAATGCGGACAATTTCGTATATTTACTACACCCGTCGTACAAGGGCAACTCGGCATCATTCATCATTGCATCAAATAACTCCGGCCGATGAACAAATTGTTCTTCCAAATCATTAACCATATCAAACAAATTATCTCCTACTTCTTCATCAACAAGAGGTTCTTTTCCTTTCTTATTTGTAGTTCTAATATTCAAACAATCCTCACCATGTAAATACCATGTTTGGTACGAACAAATAATCCCACGGGCAAGCAAATGTCTTCTAACTTCATCAACTGAATGAGATCTATGATTTCCACAATCCACACACGGACATCGAATCTTATCATTCTTCATGTCAGTTTTGGCAAAGGATTAAAATTCTTCAACACCATCTCGATATTTTCTAGTCAATCTATTTGCCCACATCCATTTTCGATCCATTTCGAAGAACCCAACCTAAATCGAAATTGAAGATCATACAATTTATTCAACAATAAAGATTTCTCCACTTAAATAACATACAACATATTAATTAAGCTTTCCAAATAATTTAACAAATCAAACTGTAAAAAATAAAAGAAAAAAACAATAATTTGTCATTAAATTAGATATATATATATATCGACCATATTTTATCAAAACAAATTTAAATAATAAGTCAAAAGCGGAAGTAAATAATTAATATAATAGATGTAGTACTAGTTCTGTACCTTGATATATGTAGTTGAAGAGATCTGGATTCGCAGGCCTTCAGTTCTGCAATTTTTCGCGGTGGCGGGATCTGTAATTTTTTTCGCGGCTGCACTTCGGTTCTATCAGATGAAAAAGAAGAGACATGAGAAATGAGGGTTTTAAAAGCAGGAAGATTACACGACGGTTTATGGTGACCGTCGTGTAATACTAAACTTACACGACAGTCAAGTCAATGACCGTCGTGTAATACCGAGGTTTCAACGACGGTCAGAATGACCGTCGTTTAAGAACCCTAAATGGGGCCTTAAACGACGGTTACATGACCGTCGTTAAAGCACAAGATTCAACGACGGTCATTTGACCGTCGTTTAAGACCCCATTTAGGGGCCTTAAACGACGGTCACGTGACCGTCGTTGAAACTAAGCTTCGACGACGGTCACTTTGACCGTCGTTGAATGGTAGATTCAACGACGGTCATTTGACCGTCGTTGAATCCTAAGATTCAACGACGGTCAAATGACCGTCGTTTAAGGCCCATTCAACGGGGTATTAAATGACGGTCATTGTGACCGTCGTTGAATCCTGGATTCAACGACGGTCAACGATGACCGTCGTGTAATAAGGATTTTACACGACGGGTTTTTGAAACCGTCGTGTAATCCCCGTCGTGTAATCTACCGTTTGTTGTAGTGAGATAGAATACGAGCGGTTATTGAAGATAATATTATTATTGAAAATAACGAAAAAACGATTTATAATGAGGTCAATAAAATAAAAGCTTATCTTAACTGTCTATATATTACACCTTATGAAGCAATTTAGATATTTGAATATTCAATCCATCATAAAAATCTAGTTGTTTAACGACTTTTTATTCATTTACCAAATATGCAAAATATCACATTTGATAAAAATCAACAACTTAAAAATATAATACGTCAACTATAAACTCAAAAAGTAACATTAACAGAGTGTATGAAATTAACAAAACTAATAAAGATGCTCAATAACTTACTTATACATAATTTCCAATTAAATGAGTGTGGAATAATAAAAATAAAGTTTGGACTTATCGACAAAATGGTGATACTATAAGAAGAACATTTTATATTCACCCAAGTTCGAGTGAGTTATACTACTTAAAATTATTATTGAATCATTAAAAAGGTGCAATAAGTTATGAATCACTTCAAACAGTGAATAATATCATTTATCCTACAAATTAAATAGCTTATTATACATTAGGTTTATTAGGAGATGATAAAAAATGAGACGAATCAATAAAAGAAGTATCAATTTGGTTGACATCTGCTCAACTTCGACAACTTTTTATTATTATATTATTATTTTGTAATATTTCTGATCCAACAAAATTTCTTCAAAAACGTTGGAAATTAATGTGTGAAGATATTTTACACAAGATGATACAATTATTTAATAACCCAAAATTTGAAATTCCTGAAAAAAAAAATTATATAATTTCATATTATATGAATTAAAGAAATCATTAAATTTAAATTCATCTTCTTTATCATATTATAATCTTCCACTTTTTATTGGATTATTAATTGAAGATTTAAACAATAATATTTTAAGAGAAGAACTCAATTATGATATACGTAAATTAAAAGAAGAAAATATATCAATTTAGTACAAAATTTAAATCAAGAATAATAATTTATTTATAACAAAATTTTAAAAGTGATTAAAGATAAACATAAAAATTTAATTTTTATATATGATTATGGAAGTACAGGAAAAACATACTTATGGAATAATATTATCAGTAAAATTAGATCAAATGGTGAAATAGTATTAGTTGTAGCATCATCTGGAATATTATTATTATTGTTACCAAAAGGTCGAATTGCATAGTCAAGATTTTATATACCTTTTTCAATTGATGAATTCCCAACTTGCCAAATCAAGAAATCTACCCAATTAACAAAATTAATAGAAAAAATCACATTGATTTTATGGGATGAAGCACCTATGACTAATAAATGTTGTTTTGAAGCTTTAGATAAAACCATGTAAGACTTAAAAAATAATTTTGATCATCCTTTTGAAGGAATGACAATTATTTTAGGTGGTGATTTCAGACAAATATTACATATTGTTCCAAATGACACAAAAGAAAATATTATTGATGTAATTATAAATAATTCTTATATTTGACCATATTTTCGTATACTAACTTTAACAGAAAATATGCGATTAAAAAGAAATAATGATTCTATTGAAAAACAAATAGAAATTACTGATTTTTCAGAATGGATTTTAAAAGTTGGCGATGGAACGACAAATGGAATAAAAAATTCAAAAAACGAATATGCTACTTGAATTGAGATACCTGAAAAATATTTGATACAATATAAAATAAATTTTATTGAACAGATTTCTATCACAATATATGATAAATTTCATAATAATTTCAAAGATATTAATTATTTAAAACAACAAGCGACTATTACACCTAGAAATAAAACAATTGACGAAATAGATAAATATCTATTATCGTTGGTACCTACGGATACAAAAATTTTATTATAGTTGTGATACTATTCTTTCATCATCTGGAATCTTGAAGAATTAAATCTTTTATATCTCCCTGAATTTTTACATACTCTTAACTTTAAAGATCTACCTCCACATGAATTAAAACTCAAAATTGAAATTTCTGTTATGTTAATGCGAAATCTTAATCAATCAATTCGTTTATGTCATGGTACAAGAATGATTATTACACAATTAATAAATAGAATTGTCAAAGGATATATAATTAACTCTAAAGATAAAAATGAAAAAGTTTATATATCTAGAATAGAAATGACAATTCATGAATCAAAATTGCCTTTTATTTTAAAAAGATGACAATTTTCTTTAAAAATTTGTTATGCAATGACAATAAATAAAAGTCAATGCCAATATTTGAATAAAATCAGACTATATTTAGAAGATGAAATATTTAGCCATGACCAATTCTATGTTGTTCTATCTAGAGTGAGTTCACCAAAAGGTTTACATATTTTAATATACGATTTAATTAACAAATATCTAAATTATATTAAAAACATTATTTACAAAGAAATATTGTACAATATTCATCAAAAATAATAAATTTTTGTTAAAAAAATGATATAACATTAATTCTGTCTTAATTTGCTTTACAACACAACAATATTTATGGTCTTCTAATTTTAATGCATATATATATATATTCTTGCTATTTATAGAAAATTTTTAGTCCAATACAATTGTTGAAACCAAGAGAGACGCATCAAACCACATGTGCTCGAGTATGTTGATTATGAAGGAACACAGACTATAAGACTGGAAAACTAATAAGCCTTGACTGCTTATTGGTTGACAAACAAATAACTCATTTTATTTCTTATAAATACTATCTTGCCAATAAAATATATCTTTCATTATTATTTAATATATAACTAATAATGATAATATATAAACATGTATTTTTTTAATACAGGATGAAACAATACACGGTTTTATTCACGCGAAAGATGCTAAATTCATAACGAATAAAATATAAGTGGATAATATATATGAAATCAGCAATTTCGTCATCACGAACAACAAACAAAGGTACAAGATCGTTCCTCATGTAGCTATGTTGTAATTTACAAGATTCACAATTTTCAAAAATGTTGAGAAGGACATACCAAAAATACCTCAACTCAAATTTAATTTTGTGGAGTTTGATCAACTAACACCAAAAGTCGACATGAATGATCATTTATCAGGTAAATTATATTTGATATTCATATTTGTTAATCTATAATTAATAACTAATAAATTAATTCTATAAAAAATAATAACTAATAATAGTAAAAAGACGAAGTGTGGTTACTCAAAATATCAGGTAGTTAGAAATAATTTATAATTAAAAACATATTTTTAACAATTTCATCATTTATTATTAATAAATTATTTATTTGTATTTATTTTATTCAACAGAGAAGAAACACTTAATGTGACGCCCTCATCCTACGTAGGGCCGTCACCTTACTTATACTTAACTTTCTTTACTTGAAAATTTGAGAATATTTTTTTTTTGACTACATATATATAAAAAGTTTGTTCGTAGAAACTTATCTTACATACTGAAATAGAAGGTTGTTCAAGGTCTTAGATACCAAACTAAAATACTAGGTAACATAACTTGTCTTCACGATATAGACATATGTACAAAACTTCTTAACTTATCAAAAGATTGCGGAATATATGCGTTGTGGTATCCATACCGCCCTTCATCCGCCGCATCGCCCGCATATAGCTCATCACTTAAACTGCAGGTTTCTTACCTACAGTATGAAATATAACTGAATGAGCTTTTACCCAGTAAGCACAAACATAATCTCACAAAACATTTTTATTTTAAACATCTTGAAAACATACAATCGTCATATAACATATGCATGAACCATTTATGTTCAATTATGCATCCATTTTTAACTTGACTTATTATCTTCCTTTAACATATGGGCCCCTTGTGTACGTACTAGAATTATAGCGCGCCTCCAGATAAAGTTAAGGGTTGCAAGGTCCCTAACAGTTCTGGGAAACATGATTGATTATACCCTCTCGCATCAACGAGAGGTTGATAATCGTAACTTGAACATGAAAACCTCCACCTGATGGGAGGTTGGTACGACACCTTACTTGTGATTTCTTACCATGTTGTTTATCTTTAGCGAACATACCTTATGATTTCACTATATGATAACATACTTCCATCTTATTCATAACATGGCATGGCATCTTTACATTCATGTCATTTTTGCAATTATGGCACTTTTATAAACAAGACATTTTGCAAATATAGCATTTTTGTAAATATAGCACTTTGCAAATATGACCCTTTTAAAAACATGACATTTTACAAATATAGCACTTTTGTAAATATAGCACTTTGCAAATATAGCACTTTTGTAAATATAGCACTTTGCAAATATGGCATCATGTAAAACATAGCACAAAACACGTAATAGTATATTTGAACATAGAATACTATCTTTCATACTGCAGGTGAGGTCTGTACTTACTTCTGGTGCCGTATCCTGAATGTTGCGTCCTTAAATTTGTTCGCAACGGCAGTTCACTCCCTGCTATTTGAAAGAACATAGGATCAGGATCCTATCATAAGATGTTGGTGACCTAACCCATTCACACCTAATCTTAGTGGTATGTCCCCGTTACTTGATATTTTACTTTGTCTCAAAAATCATCATTCTCCATTAAGGATAATCAAACTTTGATTATTCCTTAAGAGGTCGCGTTGGATAACCTCTCATTCTTGGTGCTAAGCCTTTAGTATACCGCTAGGTTTTCTTTTAAACCTTGGGTTTTACTTTTACATCATAATCCTTTGCTTATCTCCATTAACTCTTAAATCCAAGCCAAATTATATGTTGGGTATCCCTTAGGGTTACATTGAGTAACCCTTAAGGTCAACTTTAATTAAACATTGAGTCCACCCTTAGTCAACCCTTCTATGATAAATCTTGGGCTTTGGGGCCAAGCCCAGTAACTCGGATACTAATTCTGGTTATTCTCCGTAGTCGGCTTGATTACTCCTTTTACCTTGAAAATTTTCTTTTTTCTTGCCTTTGGAAAACATTGTGTAATTATCTTCCAAAAATCTTTTAGTTTGCTTGATAAATTCTTACTTCTTGGGTAACATTTTATAAGACTATTTAGGGCTAAAAACCGCCTGCTACATTCATTTTCCTTTATCTTGGCTTAAAGTCTTGAAAACACTTGGGTTTACAAAATCTTATTTTCTCCTCTTAACTAGGAAGGAGTGGAGGAAAATTCCAAAACTCTCAATTATACTTATAAAAATTCACGTTTTCAAAACGGATCTTTATAAAAATCTTTTAGGGCGGGAAACTGCCTCTGGAACAGTTTTCATAGTTAAAACAGTGGGTTTTAAAAGAAAAACAGTTTTTCTGAAATAGTTTTAGAAAATCCTGTGTAGGAATTTTTGGTTCACTGCACACCCTTCGTAAAACAGTGTCAGTTTAAAAATTGACTCCGAATTTGAAAAACTTGTCTTCACAAAAGTTGTAGCTATCGAAAAATGCTAAAACTTTCGTGTTTTACAAAAAATCCAGTTCGGCTTGTATTAGTACCATTTTTTGTTTGAAACCGGCTGATCCTGAAAACTGGGTCTGGGCAGATCAGCCACGGGTTTTCATAAAAACGGATGCCTTTAGAGCTTTATTTTGAGATTCTGCCCATGTTACCCCCTAGTAAAAACCCTTCCGAACAACTTTTGTGTTTTAAGTTTTACCCAGTTCGGCTTCTAAAGGCCTTAAAATTTCACTTTCCCGAAACTGGCCAGTTTGAATCCGAACTGGCAGTTTCGGTTGCTTAGTTCGGTTTACGTCCTATTTCACGGAATCTATCTCGACCGATCATATCGGGATCTTATACATCAATCAAGCAGCGTTTCTAACATCCCATAATTTCAAGCATGTCAATCCCATGTGCCCATGCAACCCTAACCGAAAGCTCTAACCTTGGGTTGCATGGTTTCTAGCCTAGCATCAAGATCAAGCATACTCCATCACATTCATTATTGAACTAGCAGCCACATTCCCACTGCCTAGGGCAGATTTTGTGACCAAACATCAAGGGACATACCAATCACATCTAGCATGTATCCTAACAATTTTTCAAGCACAAAATTAAGCAAGCAAACATCATAATTAAGCCAACCAACCCTAATCACCTAATCAAGCATACACCAACAAATCTAGGGCTAGAAAAATAAAATGGACTAATGTCCTTACAAATCCAACTTGAACCACAAATAAAAATGCTAGAATCAAACTTAATTGAAGGATTTGGGTCAAGATTTTACCTTAAACCCAAGTTAGGGTTTGAAATTTCCAAGATCCCCTTTGGTTCTCCTTGGTCCTTGCTCACGGTTTTGCTCCAACTAGAGCGCCCAAAATTTTTCTTTTGGTTCCTTGCTAGATCTACTCAAATCCGATCCTTCCACAAGATTTCCCCTCAAAATTTCAACTTTTTCTTCTTTTCCTTCTCCCCAAACCCACGGTTTTGCTGCCCAAAAATGGGTTTCCAAGCTCTCAAAATTTTTCTTGTTTCTTCCTAGAGTAAGATCTAACTTCCCTAAGCAAAAGCCCTCTAAAAATTTCTGGTTTTCTCTCTTCTTTCACACCCTCAAACCCACGGATTTTTGATTGAAAAATTGACAAGAGTTTGGTTGCATTTTGTGAATTAAAATGGGTATTTGGGGTCACTATTTATAGAGGAGGGAGGGGAGGTGTGGCCGAATTTTGGAAGGCATGTGGCACTCAATGGGTGGAAGGGGGGTGTGTTGTTGGCTAAGGGAGATGTGGAAGGTTCATGAGCCTTTCCTTTTCAAGCTTAGCTCATCCTTGTGAGGTCATCTACATAAGGTCATTCCTTAAAAACAAGGGCCTTGTTTGGCTTGTCTCCAAAATTGTCCATCTTCTCCAAATTAATTTATTTTTCTTGTGTCACACAGATATTTTCAATACTGTGCTCCGTATTTTCATACTGCACTTCGGTTCGAAATTTTTCTGTGTAAAATCAGACCGTAAAAATATCTTTCTTATTTTTCGAAGACCTTTTTGCCCTTAATCCTATCTTGGTGTGCTTGATTTTTCTAGGGTGGTTTTATGGCCTATTCGTGCTATTTTGATCATAAAAATGTTCTCGAAATCTCTTTTCTTTACTGTCTTTCATCATACTTGTAAAGTCAATTCTTCGACCCGTCTTGGTCAAATTTTTGACTTTCGTAAAATCACATATTTCTTCGTTCTTTTCGACTCAAAAAGCCGTTTACTAAACTCGGCATTCTATTTTGAGTCTTTGAGCAATTTCAATGAGAAATTAAACATTACCAAATAAAATTATGAATTTTTCATTAATATTCATAATTTTTCATATAACACCTCATACACACATAATATAAACTTTAATTCCTTATGAACAAGAAAATCATAAGTCCATGAAATTTCGGGTCTTACACTTAATGTCACTCTCTGTGAAGAAATTGGAGAAAACTTTGACGAAAATGCAATCCAGGCAATATCTGAACTAGTCGTAGTAGCATTTTCGGCAATGGCGAGCAAACAATATATGGGTAAGTATATATACAACAATTTAAAAAAAATTTCCATTCTCCTAAATAAAAATAATTAAAATTTTATATCATTAATCATTAACTATTATAATTATACATATATAGGTGGACTTTATGTTGTAAGCACCATCAGTGCTTCATACTATCTTGATCCAGACATTGTCGAAACCAAAAAAATTAAAAAAATGTATTATAAATTTTCACTCATAAATTATCATACTTATTTATATTTATTAATTATAAAAAAATCCTAACTTCATTTAATATATTAATTTTCTATAAGTTCAGTCATTTTATCAAAGGAATTGATTTTATTGCTGAATCAACAAAACAGTCCTTATCATTAGAAGAA
This sequence comes from Ficus microcarpa, assembly GCA_025413485.1. Taxonomy (NCBI): domain Eukaryota; kingdom Viridiplantae; phylum Streptophyta; class Magnoliopsida; order Rosales; family Moraceae; genus Ficus; species Ficus microcarpa. Next base: position 8,444,905 of record CM046386.1, on the reverse strand, counting down.
CAAAAGGCTGTAAACCGAATAACAATCGTGGAACTTCAAGCTCTAAATCCATATCAAAATGAGGTAAATATTTAATTATTATGTATAAAATATAAAAAATAATTTAATAAATATTATTAATATTATTTTATCCAAGAGGAGACGAAATTCAGTATTAAAGCAACTATTACTGAACTTGATATTTGCCAAGGTTGGTTCTACAATTCTTGTCCAAGATGTTACAGATAAATAAAACAATCAGGGACGTCATAGTAGTGTGATAGTCATGGATATTTAACCACAATACTAATCACTTGGTAATATACTTTATCTCTATCATAAAAAAAATACATATATAAATACAAAAGTAATTAAAAATTAAATAAATATTAAATTTTTTTGACAGGTACAAAATTAATGCACGAATGGAAGACGGCACTAGAGGGATGAACATTGCCATGTTTGGAAAAACTGTCTAATCATTACTAAATAAACGTTTTGCTCTATACTAACGATCCAAGACGGATATATCAATCCAACTATTATCCCTCATATCTTGAACCAATTGAAAGGTATATTAAAAATATTTGTTATCCAATTTCGTTTCAGAGATGCTTTTGTTGATGCAGTCATTGTAAGAACCTTTGATGATGATGTGCAACCAATGTTATTGTCTGCATTGACAATTAAGCCATCTGAAGCAATTTCACCATCGTCAATCTCCATTGATCCAGAGACACCTCAACTAGGAGGCCAAAAGACAGTGAAAAAACAACTTACTTTTACCAAACCTATTCTTGAAGAAGTAGAATCAAGGTATTGCAATTTATATTTTAATTTTAATTTTTAAAATTTTTACTTTAACATATATATTTATATATCATTAATTATTACATAATTATATATATTATTATTTTGGTTCTTAGCATCAACCTCATCCATTGCAACTTCAAGTTGTATCTCCAAGTGATCCATCAAAAAAATGAAAAGAGATCAAGTAACGTTATTTTTTGTGTATAATTACATATTAAATTAACAAATTTATTCCAATTCATATATCAACTATAAAAATTATTTTACTAACATAGAAATGTTTTTGTTATGACAGATCAGATGAGAAAATGAAGAAAGTTAAATATGAATGACATTAGTTTATTCTAGAGAAAAAAATTTTGTACTTCAAAACTCTATGTATGTATAAATATAAATATATATCCATACTAATATATATAATTCAGATATCTTAATGTAAATTTGAATATATTAAAAAACAAACTAAATTCTCAAAAAGTTATTGTAATTATACTATCTTCTTTAATCAACTACCTCTAATGTATATTATTTATTTTCATACTTTGTCTTTAACTTTTTTTCTTCTACTACCGTGCAACTCATAGGTATTAGACTAGTTAATACTAAAAGACATTAAAAAAAAATTCTTTTTTTTTTTTTTTTTGCACTAATTCTAAAATCTAACTTGATATTTATTACATATAGTAAATGAAGTTTTTGAACTGTGTAAAGTTTATATTTCATTTCAATACTGAATTTGGTTCCCGAAATATTTGAATTAAAATGCCTTTAGCAACATCTATAAGCCTAACGTGATGTTAAAAAATAAAAAAATAAAAAAAAATAATAAAAAGAAGAAGAAAATTCACCAATCAAATAAAGAAAAATCTTGCCATTAGTGTAACAATCTAATAAAGCAAATTCACCAATAAAAAAAATTCAGTTATATCAACTCGTTGGATGCAGAAAAAATTAGAGTAAATTGTACACATAGTTATTTGTACAAATAAACATAAAATTGTGCTAGTTTGATAAACAGAGCTCCATTGGAAGAAGAAGAAGAAAATTATGACTTCCTTTTGTCCTTGAATTTGAGATAGGAGTTCCTAATTGCTTGCATTTTGTTGACAGCCACATTCATAAGCAGCCTCTCTCTTGGATCAACATTGGAGCACAGCAATCCAACACGCAACACCGAGACCAAGCATTCTTCCATTCTTCTTTTCCCGTTGACTCGTTTATTGCTGTCTTCCATTACGGTCTGCTCTTCTAAGTCACTTTGATTTCTCATAGAATCATCATCATCACCAGCCTCTTCAAAGAGCAAGGACGGGTCAACTACATCCGTGACATGATCAGGAAAAGCCATATACGTGAACTGGTGAATGCTGAGACCGTCTTTGAACATGTCATCCGTAGGTCTTTTTCCCGTGAACATTTCCAGCAACATAATTCCATAGCTGTAACTATCTCCCAAAATCGAAACCTTGCCTCCCATTCCGTACTCTGCAATTCAAAACATTCAAAAATTGTCAGAGGCAAGTGTGTTGTTGAGAATTCATATATTAGTTGTAATTCTTTTATTGGTATGTGTTGATAAAATTGCGATGTAAATGATTTACAAAAATGCATACACCAGATTAAAAATGACAACTAACCACCGTGTATATCAAAAGTTTCTACCCGATATCATATTTGTATGTTAACTCGGTGACAAACGGTTTTACATTGTATCAACATAAGTAGTTTGTTTAGCTTCTTTGAAAAAGATTCGTACCTGGAGGAATGTATCCAATCGAACCTTTTAGCCCAACTTGCAATGTTTGTTTATTGGAAAAGTTTTCTGACGCTTCGAAGAGGAAACTTGCCAGCCCAAAATCACCGACATGGGCAACCATGTCATGATCAAGTAGGATATTGCTTGGCTTTAGATCACAATGAACTATAGGTGTTTGGCAGTGGTTGTGGAGATAATCCAACGCAGAAGCAACGTCAATTGCTATGTCCAATCTCTGAAAAAAGTTCAATCTTCTGATTTGGTGTTGTTCGCCATCTCTTGGATGCAACCATTCATCTAGATTTCCATTAGCCATGAACTCAAAAACCAGGCTTTTAAAGTCATTTCCTTGACGATCAATGCTTGAGCAGACGGTAACAATTTTGAGAAGATTACGGTGCCTCACACTGCTTAAAGCTTTGCATTCATCTACAAAACTCTTCGAAGCGCCTTGTTGTTCAAGGTTCAAAACCTTCACTGCAACCAACTTTTGGTCTCTGGCAAGCAGTCCTTTGTAGACAGAACCGAAACTACCTGAGCCAATTAGATTTTCTTCAGAGAAACCATTAGTTGACTCAAAAAGATCCGAATAAGAGACGTGAGAACGTAAATTCTCCGCAGACGATGAAGTCAAAGGTCTCCGTCTTGAACGTTTTACCAAATAACAGAGAACAAAGAAGCTGCTCAAAGTTATAGCCAATGCAGCTAAACAGATTACCAGAATTGCTACCTTTTTTGAAAACATTTTTCTAGAGGAAAGAGGCTCATCATTGGGGCATGCCGGTAAAAGCAGTTCTGGGATACCACCACAAAGCGCATTATTTCCAAGCACTGACACGGCTGATGCATTTGAGAAAATTCCTTCTCTTGACAATTTACCTTCAAAATTGTTATGAGAAAGATTGAGGCGCTTGAGAGCCGAAAACTTGCTGAGGAATTCAGGAACCAGTCCGGAAAGGTTGTTGCGAGAAATGTCCATGTCCTCTAATCCTCTTAGACTTTCCAAAGTTTTAGGAATTTTCCCTTCAAATTGGTTGTCCTCCAAATGCAGGCTGCTCAAACCAATACATTTTCCGAGGCTGCTGGGAATTTCACCCGACAACTTGTTTCCAGAGACGTCCAACTCAGAAAGATTATCTAGTTCACCAACTTCATTGGGTAGTGAACCTGTCAAAGAGTTATTAGACAACGTCAAGGAAATGGACAGGGAGGAAATTTTCATAACCTCTCTAGGTATGCTACCATTGAGTTTGTTGCTAGAAAGGTTAACAACGATCAAAGTCTTGCATCTTCCGAGGCTTGAAGGTATGTTTCCTTCAAGCCTATTCTCCTCCATAAAGAGCCCGGTCAATGAAGTAAGGTTGCCTAAGGAGGGAGGTATTGGCCCGGAAAACTTGTTGACATGCAAATGTAGACCATTTAGCCTCTGAAGCTTTCCAACTTCAACAGGAACACTACCACTTAATTGGTTAACTTCCAATCCCAGAAGAGTCAAGTTTATGAGGTTTCCAATACCCAGAGGAATTCTTCCATGAATCACATTCCCCCCTATAGTAAAACGTTCTAGACGGGTCGAAAGGTTGGCTATCGATTTTGGTAATTCCCCTCCAAAAAAATTCCCTGCAAGACCCAAAACTTCTAGGAAGGTACAGTTACTCAACAGCCTAATAATGTCCAGATCACCGGGTTTTCCACTTCCTAGTCTGTTATCATCGAAGTTGAGTCTTGATAAGTTTCTCAAGTGTGCAAGGTTAAGGGGCAGACCCCCAATTAGACCATTTTCAGCAAAGTCAAGCACTTGAAGTGCGGAAGCATTTGACAAGGAAAGAGGAATACTCCCCGTAAATTTGTTAACTCCACCAGCAAATACCACAAGATTAGGGAGAGTAGTTCCTACATCTGTTGGTATTTTCCCCTGCAACTGGTTCTGAGCAACAGTGAAATAGTATATAGAAGAAATATTATAAATTGAAGCAGGAACTGTACCAGACAAATTGTTATCCCACACTACGAATAGTCCCAAGCTTTTTAGACGGCGTAGATCTTCTGGTATGCTTCCATGTAGATTGTTCAATGCAAGTGAAAGAACATACAAAGAAGAGAAGTTCCCTATCCAAGAGGGGATTGTTCCAGTAAGGTTGTTAGCACTTAAACCAAACCAAGTTAAATTCATCAATGAACTGAGCTGGTCTGGAATTGTCCCAATAAGATTGTTGTAATCCAGATGGAGCCCTTGAAGCTCTTTACAGTGACTTATATTGGTTGGGATCTTTCCTTCCAATGAATTGTAATTGAATTCGATCTGCTGCAGGTTACTCAGACGACCGATTTCTTGAGGGATTTCACCTCGGAAGCTGTTGTATCGCAGGTTGATTCCCGTGAGCCGAGTGAGATTTCCTATGGTAGGTGGGAGAGAACCAGCCAAACTCCGGTTTTCCAAGTTCAAGTACATGACTCTCTCACTGTTGGGGTGGCAAGTTATGCCAAACCAATGGCAGAAATGGACAGATTCATTCCATAACTTCATGATTCCAAGAGGATCCTGAGTTATCCGACTCTTGAAGTCTAGCAAAGCCAGAAGATCAGATTCGTTTCCGTATGTCGGTGAAGCTGCTGGTGAAGCTGAATCCTTGCTCATGCATAACAGAACAATCCCGAGAAACAACGTCGGCCAAAATACCAACCTGGATTTCAGAAAATAATGCTTCATTGTTGAAGAATATTTACTGTTTTCACAGAGATGCCAAATTCCAGTGCCAATTTGATAAAGTAGAAAGCGTTAAAAATTGTTTAAAGCCGCTGGATCATATTTTGCAATCGCTATCAGACATGCAAGAGTATCCTATATTTTTCCAGCGTAGGTTGGGTACCTTTTTCGATTGCTGACTGCTGGGTACCTAACACAAATAATAAATAAAAAATGCAATTTTACGGAAGGACACTTCCACTAAAGGGTATTTAGTTCTGTATCTCTTAGACTTGTCATATTTTGATAATTTACCCTCCAAATTTTAAATTTGACTATTTTACCCCCTCAACTTGTTAAATTGTGACAATGTACGCCCTATAAGTTAATTTTCTGTTAAATTAATTAGGACAAATTACACTTTTACCCCCTGAACTTTAGGCCTCATCACAAAATGTCTCCCAAACTTCAATTTGTAACATTTTTTCCCTCTGAACTTTGAAAAAGTTTGCTAATTTTCCCTTTCAATTAAATTTTTGACAAAAAAAAATGCACATAACACTCGTTAAAAGTATGAGTTAGGGAAACTAAGTATACTATTATAAAATGGCACACATTGCAACACTTTAGGCACCCGTTAAGCTTATTAGTTATGAAATTACGAAAAATCTATAATAGAGAATTATGGAGAAAAATGACAATCAACCCTCAATATTTACTCTTTTTAACCCAATTATAAGTGTTCTCATTTAATATCCATAATGCATGCTTCCAATGAGTGTCATGTGCATTTTTCGTTACAAATTTAATTGAAGGGGAAATTCACAAATTTTTCTAAAAGTCAGAGGAAAGAATGTTACAAATCGAAGTTCGGGGGGCATTTTGTGACAAAGCCTAAAGTTCAGGGGGAAAAAATATAATTTGTCCAATTAATTATGAAAAGCCTACGTATGCCACGTGTGAAAATGGAAAAACCCATTTCCAACCAAAAATTTCTAAATCTAATACAAATCCTAATTGAGATCTTCCAATTTCAAATATTTTATTTAGTGTAAAATTAACTAAAAGTGATACATTGCAACAATTTAGCAAGTTCAAAAAATAAATTATCAAAATTAAAAGTTTAGGTAACAAGCTACCAAAGACTGACAAGTTTAGGGAGTAGAATGATAAGTTTGGGGAGTATTAGTGCTAAATATAACTTCTACTAATCTAACCCCCACTTTCAAAATGGGGAAATTTTCCTCACAAAATAATGAACGTTAGATTAGGTGACATGGATTATTTAATGAGAACAAAATGATTCGATGGCTTAGATTGATGGAGGGTTTGTGAGGGCATTTAAGGGTATAGAAAAGTGTGACCGGCATGCGACCGGTTGATTAAAAAAAAGGTTTCTTCACTTACAGTTATCAGGTTTATGGAGTGTCCTACCTTCATCCAAGCTTCAACATCATCATCTTTCTATTTATCATGTTTGTCTACCATTATTTCTACTACATTTTATCGGATTGTAGTAGTTCTTTTTTTCACTTTTTTTTTCTTTTTCTTTTTTTTTCTTTTTTTCTTTTTTTATGCACACAGCGCGCGCACACACACTTTTTTTTTGTTTTGTTTTTGTTTTTTTTGCGTTGTTAAGCCTTATAACCATTATCTAAGCAATCTATTTATTGCATGTTTCTCAAATTATTACTCATGGCGATGCTCTAAAATATTAGTATAGTAGCTTGATGCGAACTTATCAAAACAATTTCAATGATATATAATCCAAAAAAAATTAATCTACATTTTGCTATTAAAAAAAAAGACAATTTTAAATTCACACCATTCAATTTGATCCAATGTCCAAATATACATATAAATGTACAACTATATACGACATCAAAAATCCACTAGAACAACTTTTAATTCACCACCTCTTGAAATATATATATATATATATATATAAATTCATGTGACAGCTAACTTGCAACTATATGGTAAAATAATATTGTATTTATGTAACAAAAAAAACTTCATTCACATCACCCATTTTCATACCATATCCACTACATATGAATGTAATTGTATATGAAAAAAAACCTCAGACAACAACTTCTAATAAATTAGTTCCTAATGATGTTTTTTTGTTTTCTTAAATCATCACAACTAACATTGTCCGTGGTCATTATTGGTTTCAACGACATTTGTGATATCTTATTAGATTTTTTTTTTTTTAATAAATGGAAAAAATTGGATAAACATATTAGGTTGACTTTTGAATAGTACTTTCAAATGACAAAAAAGTTAAAATGTCCAAAACAGTGTCAAGTTGGAAAAGAAGTTTTCAAAAAAAGTAATTTGCGTTAATACTCGTAAGCACAATAGTACAAGAGGGAAACAAGTATATAATATTTTTACGAAAAATAAATAAGGTGAATAATTGGTTTTATAAACGTTTAGAGTAAATATCAGTAAATAGAAAATTTATTAAGAACAACTTACTAATTACTTCAACTATTTTAGAACATTGTTTTTTTTTTTTTTTACCGTAAAATTGCAGTTTACTATAATTTCTCTCTTACAATTTAGGGGGAAGGAGGAAAATAGGTCAAAAATCTCTAGGAATAAAAATAAATAACAGAAAACTTTTTGAGTGATTGTTAATAGTATATTCAAGGTAAATGATACACTTATGTAGCATATTTACGACAAAATTATCTTCAAAAATATTCTTGTAAATAAAATGTTTACAGTAAATATGATATTTATGATAAATAATTTATTTACTAAGTATATTTTCGACAAAATTATCTTACAAAAATTTTTTGAAAATAAACAATTTACCATAAATATACTTTTTACCTCAAACATTTTTAAAATATGCTATTTACTTTAAACATTTTTAAAAATGACCTCTTTGATATAATTTCACTACAATTTATGCCTTGGGCGTAATAGATCTATGTATAAAGCCCATAAATGGTATTTCTAATAAACTTAGGATAACTAGGCTATATGCTATAGAAATAGGATGATTGATATTTGCTACTACTAAAAAACTTTAGCAAAAAATGTCATAACAATGACATCATCTTTGTAATAATTTAAACTAGTAATACCAAAATGGACTCCCCCCCGCCTTTTTTTTTTTTTTCAATTTCTCTCTCTCCTTCTCTTTTTCTCACAGCTATCTCCATCTCTCTATCTCTCTCCCTCTTCGTCTAGCCACTCTCTCTCTCCCCTCTTAGTCTCTCTCTTCTCCGTTCACACTGCCCAACAGCCACCACCCCGCCCCATTCTGATGCCAGCCGATCTCCTCCACCGCTGGTGATCTCCTCTCCTATGTGGGTCTCCATGCAGATCTCCAACGTATTTCCTTTCAACAATCTCAGTGTCATGATCCAAAACCGGGCATGGTGATGTGGAATGATTTAATTAGAATAATCCCGCAATTAGTCTCATATCACAAGAATATTCAAAAAATAGAATAAAGGATAAAATGCATAATATTCCGAAATTCGCACACATTTTTATAAATTCCATTTCACGCCATTTTTTTGATAAGATGTATCAAACTTGTCCATTAGGTTGTAGTTTGGCCGAAAGTCTACCATTTTTTAATTAATGAAAATCGCCAAGTTGCTTTTTAACCAAAACAGTGGGAATTTCAAAATACTATGTTTTAGTGGAAAGTAGGTTTAGAAAATCAATCTCCGGTATCATTAGTGTTTGACAACCCTGAACATACAAACAAAAGAAAAACAGAAGAATAAAAATACAGACATCAAACCTAGTTCAGAGAGAGAGATTAGTTATTCATGCCTTGAAAAGTAAATAAATTTGAAATAAAAATACAGATAGATCATCAGTAAACTGTAATGGCTTTAAAGCAACCCTTCTATTTGATGCTACTCTGAGCACCTTCTAGGTGGTTAAAAATAGTAAAACTGAACAACGAGCTTAGTAGGATACAACGACTCATTTAAAATAAATAACTTAAACAGGGGAATCAGGGATATCATAAAAATTTAAATAATATGATAAGATATGAATCACACAGCAATAAGTAATAAAGGAAATAAAGTAATTTACTCATAGTGCTAAAGCCAAATTAATATGATCATCGAAGTGACCAATCGGTTTCAGGATACCATTTCGATATATAGTCACAGCATCATAGCAAAAATTTCATCTGTCGGTGTCTAACCGAATAAAGTTTGAAAATTTAATTTAACATGCTTGGACAATTTCTGGCCAAGTCTCAAAGAACCTCACTTGAGTCTCTCAAAATAATGTATCTACATATATCATTTTGATCAAAAACATTTTATAGATATATATGTATACACACACATACACTTCGTTGAAATGATATTTCATCAAATCATTTTGTTTTAAAATGCTTTTAAAGAGAGAGATTTATAAAATAACAACAACCAATACTTTAACAAACTCAGGGGATAACATATTCTACCTCATTGACAAATAAATTTACTAATAACTTCTCATTACGTAAACCGAGACTCCTCACTCTGATCGCAGATTCCTTAAAACCAAACAACACAAATAATTTAATTATCTATCACAACACACGTCCTAACTAAAGTAAACGTCAGACCTAATTAGTGTGCTTCTTGATACTGCATTAAAATAATATTTGCGGTAATTATTTTCAATAATGTCATTTATGTTCCAAAACCATATGCAAATTCATATTACATTTTAAAACAATATTAATCTACAGAATAGCAAAACAGGAAACTTGCAGGTATTTTGCCTTTGTTCGGTTGGTCGGTCAGGCATGTCCAATTGACTAGACAAAGACAGATTGTCTGGTTATAGTTCTAGACTCGTCCGGTTGACTGAACTGTTGACCAAACCATCATGGGACCAAGAGTTCCCAGCTTGACCTAACTTGCAAACTTAGCCAAAATCCATTCCAATAGTTTTTAGATATTCAAAACAGTAAATAAATAATTCCCAAAGCCTAAATAATTAGAATAAAACTCAAAATCATCAAAATCCAACGTTTTTTTTCATGAATCTAAGTTGATATTTAAAGTTTTCTAAAACTTAGGAAAATCTAATGTTCAAAACTCAAAATCAAGCTATTTTGAATTCTAAAACTAGTTTTAAACAATTGAGGAGTGTTTCTAACCTCTATGAGTCAAATCTCCGAAACTTGGTTGCCGTTCTTGAAGTAAAAGAACGAGAAAGGAAAAGGAGGGAAAGGCGAAGGGAGTGTGGGGAAGAGAGAGAAACTGGGGGAGTGAGGCAGAGAGATCAGAGAGAATAAGGGAAAGGGAGGGCAGTGAGGTTGTTATAAACTTTATTTCTTCTTCTCTGAGATCTAGGGGGTAGCAGAGCGTAGGGAGAAGGAAATTTGAAGCATTTCTGGAAATGATGGGTGGCAGAAGGGCGGCGCTACCAAAATGTCATGTTGACCGGTGATGCACGTCTGGTTGACTAGACAGGATCATGGACTAAAATGGAATTATGAAAAGTTTAGGGACAAAAATGTAATTTTTGAAAAATACTTTCAAATTTTAAGCTTGTGAGATTTCAGATGCAGATTAATTATTTATAAACAAAATTTAACACACTAATTAAACCTATTTAGTTTAATTAAGCACAATTAATTATAACTGGCATTACATTCTGTGTGACAGTTATCAGTTTCTACAAGGAAAATGGTAAGCTGTATAGTCTCACATCATTTGGAAATGAATATATGTGATGGTTCATAAGTAAAGAAACCACCTCCTAATGGTATAAGACCTTTTGGGGTAAAGCCCAAGTGCAAAACCGTGAGAGCACAAAGCTAAAAGTGGACAATATCATACCTAACGTGAAGTGTGGCCAATGAGAACGTTGGGTCCCCAAATGAAGGATGATTAAAATAGTCATCGATCCCTATAAGGAAAAGAGTAAAGAAACCACCTCTTATTGGTATGAGGCCTTTTGGGATTAAGCACAAGGGCAAACCCATGCAAGCGCAAGGACCAAAGAAAGGCATAGGTCATTACACTCCATAGCCTCGTTTGTGACTGGCCTCACGATCTCCACTAGAAAGAAGTGGTGATCTGAGCTTAGCATCGCGTTTGGTTTCACGATCTCCACCAGGATCTGCCATATGGGGTGGCACCAACCAGTAACCAAATGGTAACCAAACAGTTACCAACCTGTGACCATCGATCAGCCAGTATCATTGTGGAAAGTAACCATCGATTATCTTGGTTACCAACCGGTTGGGCGGTAACTAATTGGTGTCAACATGGATACTAATTTGCGCTAGATGGTAACTTCAAGGTATATTTAGTATTCTAAAATTAATTAATTAATTGATTGATTGATATCATATAATTTCATCTTATGGCTTTTTTTTTTTTTTTTTTTGCAAATTTCTTTTTTCTATGACAAAAATCAATCCAATGCATGATTTTGTGGCATTTCTCTCAAGTTCCCCTTAAATGAACCAAAAAATTAAATGCCCATTTCACATTTACCAAAATTCCCTAACATTTCAAATTAGGAAAAAAAAAAAAAGTATATCTGATTCCCTCCTAAATATCAGCACTTTATTTTAGCAATTAAAAAAAAAGGTTGTAAAATCCTCTTATTTTCGCGATTTAAAAAATGGAAAATACATACCATAATAAGAAATTAACCTCTGATACTCTTCCATTCCATTACCCCCTTTTTCTCCTTTGCTCCCTTCTCCGACTCGATTGCATTTATTGAAAAAGGAGCCTCCATTTTGTGATGATCGTAGCAGAAGAAAATCTAGAGAAGACACTTGAAAAAATCACAAAAATATTAGAGGAGGCGCCGGTATCTCCATCACTTAGGCGGTTCTTACAAATCACATCGAGGGTTAGAGACCCATCAATGATTCTATCAACATCTAAGGATAGAGTCACTTAAAAGTTTTGGTTTAGCCATCAATGATGATCATGTTTGTAAGGCAGTAGGTGGGGGTATTGGGGCGATTGGAAAACAACATAAAAGAAGACGCGGTTTGACTCTAATAAATCAAACTAATGAGGAATATATTGCCTTGAGTTTTGATTCCATGAGTTTCAAAATCATGCAAAAGTTCATACCGTTATAATCCTCTTTATGGTTCTCAAATATGGTTTAGTTCAAAAGTACAAAATCGAGACAATTTTTTCAATATATTGGCATATACTTTGTCACCAATTTATATTGAGATATCATTGCATACTCATCAAGACTACTCATCAAGTTCGATAAATCAACAATTTTCAATTTATGAGTTAATAGTTAAAAGAGACGAATAAACATACATATGACACATTAACAATTACCTTCAAAACTATTCAAAATAATGTCTTGGCAAATGTATTGTTTGGATCAAGATTAACACCTACTTAATGTTTTCCAACTTGCTAGAAACTCATTTTAGTAATTAATGACACTTGAAACGAATGATGAAAATATCGATATCGACGGAAATATCATTAGTCCAATTTTACAGAAATTATGAGATAATATCGATATAAGTGAAAATATTAGAAAAAATTACTAAAGTTATGGAAATATGATTTAAAATACATTTTTAACATTTTGGGATAGTAGAAATGTTAAAATATACATAAATACACGAGTTTTACATAAGAAACAAATTACATTTTATATATCTTAATACCAAAAAGAAATCCTAAGAAGTTCAAATATGGTTGGGATGCCATCTTGATTCAATCAATATTGGTGTCATGATATATTATTTAAATAGAGTTGAATATAATCACGAATATGCTATATGTAGGTTTGTTGATCTCTCCCCAATGTATTTTAATGAATAGAAAATTGTGCAAAGTTTGAAGAAGTCTAGGAAAATATATTCTCTCAGCTTTTTATGTGTTGTTTTTTAATTTTTTTAATCTCTTTTTTATAAAATAACTATAACATGTTATTTGCTAGTTGCTTTCTATCATCATTTATTTTTAAAAATAGAAGATAATCATAACATGCTTAAAAAGATAGTAAATGATAGAAATACAAAATTTTTGAAATTTCCAAACCAAAATTTCCATCGTAATTTCTGATATTTCATCGATATTTCTTGAGATTTTGTAAAAATTGCACTACGTTTTACCGATATCAGTATTTTTACTGATATTTCTTGATATTTCCCCGATATTTTGGTGGAAAAGATATTTTACCTAAAAGATATTTCAATATCCCTTAAACATAGATATTTCAAAAATATTGTGGCTACTTGCAACCACACTCGAAAGTTATGTGTGCTCTCTTATATCTGACATTTAATTTTTTATGTACTTTATTATATTATTGTATTTTATTTGTAATGAGTAATGAGTATGTAATATTATCTTGAAATTACAATCAAATACTTATTATTGTGATTTACTAATACATTATGTGATACAACGTTTATATTTGATGGAAAAAAAAAATGTATTGTTTTGGTTATAAAATTAGTTTAGGTTAAGTAATATTTGATTGGTTTTACATTTTGTAAAGTTTCAACAAAAATTGTAAGTTTTTCTTTGAGTATCTATTTTTTTCCCTGAATATTCATTAGACATCAATATTTTTGTGAATATTATCTATAAATCAAAACTTCGACAACTCTATCAACATCGACATTTTCATCTTTGATCTTGTGTAGTATGCTGTCATAATCTATTCATATTTAAAAATAATGAAATATGCAACAAAATTGTGATTTTTACCCAAAAAGAAAAAAAAAAAAAAAAAAGAAAAAAGATCTCCGAGTTTTTGGATATTTTGTGGACATATCTAAATATATCCTAGATATTCACAGATATTGCGGATATTTTTTAATATTATGGATATTTGGCAAATACTTCTGAAAGAAATATCATTCCCCCTATTATCCATGTCAAAACTTCAAAATACGAATAATATCGTGGAAATGTCGATGATGTGGACATTTTCATCAATGATTATAGCCTATTAGTTGCAAGTTGCTAGTTGCTCTCTCTCATTATTTATTTTAAAAAAAATATAAAATAACAATAACATGCTCAAAAAGATGATAAATGATAGAAATCCAAAATTTAAAAAAATTGCCAAACCAAAATTTCCACTAAAATTTTTGATATTTCTTCAATATTTCCATATATTTTGTATAAAATGCACTATGTTTTACCGATATTAATATTTTTACCATATTTCTCCTATATTTTGACGGAAAATATATTGCACTTCGAAAATAATTTGTGTGATACCCTAGAATTCATAAACTTGATTCGTGAACTATTGTTGTGGATTTCCTTCATTAATATATTTCTAATGAATTATTTTAATGAATATTAAATTTCAAGATCATAAATGATTGCATATGTATCATCGGTGTGATGATGTTGATGATATAACAATGTCGAGTTTCTCTATTTAAATAAGAAATTTTAAATACATAAAAGATAAGTTGAACAACATATAAATTTATACGAAAAATTTATTATGTCGTATTAGGGGGATAATGATAATTTTTGGAAAGAACCCCGATTTTTATTAGTAGGTCGATTTAATGGTCTTAGCATTTATTTGATCATATCAATAGTCAAGTTTTGAAAGGGTGATTGGAAAATTAATGTGTCAATAAATAGAAGATAAATGATTAGTATTTACTTTTTGGAAATCCAAAGATAGAAGATTGATAAAAAATTGTGCTTGATTTGAAATCAATTGTGTAGATTTTATGTTAAGAGATCCTAGGCAAATCAATGGCCAAACTTTGGATGATAAGTGACCAATAAGAGCTTAAGGTAAGGATTGGTGTGATGGAAAGATCTAATGGATGAGAATAAGAATGACAACTTTGGATCAAGGGTGAAAATTGAAAGAAAGAAAAAATAATAAAAATGAGAAATCCTAGGGGGGGAATCCGGATTTTTGGTTCAAGAAACAAGAAAAAAGTTAAACAAATAAGAAAAAGAAGGAAGTGGTGCATGCATGCAACTTTATGTAAGAAATGACACGGTTTATTTTGGCAAGTTGACCCAAAGAAAAGACAAGTGAAAGTGACACCTTGTCTCAACTTTGTTGAACAAAATTTTCACTCAAAACCCCTCCCAAAAGTGACAGCAATGCAAGGGTTGATTCAGCCAAAAATTTCCAATTTTACCCCTCAAAATACACCTCCCTTAAGGTGAAAGTTGGCTGAAGACAAGCCCCTAACATTTCATTTTGTTCTCACACAAGTTAAGCTCAAAAACCCTAGCTCTCTAGCCACCACCAAGCTCAAAACAAAAAGAAGAACCACCAACACTATTCTCCACTTCCAACACATCTCTATCACCTTCCTCCATCCATTTTCAAGCTCTAAGAAACCCAGTCACCAAGATCGAAGAAGTGAGAGACAGAGTTAGAGGACGTTTTACTAGAGGTAACCTAGTGGTATTCTTCGAGTTTTAGTCATTTTTGGAGAACTAAAGTATGATGTTTAGTTATGATCTTAATGTTAGACTTATTCTTACCTTGGAAAAATTTTTGAGAAGAAATTGGGAGATTCGAGATCGTAAAGGATCCCGGGAGCATTTCGGTAAGATCTATGAACTTTGTTGAAGTTTGTAGTTGTTATGGTGATATAGCATGCATTAGAAACTTTTTTATGAAAGAAAAATTATATATTAAGATTCTATAGAGGATAAGCTTCACTTTAGGCTTTGGAATCACCTGATTTGCTTTTGTATGTCTAAAGTTATGTGCATTTGAAGTTGTAACACAAAACTTAAGAGAAAATGAACCTCTGAGACACAGCCTAGCCACGGTTTTATTGTACTCCGAACCCTTTAGACTCAAAATTTTGGATTATAAGTTAGAGAACTAAAAACTAGATTTTTTAAGCTTTCCAACATGGTATCATACACCTTGAACGGATATATGTACAATTTTTGGTGAATTTTACAATTTTGGACTACGAACCGAAAATCCTTACTGGAATCCTATACTAGCCATGGATTTTGTAGATTTTGAGTTAGTAAACCATAACTTTTTATAAAACCACTTTTATTATACAAAATAGATATTATAAGCTTTCCAATGACATATCTTTTGTCTTATTTGGACTTGTAAGTAAATTGTTATGATTTTTCTAATCTTACCTATGAATCTGGATTTGTGGTTCAAATATGAAACCAACAGTAACAAAACCTAAGTTAATGATATGAAACACTCAAGTACTAAGGGACATAACTTTACCACTGTAAATTAGACATCTTAAGCTTCAAAATGAGATATCATGTGTTTAAAATGGATATGTGCGTAAATTTTAATAAATCCCTTAAGAGTGTATCGTAATCTGGTAATCTGAGATTTTACCATAAGACACTTAGAAAATACATCCATATTAATGTTTGAAATGTTTAGAATCTTAGAAAACAAATTATGAAGACAGAAATTAGATGTGTCAAGCTTTTCAACAAGTCATCAAATATCTAAAACGGAATTATACTCAAATCTAAATAAATCTTACAAGTTAAATTCCTACACCGATAAAACGATTAAACATTAAAATGTGACATAGGGTAAATCATAACATATGAATATATTTAGTTATGAAATGAGTTGATTTTAAGTGTATGATTAAATAATGTGAAAAACCTTAACCTTATAAAGTTGAATCACAAGTTTTAATGAGCTAAGATAAAGTAGACTAGATGATTACTAGGCATATATCAAGAGACTATTTTAGCCCAACTAAATAAACACAACTAAGGGGATTATACTAGCCCAATAATAGAAGAGAGGTATACACTTAGGTGACTTCTTGTCACCTTGTTTGATTACTTAATTAATTAATTAAATAATAAATACATAACCAAATGTAATTAATAAAGTAATTAATTGATTAATAATTAATTAATTAATTATAAGAGTTAGTAAATGATAATCAAGATTATTATGCTGAATAACTACCTAATTATAATACATGATTAATTAGAGATTAATTAATCCTTAATTATTAATCATTGATATAATCATCAAAATAACTATGGATGATTAACTAGAGATTAATCAAACATTAATTATTAGATTAATCAAATTATTAATTTTTAATATTAGAATTAATAATTAATAATTAGTATATGAGAGAGAATATTTAAGTAACATAATTAAATTATTAGCAATATAATTATTAGTAAGTCAATTAAAATTATATAATCTAATTATAATTACTCAATTAAATAAAGTAATAATTAACTATTACCTAATTAATTAGTTAATTAATTAATTAGCCAATTGATTAATTAAGCAATTAAAATAATTAATTAAATTAAATTAATTAAAAAATAATTAGTAGAATTTATTTTAACACTTAATAATTAATATGAATTAATTGTCAAGGTAAATTATGATATAAGTAAATTAACTTCATTATAGTTTATAAAATAAATGAATAAAGTAATATAACTATGATTCTATCTAATAATGAGATATCATTAAATCAGAACAATTTCTCAAATCTACATAGTAGGAGATACAACTCTGAAAGTTTAAACACATAAGACAAGTAAGTACAAACCTCACCTACAGTATGGAACAAAATGTTTTTCTTTGTTGATGCTCTACGTTTGCTATGACTTGACTTGATGATGTGATAACTATATGAATTATACGTATTACTTTGATTAAGTATTTAATGTGCATAATTTCTCTTGCATTGACATGATCGACATACCTCACAAATATTTATGCCATAATGATAGATGCATAGTGACATGTAAATCTATACATTGTCACAGTTAATGAGAATAAGGTAAATAAAAGATAGGATTAAATATCGTACCAACCTCCAATTAGTGAGAGGATATGATAAAAACGAAAGTTATAAGATATGATCTTGGAAGCTGTTAGAGGGTTGCTTCCCTAACTCTCCATTGGTTGCACGCATATAGGTACGACATAGGGATCTTTAAGTAGACAAAACATATATATAATGAAGCATAAATGAACACACATGATCACATGTATTTTGAACATTCTTGATATTACGTGTGATAAAATGATTTTATGAAGATGTTTTGTGAGATATTGTTTGTACTTACTGAGCAAAGGCTCATACGTGTGTGTTCGTACTGTAGATAACGCGGGTAAGCAACCCGCTACTTAGATATTTCATGGACTAGCAAAGCTGTGTGGAGACGATGAAGGAAGGGAGTGGGATACCACCACAAATTTAATTTCTGAATTTAGACTTCTTAAATTATTTTGTATCGCCTATATTTTTAACTATGTTATAATGTTTTAGTACTACTAAACTAATATGAGCACTTTACGGAAAAAATACTTTAGACTCTTTCATTTTAATTTACATAAAATTATAATTTTTAAAATATTATCTAAATACGAATTTGAATATGATATTTATCATATAGAAGTTTCCATTTCTTTCAGTTAAAAGTTTTAGTAAATTTAGTTTTTATAGTACAAATATAGGTTATAAGAAAATTTTTTTTTTGTATTTTTATAATCAAACGTAAATAAGTATTAAGACTAAATTAAATAAGAATGAGTAAGCTAGTTAATAGTTCGAAAAGTTGGGTCGTTACAATTTGAGACCCCTCAAACACATTGAAATTTTTACAAATAATTTTAAAAATATCATGAATATTTACAATCACGGTTCTACATAAAAGACTAGATCATGTAATGTAGGAATGTGCTAACCTACCCCGACAATGAGAAATGGTCCTGTAATTGAATTGACCGCTTCTGATGTCATGAAGAGATTTTTTTTTCTTTGGCTAAAATGATGTCATTAAGAGATTGATAATCTAGTTTAGGTTTTAAGAATCAGTTGCTCCCAACTCGGCTAGAGAGAGTGCTTAGTGAATGTAGGAAAAGCACTAGGCTGTGATGATATAAATGGAGCCAAAAGATAAGACAGTACAAGTTCCGGGGCAAATTCTACCCTCGAGGAAAAAATGGGGCAAAAAAATATAAATAATAATTTCCTACCTTTCCCCGACAAAATTACAGATAAAAAGTCACCTGTGTTGGCTAATTTTAACTGTGTTCAGACTAAAAACACTTTGTACTGTGGTTGCTAATTGTCAGCTCCACACTTATCCTTTCTCTGGTTCTTCAAAGCAAGCTTCCCAGATACTCATGAAGCAGGATGAAGTCCGTTTTTCTGCTGCCATGAACTTGACAAATTTTGTGAACCTTTATTTAGTTCTTCCTTTGATCATTTAGTCGGAGCAGATTGCTGCAATCTGGAAGGATAGAAAAACAAGACTCTAAAATCAGAATCCAAAAGGAGCCATGCTCACCACCATTTATAAGCACATGGATTTGATTATTCGTTGATTATTTGACGTCTCTGTGGTACATTATCTCGGGGTCTAACAATGTGGGATTCCTCTCGGACTTGTAAAGCAAATGACATTGATTGCCATACATGTTTACATTTCTGTTTTCGCTTCACATCTTATATCAACATTGATTAGGTAACGAGACCAAGTTCTTGTGAACGTGCCATTCATGACTTAAATTAGATTCAATATACACTCATTTCTCATTTGAAATGATTGGTTCGATGTTCGAGTGCGAACAATCATCGTTCGTAATAAAACGAGCAGAGATCATAAATTGGGTCTGGCCCATGTTTATGAGAATATTAAGTATATTCGGATATGAAATTCACCGTTCGTTCACTTAAACGGTTGAAGACTAACGGTGTTATGGGAAAACAAAGTTTAACCCCAACAGATAGCCCCCTACTTTATCGAGCGATGGATCCTCGATAGAGTGCTTGATTACTAATGAAAATATATAGCATCAACTTCTTATATATCAGATTATTGAAATTTGATAAGGCTGCATTACTTATTCGAAAATCTTGAGCCTAAAGAAAGAAATCATGTAGTATACGTGGCTTGCATTGATTGGAATCTCGAAACGACGACTTCCCCTTTTTGAAATTGGAACCATTGTGACATTATATCTCTAAGAGGGAATGCGAAAAGTTTCAAGATTTACACTGTTTGATCAGGCGCCATCTGAAAATTAGAACTGTCTGATGTATTGTGAAGCTATATAACATTTTACATTCTCTTTTCTTCCCCTATTTCCTGCATTTGGAGCATTCGAAAAATCAGAACCCGAGAGTTTCCCAAGAACTTTGAATTTCAGGCAAGATTTCTTTTCTTCTTCTTCTCCACTTTATGTAATTTTGGTTTGGTAAAGTGATTTTTTTTTTTGTTTTCGAAACTCTCTGGTTAAATTTTTGCATTTCTTTTGGGTGAGCAATTCGATTGAGGGGATTTGGCGAGTTTTTTTTGGGTTTTTGTTTGAGTTTTCAATTTTCTGTTCTTCCCTAGCTTCATAGGGTCATAACCTAGTGGGGACTTTTAGATCCAAAATCTTGTCATCATTCGTGCAATTTTTGTTTACGAAGACATGGATAAAGGGAAACAACCCATTGAGGATTTGGATGTAGAATAGACGAGCACTTATTCCGATGATAGTAGCTCTGTTGATGAAAAATGGGTATCGACTGTTTGTCGATCGAAAGAAGAGTACGACTTGCTTCATAAATGGAGGGGAGCCGAATTGAGCAATGAAGCATCAGAGAGGAATCAACTAGTGTCGGCGTCAGGAGCCGGAATTTTGTCTATTCCTCCGATTGCTCGATTGACTAAACCTCCTCGCTGTTTAAGTGTGGAATCTTTTTTGCGAACGTCGAATCTGTGCTCCGTGTTAACAAATGAAGACTTGTCAAGTATCAGGGGTAGATATAGGTTTCCGAACGAAGTTCAACTTCACCTACCTTTACCAAACGAGCGAGCAGACACCGTATCAGAAGGGTGGATCTGCATGTACACCATCTACTTTGAGTGTGGGCTTTGACTCCGTATTCCTCCTCTTCATATTCAGAGCATGCATCACTACCAGCTGGCAATTCCTCAACTGATGCCAAATGGCATGAGAGTTTTCTTGGGATTGATTGTGTTAGCAGATGAGGCGGGTGTTGAACTATCGGTAAATGATATCCTCTCTATTAAGTACCCCCAAGAAAACTCGAAGGACCATGGATGATACTCGATGTATCCGAGAAGGAAGAAACAGGTGGTTGGTGAGATGGAGAATGCCGATCGCTACTGGTAGGACCATTATTTTTTTATGCTTGTGAATGAAAAATCGATGGGAGGATTAGCCTATGGCTTTTAGCCTTTGTGGGGTATTCTTCGTAAGTATTAAACGAAGAACATAAGGATTTGAAAGGGTATATGACATTGAAATTCTAATGTTTTCTATTGTTTTGCAAGCAAGGAGCTAAAGAAACCACCGTCAAAGGCCCTATTATTCGAGGAAAAGCTCGAACGATTACTAACTTTGCCAAATAGGGAGTAGGACGAAATACACGTTCTGAAAAGACTTAGAGCATCGAGCCTTTGGAAGGATTTCATCGAAATCCCATCAGTTATAGCGAAACGAGTTCATTCCTGGGTTGACTGGCCATTCATGATCAAAGAAGCGTTGAAGAGACTCTTCGGCACTCCACTGTTCATCGAACCACTCACTGACGAAGAGGCTTTGATCGGAAAGTTGGCTTTAGACACCATGAATGTGGATTTTCCTTCTTTGAAAGATCTACTTGCCAAAAGAAAGGCTGCGAAGGAAGCTGCGAATGCGGTTGCAGCAGAAAGGCTGCTAAAGGCAACAAACCTACGCCCCTGCTTATCCTCGAGTTTTCTTTGGAACCTCCAACGAAGCCTATTTCATTTCCTACCAAAAAAAAGGAAGGCAGTTGAGAAAGGCAAAAGGAAAGTTCCAGCAAAGAAGAGCAAGAGGTGGAAGGTTGTGACTCTAGAAACGGACGCCAAACCTCAAACTGCCAATCAAGGGGACCAGCCGGTAGAGGTGGAGTTGCCACCTAGGGTGAGTTTTCTTCAAGACAAGAGGACGGGCATCGGGCTCATGCATCAACTTCTTTCAGAAGCAGACTCCGACATTTTGAACGAAGGTCAAGTTCAAAGCCATCTCGATGACTTTTTATGGGATGGTTTAAAGGTATGTATTTTCAACTTATAAATTTGGATCCCAACATTGAATATTGTTTTTAATGATTGTTTGAACCTGTCATTATACTGTAGGTTAATATTTGAGCAATGGGACTATTTTATCGAACAACTGATAAAGTTGTTGAACAGAAGGCTCGAATAAAGGAACTTAAAGATAAAGACAGAAAACATGGGGAGAAACTGCTGGACATCGGACGAAAGTTCGAAGATGTCAAGACGAACACTGATGAACTGACGGCAAAGCTTCATAAGGCTATGCAATCAGCGAATGAGGGGTCGGACATGATGAAATTCATGGTCGACAGATATGATGAGGCGCAGGCCAAAATCAAAACTCTTAAGGCTGATAACTCTGTGTTCGTCGCTCAAATAGTTGACGCGTTCGAGAAGGCCACTTTTAAGGCTCGATATGATCTTCTTAAGGAGTACAAACAAGGACTCCTTGTTGATGCTGATATTGACGAAAAGATCGAGCTGTATGAGGATTCTTTTGATAAAGCCGGAGCTTCATCATCCATTCCTGCACCAACGTTGAATCAGCCTGGACCTCCCGACGTCGAGCCCCCAGTCTATGCCAATCCTTTTAAAGACCGCGAAATGAGGAAGTAGATTTTTATTAGTTATATTGTTTTTAATTTTATATTTGTTTGAACATCAATGATGATCTATCAAGTAATCAAAAACTTGGAATTTTTATCTACATCTATTTTTATGTAATGATGATGTGTGATGTTGAATGCTATATGATGACTCGAGCATTGATTGATTTGCATATTGAATGAAGAATCGAACGACTATGAGTCATGTAGTTCGTTGGAGACCAACGTTGAATCTTTAAACTTCAACCCTGTGGTCGCGTGCCATTTGGATTGACATGAAGAAATTAAGTATATGTATTCGTAATAGAATTTGGAATATCAATTGTATGCATTTTTTGTTTAAAAACATGTTTTAATTAGGAAGAGTAGCTACACTAATTCATTATGGGATGAGCTACCTACGTACCCAATGTTTAAGGATCAAGCCAATTGTAGTTCAACCGAACGATGTAGTTTCTTATTTTGGTTTTCGTGACTGGACTCGTACAAGCGTATACCAGTTGCCTATGTACCCAATGTTTAGGGATCAAGTCGAACGTAGTTCAAATGGCGCTGTAGTTTTGAACATAGTCTTAGGCTCAGACCTACAAGTTTGATCTTGCATTGAACGTTCGCTGTAATGGATCTGGCCTTTACAAACAGAGTTAAATGAGAAAAGTCTCAAAAATTCCAAAAATTACTAGTAATATTTACGTAGGTGATAAGAATTCCAACTGCGAAGCACTTCGGTACCATCGATCATCTCGAGCCGATAAACACCAGGACGAATGACCTTCGAAATTCTGTAAGGGCCTTCCCAATTTGCTCCTAACTTTCCAGCATTTGGTTTGGCAATGTTCTGGAACATTTTGCAAAGCACGAGATCTTCTTCGTTGAATATTCGAGGACAAACTTTGGAGTTGTAGTATTTTGCTACAGATTGTTGATATTTCGCCATGCACACCAGAGCTCGATCTCACTTTTCGTCAAGCACATCCAGACTGTCATTGAGCATTTCTTGATTCTGATCTTTGTTCTCAAAGGATAGCTGCCGTCAGAGTGTGGGAACACTAATATCCACGGGGACAAGTGCTTTTACGCCAAAAGTCAACGAGAATGGAGATTCGATGTTCGATCTTCTTGGGGTTGTCCTGTATGTCCAAAGAATGCCATGGAGTTCATCTGCCCATCGTCCCTTTCGAGCTTTAAGTTTCTTATTCAAATTCTGGACTGTAGTCTTGTTGGTTGCTTCAGCTTGTCCATTCCCTTGGGGGTACCTCGGGTTAAAGAAAAACTTTTTTTTGTCAAAAAGGAAAAACGTTTTTTTGGGAGTGAGAGGAAAAACAATTTGGGTTTCTTCCACATCAAAAATTCGGCAATCTTGTGAGAAAGAAAAAGAGAGAAAATTCCATTGAATCAAAACTGTGAGGAAGGTTAAACCGAGTGATAATTTTCATAGGAGGTTAACCGGTTCCTGTTTTGTAGTTTTGAAGAAAGAAGTTGGATCATATTCTCAACGAGGATCATCGGAATTGAGAAGGAGGGATCTAAACTTCGGAAAGCACTATCGGTCGCTTGGATTCATAGAACGTGTGCCCACACATACTCTGAGACGTGGAACTCGAGAATAGTAGAGGAGATATGTTAGTCAAACGCTCTAGCAATTCCAGAATCTAAGAAATAAGGTTCGGTTGATCATGAATTTAATTTATTGTTATATGCATCATGAGCTTCCTTTCTGAATCGACATAAAAATTTTAAAACTTCCGCTGTACCGTAACTCTGATATCGGGTCCGATTTTTCCAACAATTGGTATCAGAGCCAACTCATGATCATGCATATATCATAAATTATTTGATCAAATAAATTTCTCTATATGCATTAATAAAATATTTTAAAGAGTTGGTACTCTAGGTTTTATTTTGTGTATGTTAAATATATTATGAATGGATGTATGGATGAATGAATGCTTTATATTATTTTTATAATATATGATGCTTGTTCATTTTTACCGGTCATAATTCCATAGAGGTTAGAATTTGCATTTAGGTTTTTCAAGTGTAATAGATGCGATCTATTATCACCGCTAGGTCGTTCTTTCAATTTCTATAATTTTTGTATGTCAGAAACGGCGTAGGAATTTTTTTTGTAAAATTCAGACTATAATGGATTCAAGGGGATTGACGATGAACGAAGGTGTGGAATTTTTCAAAAGATGTGATTTTTTGGTTTTTTTGGAAATTTTATTCTATTAAAAAAAAGTTTTTTTTAGTTAAAAAAATCACAGAATCTTTTTGAAAAATTTAATTTTCCAATGATACGTGATCTTGATAATTTGGAAATCAAAATTGAAAATTTAAATTTAAATTTCATGGATATAATTATGAATTTTAAAATTTTATGATTTAAATTTGAAATTTGGAAATTTCAAATTTTGAATTTTAAAATTTAATAAACCGGATTTTTATTTAAATTTTGATATTTTGTAATTTTGATTAAAATTAAAAATCACATATAATTTTTTTGAAATTTAACTTTAATTTTAAATTTAAAAGATGTGACATTGGAGAAGGAATACACATTAAAGAATGATACAAGTCATGGATCTACAAATGAAGGCCGATATATGGTTCGGTTAATTTTTGTAAATTTTGCAATTTTCTTTTCTCTAGGATGGAATCATGATCCATGACTATTTACATATTTTACAAACCATAAATGATGTGTTGCTAGATGAATATGTTATATTATTTCATGATGTATTGATAACATGCCATATAGACTAGGGAGTGCCACTTAATAAATATTGTTTATGCATGAAAAACAAAAACCCTAATTTAAAAGATTGAGTGGGAGAAGGTTTTACACAGTAAGACCTATGGCCTCCATCATTAGTCCAATAGTTATGCATGGTAGTGTCTACTACTCGGTTTTGACCTGAGAATTCCCTTCGGATAGGTATTGTAATGCCCCCAAATCCACGTAGGGCTAATTACGCAAATTTGGGTCGCCACCTTACTTGTTTAACTTAAACCTTACCCAATTTTTAGAGTAAATTTTGTTTTCTTTTTGAAATCGTAACTTGAAAATATTGCACAGGTCAAACTTAAAACCTTACATTTAAACTCAAAACTTATTATCATTCATAAAAACTTAACCTCTTAATATATACTCACTCGAGTACCGAGCTTTTACCCCTTTGGAAAGCTACCATGCTTAAACATAATATAAACCGTGGACCAGACCCGACCTAATACGGATCGGTACAACAAGAGGTAACTCGTTGCCATAACTATTGAAACTAAAACTGTACCATACATACTTAAAACATAATGTAAACATATTTTTTCTTTTCAAACATATTTTGGAAACCCGTAGAGGTGTCCATTCCCACGTTTCACAGTCCGCAGCGCCATCTCTCCACAGCTTTACATCAGGTATTGCCGATAGGTAGCTCACCTACAGCATGAACGTAAGTAGTGAGCTAAAAAGCTAAGTAAGCATAATATTCAATCCGCATGCAAATGAAAGTGTAAGAATACGTGAACCAATTATGATTTCTTATTAATTAGATTATGGTTCCCTATTTAATTCTATACCATGTGTGCACGTACTGAGGTACATAACCATGGAGTGGTTGAAGGTGGTCCGTCCGATCCAACTCAAACCATGAAACAAAATGTTTAACCTGGAGTAGTGGAGACAGCCCATCTAATTCAAGTCAAACCATGGAACATACCGTTTGAACTTACCACAGAGGCAAGCCAGTACAACACAACAATCCTTACTTAATTTATCTCATATCTTAAGAACTTGTTCTTACCATATAGTTCATTATCAGTGAGCATGCTTCGTGATGCCATGATATCGAACATAAAACATAACTTACTTCATCGTAACATACTATCTCATAACTTAACATGCCATGACATACTGCATCGTAACATAACATCATACATAACATAACATAATTCATAACATACTTCATCTTAACATGAAACATAGACATACTGCATCTTAACATATCATCATGACATATCACATCTTAACATAAACGTACTACTTCATAATATCATAAATCATGAAATGCCATTCATGATTTCATAAAACGTCTTATGCAAACAAACATGTGTTCATGCTGTAGGCGGAGTTGTACTTACCTTCCATCCTACGCTCTTGATTTACTGTCCCAACTAATGCTGTTCCTCTCCCGGGTATAGCTGCAGGTTCTGCCTGCTCGATAAAGAACATGCTCTAATTTAAACTTATGAAATGCTGGTGATCTAACCAACATGCTTACCTTACATGGTCTTGGTTGTATGTCCCTTAGTGCAAAAACGTCTAACTTGGTTACATTGGATAACCTCGTGTACTAAGCTCATAACATGCCATTAGGGTTAGATCATCTTCCAACCCTGGGCTTCATCCTTAATCCACAAACCATCGGGTTAAACCCATTAACCCTTAGCTTAGCTTAATCGGTGTCCTTTAGGGTTACATTGGATAACTCTTCAGGATAAACTAAATCAATGTTACTAGTTAACCAAAGTCAACTAGGGTTAACTCCGGTCAACTACGGTCAACTATGGTCAACCCCCCTATGGGTCAACCTTTGGGCCTCGGGCTTGACCCGGTAACTTGGGTATAACTCCCGGTTACCAATCGTAAACTAATCGCTTGCTATACTCTAGCTTGAAAAATTCATTTTCCTTAACTTGGAAAATTTAGGGAAATTAATCCCAAAACTCTTTTTACTTACTTGTAAAAATTCTTCACTTAAATCATAAAAATCCAAACTCTTGGATTAATGCTTTATTAGATCATTTGGGGTTGAAAACTGTCCTTGGAACAGTTTTCCATAATCAAAACAGTAGTTTGAAGAAGAAAAACAGTTTTCTAGAAACATTTGTAAAACTAGTGGTACAGGAATTTTCGGATTCCCTGCGCACCCTTCGAAAAATGATCCCAGTTTAAAAATCGGTTTGTAATCTGAAAAAGGTTTCTTCACAAAAGTTCTAGCTCTCGAAAAATACTAAAACTTTTGTGTTTTACAAAAATTCCAGTTCGGTCTAGATTCGTCCCAATTTTTGTTTGAAACTGGCTGACCCTGAAAAATCAAGTAAAAACTGGGTCTGGGGATCAGCCACGGGTTTTGGGAAAAACGGAGGCCATTGGAGCCTCATTTCAAGAATCCGTCCACGTTGCCCCCTAGAAAAAGTCGTTCTGGACAACTTTCATGTTTTATGTTTTTCTCAATTCAGCCTTTAAAGGCCTTATATTTCACTTTTCCAAAAACTGGGCAGATTTGATCCGAATCTGCCAGTTTTTGTGCTTACTCGGTTTTACGCGTCCTACTTCGCGGAACTAACTCAACCGATCACGTGGGAGCCTAAGTAACCAACATACAGCGTTATCTAGTGTCCCACATGAATCAACACGTGATTCTAACGCAGCCATACAACCCAAACCAAATCTGTACTATCCTAAGGTTGCATGAACTAGAGGTTGCATCACCATGCATTGAACCATTCATGACAAACTATAGCTAGCTCTAACCATCTAGCAAACCAACCATAACCGGCTGCACACAAGCAGGGAACATACCAACCAATAAGCCATGCAATCCTAGCATGCAAACAAGTACAAATATAATGCACACAAGCATAAACAAAACCATAAGCAAACCACCCTTAACACACCCTAATCAAGCACCACACCTAGTCTAGGGCATTAACCATAAAACTTGAGCTTATACTCTTACAAACCATGCTTGGAAATACACTTAAATTTCCAAATTAAAGCTTAAACCAAAAGCTTAAGGTTATAGGGTTTACCTCTAGGGTTTGGAAGTTGGTTTACTAGCTTGGATCCAAACTTCCCTTGCTTCCCCTTTGGCTGCCAACAAATCCGGATTTCCCCTCCAAATGGGGTTCCAATTTTTCAGCCATGCACATACAAACATACACATAAATATTCCATCTAACTTGCATGGAAAAATACTAGAGTTTGAAGGAGTTTTACCTTAGCTAACCCTAGGGATGGGTTAGGGTATGCAAACCGAAATCTCCCTCCCTTTTGGCTCTCCAAACACTCGGCTCTAGCTCTCCAAATGGCACCAAAATTTTTTCACCAAACTTGGTGATTTCTTGCAGCCAAAGCCGCACTCCCTACAGCCCAAATCCTTCACTTTTTGTTCCTTATTTTTCTGCACCAACAGCCGAACATGCACACACACACCTAGGCACCAAAAATCACTTTGGTTTCTTGTTTGGTGTTTCCTCTCCATACTCGGCCACACCACCATTTCTTTACTGAAATTTTTCTCTCCTTTTCTTCCTCTCCCTCACTCGGCAATTGCACAGAAATTTGGCCCCAAAATTTCCAGATTTTCTTTTGGTTTCTTGCTTGAAACCGAACATGCACCAAGCTAGCCTTCCATGGCTTTTTCAACTTTTTTTCTCTTGGTTTCTCTCCTCCTCTCTCTCTCGGTTTTGGGGTGCAGAAAAATGGCAAGAACTTGGCCCAATTTTCTGATTTAAATGATTAAATGCCACCCTTATTTATAGGCAAAAGCAAACTTTCCAAAAATTGTATTTTGGCCCCTAAACTTTGAAAATTTCCACTTTTTGGTGGTGAGGTGGCCGGCCATGCCTTGTAGAACAAGGAAAGATGACATCATTGCTTACATTATTGCTTACATCATCGCTTACATCACCAATTTTAAAATTTGCACTTTTGTCCCAAAAGCTAAAATTCTTGCAAAAATGCCCCCTAGGTGGCCGGTTGCTTCCTTGGTGAATAAATCAAGCTTATCTCATCATAATGACATCATCTTGATGACATAATATGCTTACATCATCAATTTTCTAAAATTACACTTTTGCCCCTAAAGACAAAATATTTACAATTTTGCCCCCATAGGTGGCCGGCCCTTACTTGTCTTGCAAGGCAAGTTATTGCCTCATTGTGATATCATCTTGATGACATCATCTTGATGACATCACTACGCTTACATCATCAAATTTCTAAAATTTACACTTTTACCCCAAAAGTGAAAATTTTGACATTTTTGCCCCTGCATGTGACCGGCCCCAATGGGTTACTTGGTGACCAAGTTTTCCATATTTTCATGTCCTTTTGCCCTTGACCTTAACTAGGTGTGCTTGATTTTCTAGGGTGATTTTAAAGCCTATTTGAGCTATCTCGCCCATACTGACATATTTTACAGTATTTTCTCATACTGCATCATACAATACTGCCAAGTCAACCCGTTGACCACTCTTGGTCAAACTTTGACTTTTCCGAAATTACGTCCTTTTTCATCCTTTTTGACTTGAAAGAGCGTTTTCTAACCTTAAAAACCTATTTTAAGTCTTATTGAGCTATAAGATCTCATAAAAAGTATGAAAAACTCTTAATCGAGCTTTTCCGTAAATATCTCAACGTATACACATAATTCCTTCGAAGAGGAAATGATAACATGAAATTTCTAGGTATTACAGGCATCTTACCTAGAGCGCACATTGATTTGGATTTCCGAAAGGATAACAATTTTGGGCACATTTTATGTTTAGATCACCCCTCAGTAGTGGATGTAAAATATGGATTCAAAATTGGAAACGATGGTTACACACTCATGCTACTTTATTTATTAACCCTCCCTCGAGGCTCTGTTATGTAAAGTAGTGGCCAAATAAATGATAATTATTATATATTTAATGGAGTTTGCTCCATGGATGAATATGTATTAATCGGAAGGGATCCGTATTCTTGGCTAGTTATTCTATGACTACCCCTCAGTAGCTTAGAAAGCGATAGTTAGGAATTATTATTATAAGGCATGTATTTTAAGGGTTTTACACATGAATATTTAGATTGCATATCGATCTTTTTGTTTCATTACAAAAATATATTTTATAAATTGATAGGATGTTTGCTCGTACTTATTACATGTTTTCTTATTATAGATCAAAATGTCGAGCCCTTTATCTGTGATACTTATGCAAAATAAATTAACTGGTGAGAATTTTAATAACTGGAAAAGGAACTTGCTTATCATCCTAAACTTTGAGAAACACAGTTTTGTCCTAACCCAACCTCGACCGCAAACGCCTGCGATCGATGCTCCTGATAGGAATTTTGTAGCGCTTGGGCGTTGGGACAATTCCAACCTAAGTGCCATGTGCTATATTCGGGCGAGCATGTCTAATGTGCTCCAGAAACAGCATGAGGAACATCAAACTGCTAGGCAGATCATGGATAACCTGGAAAACATGTTTGGTGAACAAACTATCCAGACTAAGACCAATGCTATCAAAGGTCTCATGAACTACAAGCAGAAGGTTGGAACTCCCATCAAGGAGCACATGATGACAGTCATGGCTTATTTGTCTAAGGCTCAGGCAAATGGGGCTGAGATCGATGCTGCAACTTAATTGGTTATGGTTTTCCAAACCTTATCCAAGGATTTCGATTTGTTTCAAGCATCTTACAAACTTAACCGAAAGGAGATGTCTTTAACGGAATTGATGAAAGAGTTGCAAGCCTTTGAGAACATTTTTAAGGGTTCTGGATCTAAGGCTGAGGCAAATGTGGCTGAACCTAATTCGCCTGCTCCTAATCCCAAAAGGAATAAGGAAAAGGGGAAGAACAAGGGGAACAAGCCTGCGGTGAATGCACCTGCTTCTAAGATGTCTACCAAGAGTAAGAAGCGAAAGGTGGATCCCAAAAAGGTTAAGTCTTTTCACTGTGGGAATAACGGACATTTCAAGAAGGATTGCCAAGAATACCTATCTATGCTAAAGCAAAAAGATAATTTCGATGCCCTATATCTTGAGGGTTGTTTAGTGGAAGAATCTAAGGACAATTGGGTTATAGATTCTGCAGCTACTAACCATGTTTGTATTTCTTTACAGGGGTTCAAGGTAACGAAAGTCTGCATGAGGAGGACTTTATATTAAGAACCGACGATGAGATGTTG
Source organism: Ficus microcarpa (assembly GCA_025413485.1). Classification (NCBI taxonomy): domain Eukaryota; kingdom Viridiplantae; phylum Streptophyta; class Magnoliopsida; order Rosales; family Moraceae; genus Ficus; species Ficus microcarpa. The sequence continues at coordinate 8,413,088 of CM046386.1, read as the reverse complement.
GTGCGAGCTGAAGCAGTGGGAGAAGTGCATCTTTATTTTGATGAATTTAGGTTTATTGTCTTGAGACATTGTTTTTATGTTCTTAGTTTCAAGAGGAACCTAATTTCGGTAGCTTGTTTAATTAAAGATTCTTATTCAGTTTCTTTTAATAATAAACTTGTTATTAGGAAAAACAATTTTCTTATCTATAATGGATGGATGCATGGAAATCTTTATTTTATCAAACCTAAGATGCACTCACTGCTTGATACAGAATTGGAAAAGAACTATAAAAGACATAAGTCTTTTCATTCTAACAAATCATATCTTTGACATTTACGACTTGGTTACATAAGTCTTAACAGAATTCAAAGGATGGTAAAGGAAGAATGACTTGACTTGTACGAGGTTGAACCTTGGTCACAATGCGAATCCTATTTGGAGGGCAAGATGACTAAACGGCACTTTACTGCCAAGGATGGTCGTGTCGAGGAACTTTTAGAACTAGTGCATACGGATGTTTGTGATCCAATGAACATAAAAGCACGTGGTGGGCATGAGTATTATATCACTTTTATCGATGATTACTCAAGGTATTGATATGTCTATTTGATGACCCGCAAAAGCGAAGCCTTTGACAAGTTCAAAGAATTTCGGGCTGAAGCGGAGAAACAATTAGGCAAGTCTATTAAGACACTTCGATCGGATCGAGGTAGAGAGTACCTATCGGATAAGTTCTTAGGATATTTGATAGAGAATGGGATACAATCCCAATTGACTCACCTGGTACTCGTCAACAGAATGGTGTAGCTGCGAGAAGGAATATGACCCTATTGGATATGGTCCAGTCTATGATGAGTTACTCCACATTACCTTTGTCATTTTGGAGGCACGCCATAGAAACTGTATGCTATCTTCTGAATAATGTTCCCTCCAAATCGGTTACTAAACTCCTTGTGAGTTATGGACGAGTAGGAAACATAATTTGAATCATATTTGAATTTGGGGTTGTCCGGCACACGTCCTGGATAAGGAAGCGAAGAAGTTAGAGTCACGATCAAAAGTGTGCTTGTTTGTTGGCTATCCAAAAGGGACAAAAGGAGGTCTGTTTTATAATCCGAAGCAAAACAAAGTCTTCATTTCCACACATGCAACATTCCTGGAGGAAAGTTACATGGAAAACTTTAAACCTCGTAACAAAGTAGTGCTTAAAGAGATGACTTCGAGTTTGGATATTCCTAAAGTCACAGAAAACCCTGTGGAAAAACCGCTAAAGAATCAACAACTACGGGAGCTTCATCGTAGTGGGAGGATTATCAGGGAACCTGAAAGATATATGTTCAATGGTGAAGTTTTTGAAGCAGAATCCATAGAACATGTTGATCATCCGGCTACGTACAATGAAGCTATGGAGGATGTTGATTCTAGTCTTTCGCAAAAGACTATGAACACCGAGATAGAATCTATGGATTCCAACGGGCTCTGGAAACTTGTAGACTTACCCCAAGGCATAAAACCGATTGGGTGTAAGTGGGTATACAAGAGGAAGAGAGGTGTGGATGGGAAAGTGGAAACTTTTAAAGTAAGACTTGTAGCGAAGGGCTGTACGCAGAAAGAAGGAATCGATTATGATAAAACATTTTCGCCTGTAGCAAGGCTCAAGTCAATCCGCATTCTTTTATCCATTGCGGCTGCTCTCGATTATGAGATCTGGCATGGATGTCAAGACAACTTTCTTGAATAGTTCTCTCGAGGAAGATCTCTATATGATACAACCAGACGGGTTTAAGTCAAAGGGCCAAGAAGACAAAGTATGTAAGTTGCTTAAATCCATTTATGGATTAAAGCAAGCATCTCGTTCTTAGAATATTAGGTTTGATCAAGCGATCACAACCTATAGATTCGAACAGAACATTGATGAACCATGTGTTTATAAATGTATCAAGAACGAGAAAGTAGTTTTCCTTGTACTTTATGTAGATGATATATTGCTTATTGGAACCGATGTGGCAACATTATCATCTGTCAAAGTTTGGTTAGCTAAACAATTTAACATGAAGGACTTAGGAGAAGCTAGTTATGTTCTTGGTATTCAATTCTTTAGAGATAGAAAGAACAAAACGATAGCACTCTTCCAAGCTTTATACATTGATAAAGTACTTGAGAAGTTTTCTATGAACGATTCCAAGAAAGGTGCCTAACTTTTCAGGATTGGAATCAAACTTTCTAGAGATGACTGTCCCAAGACATCAGAAGAAAGGGAGTGTATGAAAAATGTAACTTATGCATCAGCAGTAGGTAGTCTTATGTACGCTATCTTATGCACTAGACCTGACATTTGTTTTGCGGTTGGTATGGTAAGTCGATATCAATCGAATTCGGGATCGAACCATTGGGCTGCGGTCAAGCATATACTCAAGTATCTATGGAGAATGAGGGACTATATGCTAGTGTATTCCAGTCAGGATCTTGTTCCTATAGGATATACTGATTCTGATTGAATCAGATCAGGATTCAAGGAAATCGACTTCAGGATCTGTCTTTACCCTTGGAGGTGGTGCCGTTGTGTGGAGGAGTGTTAAGCAATCTTGTATTGCTGACTCGACCATGGAAGCCGAGTATGTGACAGCCAGTAAGGCATCAAAGGAAGCGGTATGGCTCCGTAGGTTCCTTGGTGACCTTGAGGTCGTTCCTGATATGGATAAAGCTATGGTGCTCTACTGTTACAATAATGCAGCAGTAGCTAATACCAGGATCCTAGGCATCATAAGAGGAGTAAGCACATTGACAGAAAATATCACATCATCAGAGGCTTTGTTGAGAGTGGAAATATGACGGTTTACAAAATCGCATCAAAAGACAATCTTGCTGACCCGTTCACGAAGACTTTGGTGGTCAGAAGATTTGAAGAACACTTTGAAGGCATGGGGTGTTAGGATCTATAGGTGCCCTAAGGATAGAAAATCTTAGGGATTTTCTGTAAATATGACATTTTGATATTAATAAGAGGAAATTATTCATGTTTAATAAGTTGTGTCCTATTTACTTTCATTTGTTGATTGTATAATTATTTTGAGCAAACATAAAATACTCTTAGGCTGTTGGTAATATATCGAATTACCATATGTGTACGGGGTATGCATAGAAGACGTGGTAATTTGATAACAGTCTAAATTAATAGTCCGCAATCAACGGAATACGATTTGGGGATCTTATTCATGATAAGATTGTAAAGGTTGTCTACTTCCTTGGAGGGATGGTTTGTCTTGACCATCGGATAGGTTCCGAGTAGAAACTTTAATGTATACCAGTATTGAGGTATGACATTGGACTGGACCTAAAGTGTTAATTGATTCGGTTTAATAATTCCGTTTATAAGAATCAATGATACTTTGATTATCATCCTGCATTAATCTTAATCCTGAAATGATTACTTGAGTTCGCATCCATGACTTATGTACTTTGATGCACTAAAGGTGAGACACTGTTAATTCATGGTCAACGTACTTGTGTTTTGGGTGCATGACTTATGGATGGAGAAATCAAGATTCATAGATACGGAATCCATAGCTATCTTAATGATAGTAAATGTTATCTACTTAAAGGTATTATTTGGGGATTGAAAGATAGTATAACAAGATCTTGGCCATCGGTTTACTTTGTGTTCTCTGGTGGTTTTCCAATTGTATGGTTTTACAATTGGTGGTTCTTTCAATGGAGAATAATTGAACTTTAAGTTAAAATGATTGAAAAGGTAAAACGGAAAAAGTCCTTAATTCAATCATGGATAACATATGGGGATTAAGCAAGCGATGAATAAATCATGGAAGAAGCACTACGTGAGAGAGCTTTCGTAATACGGTATGTAAACAGGAGTTCAGCTTCAAACTTTTAGTGGAATAGTTTTGAAGTTGATAATTGATGGATAATTAATCTGGGATTAATTTTTCACAATTATAGGAGCCTCTTTACATATTTCCATCGGGTCCCTCTATTAGCTCATATAGTTCCACGAAGCGTCTCGGGATTTGTTCCTAATGAGATCGGAAAATTATAAATGGAATTTTGTAATGTCTATTAAGACATGGTACTCTCTAACATGCAATCCAGAAAGGATTAGACATGTGAAATTTGTAGACAAATGATTTGTCAACATGTGATTGGTTAATTTGAATTTTGAAAATAAGATTGCGTTTAAATTTTGGAAAACAAAATTTTTCTCTCCTAATTAAAAGTGGTGCACGTTTTTTAATTGTATGGAGGGAAGAAAATTTTGTTTCAAAATTATTTAAATATATTCCAAACATTTAATTATTAATTGGTTTAAATAACTGAGATTATTTCATGAATTTTTCTTTCCTAATTAAATAGGTGCATGGTTTTTGTGAGGAAAGAAAATTTAAAATATTTCATTAATTTAAACTAATTAATATGGATAATGTTTATGGAAAATATTTATTCAAATATGTGAATCCTATTTAAATTCGAAAAGGTTTAAAAGAAGTTTGAATCTAGATAGGACTAGGATCTTTTGACTAGTCTAGATTCTTGATTTAAAATTTAAACCACCAATCAAGATTTCTCTCACTTTGTGACCGAATTTTAAAGGGGATTTCCTCTTGAAAATTATTTTTATATTCAATGAATCTAGCCCTAAAGTTATATGATCTTTTGGTTCAAGATTTATCCGGAAAATAATTATTAATTATTTTTCAAGTAGGAGATAAATTTTGAAAATGATTGGAATACTATATAAAGGCTAGGAGTTCTTGAAAAACTAATTTTTTGATTTTTTTTAAGGAGAAAAACGTTTTTTAATAATTAAAAAAAAATTTGTTTTTCTTCCACATTAAAAATTCGGCTTTCTTGTGAGAGAGAAAAAGAAAGAAAATTCCATTGAATCAAAACTGCGAGGAAGGTTAAATCGAGTGATAATTTTTCATAGGAGGTTAACCGGTTCTTGTTTTGTAGTTTTGAAGAAAGAAGTTGGATCAAATTCTCAACGAGGATCATCGGAATTGAGAAGGAGGGATCTAGACTTCGGAAAGTATTACCAGTCGCTTGGATTCATAGAACGTGTGCCCACACACACTCTGAGACGTGGAACTCGAGAATAGTAGAGAAGACACGTTGGTCAAACGCTCTAGCAATTCCGGAATCCAAGAAATAAGGTACGCTTGATCATGAATTAATTTATTGTTATATGCATCATGAGCTTCTTTTCCGGAAACGGCATAAAATTTTAAAACTTTCGCTGCGCCGTAACTCCAATACCGGATCCGATTTTTCCAACATGGGGATGCGTAATATGTCACATTTACTCGCTTAGGGCAAGTGGGAGATTGTTGGGATCTAAATGTGCCCTAAGGAAAGAAAATCAATATTAGGGATGTTCTGTAAATATGACATTTTGATATTAATAAGAAGAGGTTATTCATATTTAATAAGTTGTGTCCTATTTATTTTTATTTGTTGATTGTATGATTATTTTAAGCAAACATAAAATACTCCTAGACTATTGGTAATATATCGAATTATCATATGTATACGGAGTATACATAGAAGACGTGGTAATTTGATAACAGTCTAAATAAATAGTCCGCAATCGATGGAATAAGATTTGGGGATCTTATTCATGATAAGATTGTAAAGTTTGTCTACTTCCTCGGAGGAATGGTTTGTTTTGACCATCGGATAGGTTCCGAGTAGAAATTTTAATGTATACCAGTATTGAGGTATGACATTGGACTGGACCTAAAGTGTTAATTGATTCGGTTTAATAATTCCGTTTATAAGAATCAATGATGCTTTGATTATCATCTTGCATTAATCTTAATCCTGAAATGATTACTTGAGTTCGTATCCATGACTTATATACTTTGATGCACTAAAGGTGAGACACTGTTAATTCATGATCAATATACTTGTGTTTTGGGTGCATGACTTATGGATGGAGAAATCAAGATTCATAGATATGGAATCCATAGCTATCTTAACGATAGTAAATGTTATCTACTTAAAGGCATTATTCGGGGATTGAAAGATAGTATAACAAGATCTTGGCCATCGGTTTACTTTATGTTCTCTGATGGTTTACCAATTGTACAGTTTTACAATTGGTGGTTCTTTCAATGGAGAATAATGGAACTTTAAGTTAAAATGATTGAAAAGGTAAAACAGAAAAAGTCCTTAATTCAATCATAGATAACATATGGGGATTAAGCAAGCGATGAATAAATCATGGAAGAAGCACTACGTGAGAGAGCTTTCGTAATACGGTATGTAAACAGGAGGTCAGCTTCAAACTTTTAGTGGAATAGTTTTGAAGTTGATAATTGATGATTAATTTTTCACAATTATAGGAGCCTCTTTACATATTTTCATCAGATCTCTCTATTAGCTTATATAGTTCCGTATAGCATCTCGGGATTTGTTCCTAATGAGATCGGTAAATTTAAATGAAATTTAGTAATGTCTATTAAGACATGGTACTCTCTTACATGCAATCCAGAAAGGATTGGACATGTGAAATTTGTAGAAAAATGATTTGTTAACATGTAATTGGTTAATTTGAATTTTGGAAATAAGATTGTGTTTGAATTATTTAATTTTGGAAAACAAAATTTTTCTCTCCTAATTAAAAGAGGTGCACGGTTTTTAATTATGTGGAGGGAAGAAAATTTTGTTTCAAAATTATTCAAATATATTCCTAACATTAAATTATTAATTGATTTAAATAATGGAGATTATTTCATGGATTTTTCTTTTCTAATTAAAAGAGGTGCACGGTTTTTGTGAGGAAAGAAAATTTGAAATATTCCATTGATTTAAATCAATTAATATGGATAATGTTTGTGAAAAATATTTATTCAAATAAGTGAATCTTATTTAAATTCGAAAAGGTTTAAAAGAAATTTAAATCTAGATAGGACTAGGATCTTTTGACTAGTCTAGATTCTTGATTTAAAATTTGAACCACCAATCAACTTCTTTTTCTCCTTGTGGCCGAATTTCTTGAGGATAATTTTCCCTTGGAAAAACGTTCTTAGGTTCAATGAATCTAGCCCTAAAGTTGTATGATCTTTTGGTTCAAAATTTATTCGGCAAAATAATTAGTAATTATTTTTCAAGAAGAAGATAAATTTTGAAAAGGATTGGACTTCTATATAAAGGCTAGGAGTTCTTGAAAAACTAACTTTTGTATTTTTTTCAAAAAGGAAAAACGTTTTTTTGGGAGTGAGAGGAAAAACAATTTGGGTTTCTTCTACATCAAAAATTCGGCAATCTTGTGAGAAAGAAAAATAGAGAAAATTCCATTAAATCAAAACTATGAGGAAGGTTAAACCGAGTGATAATTTTCATAGGAGGTTAACCGGTTCCTGTTTTGTAGTTTTGAAGAAAGAAGTTGAATCATATTCTCAACGAGGATCATCGGAATTGAGAATGAGAGATCTAAACTTCGGAAAGCACTATCGGTCACTTGGATTCATAGAACGTGTGCCCACACATACTCTGAGACGTGGAACTCGAGAATGGTAGAGAAGACATGTTGGTCAAACGCTCTAGCAATTCCAGAATCTAAGAAATAAGGTTCGGTTGATCATGAATTTAATTTATTGTTATATGCATCATGAGATTTTTTTCCGAATTGGCTTAAAACTTTTAAAACTTCCGTTGCGCCGTAACTCTGATATCGGATCCGATTTTTCCAACAGTCGAGATGCCCTTGTATGACGAGTGCACTAAATTTACGAAATTGTCCGCATTGGTCAAATTATGGAACATGAAGGTTTCGGGAAGGTGGACAAATTATAGTTTCACGGCTCTTTTAGAATTTCTAAGAGAAGTACTACTAGTTGATAATAAAATACCGGCTAGTATATGCGAAGCTAAAAAAACGTTGAGCACTTTGGGAATGGAATATGAAAAAATTCATGCATGTCCAAATGATTGCGCCCTTTACCGAAATGAGTATGAAGATTTGGATGAATGCCCAATTTGTAAGAAGTCAAGATGGAAGAAGGGCAAGAAGCCAATGACTATTAGCAAAGGAGTGCCGGCTAAGGTGTCATGGCACATTCCTCCGGCGCCGCGTCTACGTCGTTTATTCCGCAATGCCGATCATGCCAAGAATTTGACTTAGCACCATGATAAACGTATTGAAGATGGCATGCTTAGACATCCAGCCAACGCACCACAATGGAAGACCTTTGATGTCGATTATCCTGAATTTAGTTTGGAACCATAGAATCTACGTCTTTGTTTGTCAACGGACGGAATGAACCCACATGGTAATATGAGTAGTAGGCATAGTACCTGATGAGGACATTGAGACTCAAAGGAATTCGGCCGTCATACTTGTCAACTACAATCTCCCTCCGAAGTTGAGCATGAAACGGAAGTTTTTTATGTTGACTTTATTGATCTCTGGTCCTCAACAACCAGGAAATGACATTGATATGTATTTGACACCACTAATTGACGATCTAAAGAGCTTATGGGAAAAGGGGATCGAAGTTAGAGATGCTTACCATCAAGAGACATTCACACTCCGTGCAATGTTGATGTGGACAATTAATGACTTTCCCGCTTATGGAAACCTATCTGGTTATTCAGTCAAGAGTTCTATTGGTTGTCCCGTTTTTATGAAAGAAACATCTTCCATCTGGCTGAAGAATGGCAAGAAAACCATTTACCTTGGTCATAGGAGATTCTTACCAAAAAATCATCGATATGGCAAACAAAAAAATGCTTTCGATGGTAATACCGAAGAAAGAAACCCTCCCCAGCTTTTGACAGACAAAGACATTTTCGAGATGGTACAGGATTTGAAAGTGGTGCTCGGAAAAAGAAAACGAAGTAACAAAGATCCAGTGGTTGATGGACCTTGGAAAAAGAGGTCAATATTCTACAAACTTCCATATTGGAGGACACTTTTTATTTGTCATTGCTTGGATGTGATGCATATTGAGAAAAACGTTTCTAAATCAATAATGGGCACGTTGCTTGACATTCCTAATAAGAGCAAAGATGGTGAAAAGGCACGGTTGGATCTTAAGAATTTGAATATTAGACCTAACTTGCTCGTTTCGAAAAGAGGGAATGCTACTTACTTACCTCTGGCAAAGTACACCTTATCAAGACAAGAAAAAAGAAAGCTTTGTGAATGGCTCACTTCTATAAAAGTGCCCAATGGTTATTCTTCCAACTTCAAAAGGTTAGTGTCTATGAAAGATCTGAGGATGATTGGAATGAAAACATATGATTGTCATATCCTGATGCAATAGTTATTACCGCTTGCCATGCGGGGAGTTTTAACAAAGGATGTGAGATTCGCAACTACCAAGTTATGTTCATTTTTCAACTCGATATGCTCTAAGGTAATTGATCCATTTACACTAGATACGCTACAATCAGAATTGGTTAAGACATTGTGCTTGCTTGAGAAGTACTTTCCATCCTCATTTTTTGACATAATGATTCATCTAACGGTGCACTTAGTTCGGGAAGTTAAGCTATGTGGACTAGTGTACTTGCGATAGATGTATTCTTTTGAAAGGTACATGAACGTTTTGAAGGGTTATGTCAAGAATTGAAATAGGCCGGAAGGTTATATAGTAGAAAGCTACGTAGCGGAGGAAGCGGTCGAATTTTACTTCGATTATTTGTCCAACGCGGAGGCGATTGGGTTGTCGAAAACTACAAACATTGACTTAAAAGGACTATCCGTTGGCATTCCATCACCCGTAAATCGAGATGAATGGGAGCAAGCTTGTCTCTATACTTTACATAATAGGGTTGATGTGGAGCCTTTTATTGAGGTTCACCTACAGGAATTAAGAGATGGAAATCCAAAAAGAGGAAGAAATTCAAAGTTGTTATAAGATGAACACAATCGGACATTTCGTCTGTGGATACAAAGACATGTCTTTCAGAAGGATAGCTTTTCAAAAGACTTAATAAATCTCGCTAGAGGACCGTCGATGATAGTTACACGGTATACATCATACTTTGTCAATGGTTATACATTCTACACTCGCGAAAGAGATGAGAAGCATCCCGTTCAAAATAGTGGCGTTAGTATTCGTGCTATGGCCATGCATATTTCATCTGCAAAGGACAAGAATCCAGTCTATGGAACCATGAACTACTTCAGTTTCATTGAAGATATTTGGGAACTTTATTACTGTGGATTTCAAGTAGCACTCTTTAAATGCAAGTGGGCCGACAATAATTATATCAGGATTGATAGTGATGGCATCACAGTGGTCGACTTCAGAGGATTGGGATACAAAAATGATCCGTTTATTATGGCGTCACAAGCAATCCAAGTATTTTATACAACGGATCCCAACAATGTTGAGTTGTCCTTAGTTGTGCCAATGAAGCCAAAATTGATTCATGATGGTCAAGAAGATGAGGAAGATTGCTCCGACATTCCATCATTCACAAAGGGATTGCCACCGGTTGAGTAGATTGATGAATTCGATGATGATGTTTCTTACTTGCTCCGCTCCGATATTGAATGGACACGTGTTGAGGAAGCAAAGAAAAAAAAAGAAAAAAACTTAAACATTTTGTCATTTAATTTTATTTTGTTTTAATCCAAGCTATATTATATTTATTTTCTTATATTAGTTGCAATATATATATTGAACAATAATTTTAAACAGGGATCAATACTACCGTGAAAGGTTACTTTTAAACACACAAATGAGTATTAGGTCCGTGTGATAACAGGAGAAGAAAAACTGTGATGACAAATAAAACTGGAATATAATTAGCCGACGGTTTTGGGAGAAAACCGTCGTGTAATATTGTAATTTTTCCATTTTCTGCTGCTATATTTCTTGTTTCGACAACGGTTTTAACCGCCATGTAACATTGAGATACCATGACAGTTATATAACCATCGTGGTATCTTCGACGACGTTGGATTACACCACGGTTGGCTAACCGTCATGTAAACTTTACACGATGGTAAATAACCGTTGTGTAATCCCAAATTTTTACTATTGATTCTACTCTTTTTTTTTCTGCCCACCACATACTCAATGAAATGTCAAAATGGAATTTTGTTTGATTTAATCTTAATGGTATGTATATTAATTATTTTGAATTTTGTAAACTTACTAGGGCCCTAATGGATTGGACGCTTACAGCTGGAGAAAGTATTAAAAGAAAACAAGACTATAAAATAAAAATCTCGGATTGTCTTTGATTAGGGGAAAATGAACTAAATTTGTAATGCAATTCATTAATTATAATATGTAAACTGGTAATGTAATGGATGGTTTTTTTTACTTTGATACAATGTAGCCAATATTTTGTCCATCATATCCTGGGCCGTGTATTGGATAACATATGGATTAGGCCACCCATGGGAAATCACTAAAAAATACCAAATTATTTTTTTAATTCATGTTGGACTTTACACGACGGTTTTGAACAAAAATTGTCGTGTTATCTGGAAAATTTGCTTCCTTTTTCTTTATCGACGATTTATTAACCGTCGTGTTCTCTCAAAACATTCCACGATGGTGAATCGCATGGCGGTTGTCTAACCGTCATTTAAACTTTACACGACGGTTAATAAATGTCATCAAATCCATAATTTGTACTAGTGAGATTTGTCGTGCTTTTGATGCAAGTATGAATGGATCATCTGCATATAATGAAGCATTGACGGCGATGCTTGTTTTGTTTTTGTATTGTTGCATTCTTCCTTTTCCTGACGAGTGTCAAAACACTTGCACTTGAAGAGAACAACGGAGAAGCCGTTTATGTATCTTAATTCGATCATGTCCTCCAACTGCCCATAGTATGGTGTATTTTTTGTACTAGGGAAAAATATTTCACTATTCTGCGTTTTTCGTCTGCTGTCACGATCGCAATGCAAGTGAAAACAGTTCGTCCGCGGCCTCTTGTGAATTACTCTGACGGAGATGGTATATCTGGAACAAAGATTAATTGACAAACGTTAATTAGTATGATTTTCAATAGCATACTAACGTAAATATCTTTCACAACATTTTCAATATCAACCGTTAGGTAAAACCCTCAGGTAAAATCTTTCTCTTGAGCTTTAACCAAATCAGTGTGACTTCTTTGTTACAACTCCTCCATGTGTTCACAACACAAGTCAATTTACATTCTTAGTAACGAACAATGAATTTACTCGGCGTATGATATAAATTGGTATATGTTAAATTTAATTACCTGAGATATCTTTCAATTTCAGAACAGTAGTTCAAGATATACCATTCTGCTTTGGTACGCATTGCATTATATAATGTGGTAGGGGTCATCTTTCCGATAGGACGACATTGCGATTGGAACACACACAACTTCAGACGACGATCAAAATCATCTTTCTCAACCCAGTTCCTTTCAAGTCTATCACACCTGGTTTCAACTCCACGTAAATAAATGGCGCAAAATGTCAAGGATTCATTGACTACATACTCCTTCGCTATTGAACCCTTGGGTCTTGCTCCGTTCTTGACATATTGCTTCAGAGTCCCAAGATAACGTTCAATTGGGTACATCCATCTCAAATGAACAGGACCACCTTGTTTGGCTTCTTGTGGTAGGTGTATGAACCATTATATCGAAGAATGCAGGAGGAAAATAGTTTCTTGTTTGCACAAAATGATGACAATATTTTCCTGCACTTTCTCCAAATCACCAACATTTAGTGTCCTCGAGCAAATCAACTGAAAGAAATTACATAACTCTACCATCGTGTCACCAATTTCTTTTGTCAGAAAAGGACAAATGCCAGATGACAATGATCTTTGCGTGATCACATGACAATCATGAGACTTTAAGCCAGTGATTTTATTGCCCCCCTCGATGACATTTTTCCTCAAGTTGGATGCAAATCCGTCAGGAAATCTAAGTGATTTAGTGAACTCACAAAACTTGTGTCAATCGGACGGTGATAAGGTGTTTGCTGCATGCGGTTTCATCCAACGGTTACCTTCCTTGTACAAATGAAGCTCTGGCTGTATGTTCATGTCCTCCAAGTCCCTTTGTCGCTTTATCAGTGTCCTTTGTTTTACCTTCTATGTTCAACAACATTCCCAACTGAATATCACACACATTATTCTCAATATGCATTACATCCAACTCGTGACGCAACAACAACGATGACCAATACAGCAACTCCCAAAAAATGCTTTTCTTCGGCTAGTTCAACTCTTGAGGCTCTCATCTTCTTTTAAATCCTCCGAATTTTTCACAAAAAAGAAATTAATAAAAAATTATTTTGTGAATTTTGTTAATGACTTTAGGAAACCTTATCAAGTTTTATGACAATTTAATAAGTTAATATTTAATAATATAAACGTTAATTTCAATTTCATATAATTTTATTAATATTAAATTAAAATTTTTCTTTTAATTTTCACTAATATTATTTCAATAAACTTTTTCTAATGTTCATTAAAATTATTTTTATTACATTTTTTAAACTAATATAATATTCCATTTAATTATATTAATATATTTTTTAAAATTTGTAAATTTTTTAATGTTCATTAATATTATTTTAATTAATTTACTTCACACTAATATAATTTAATATAATTTATTTTAATTTACATTTTTTAATTATTTATTTTACTATAAAGCTCAAGCTCTCTATCTGTTCGGGCTTGGGTGTTGAGGGGGAGGTAGATGGGGATGACAAAGAAAAGTTTGAGAAAGGAGAATAAAAGAATTCTTCGGAGCTTGAGGCGTGACCCTCAAGAGAAGTAGATAGAGACGACAAGGGGTGAGCCTTCTGGGCCGGAAGGGACTGGAGATAGGTTAATCTGTTAGAAGTTTCGATCTATGGGCTTTCTTTATTTAGTAACGAGCTTTGTTAAAGAGATTAGAGAGGGGCTGGAAGAACGAAGGATAAAAGGTTTTCTTTGAAAGCTATGGAGTTTAGCAAATAATTTATTTCATTTAACTTTCTTTATGTTCATTAACATTATTTTAATTAATATTTTTAATTATTATAATTTAATATTTTAATCAATAAATTGTTTTATTTAACTTTTTTAATGTTCATTAATATTAATACACTTAACCTTTTCAAATTAATAGCATTTAATATTTAATATTTGTTTTAATTTCTATTTTTTAATTATTTATTTTAAAATTTAATTAATAATTTATTTTCTTTAACTTTTTTATATGTTCATTAATATTATTTTAATTAATATTTTTTAAGCATTATTATTTAATATTTAATTAATAATACATTTTATTTAACTTTTTTTAATATTCATTAATGTTAATACTCTTAATTTTTTTTTTAACTTAATAGCATTTAATATTTACTTTTTTTAATTTTTTTATAGTATTTAATTAACGTTTTAATTCTTATGAAATTAGTTATTTTATTAACAACTTTATTACAAAATGACAAATATCATCAACCATGTAAACCAAAAATATTCTTCAATATCAAACATTCATAATCACTAACCAAATTTCCACAAATACATAATAAAAACCTATTAAAACCACAACAACAATCATATTCCAAAATCATCAGTCTCCCAAATAATCAAACACTCATAATCACTAACCAAATTTCCACAAAAACATATTCAAAACCTATCAAAACCACAACAACAGTCATATTCCAAAATCATCATTCGTACAAATAACAAACCAACAACAACACACATAGACCCCAAAAAACCCACAAATTACCAAACTTTTTATACTCAAAATTTACGTCGTCGCTAAAAGCACAAATAAAACCAAAAAATAAAAATAAAAGCAAATCTACAAATACTAAACTTTTGATACTAATTTATCACAAAACACAGACTTTGTAAAATACAATTCAACATATCATTTACTAAAACATTAAAAAACTCACAACAATCATAAAAGCAATTTTTACAAAAATACCAAAAAAAAAAAAAAAACTCACAATTGCAAGCTCACTAAACAGGAGTTTGGCATCGGAAATGGAACCCAAAAACCGGAGGCAGCGAATCGCGGCAATGGCGGAGGCAGTGGTGGCACAAGCAACAATGGAGGCAGTTTTGGGATTAATGGAAATTTGGGTGATATTGGACCAAAAAAAATTTTCCAAATATAAAAAAGAGAGACGGGGAGGGATTTTGAGTGAGGAGGAATCAAAATGGAGGATTTTCGGTGAGGAACGGAGAATGGACGGAGGGCCGACAGGATTTTTGGAGAAATTGGCAGAGAAAATGAGGAAGAATGGTTTCATCCTTTTCGGTTCATGGGCTAAAAACTCCATCAAAATTTTTTTTTCCTCATATTTCTCAATTTTGAGATGCAGTTCAAAGAACAAATTCTAATGCTTCAAAATACAAGAACCATATGTTGATCAAAATTAAATAAAAATAATTAATATTCATATAAAGTCATTATTTAAATTTAAGAATTTTGTCTTTTTATGTGCTCTCACTGAGATAAATTTATAGATCCATCACTAACTCCACGACCTTTTACGTGGCTTCACATCTGGTGGCAGATCGTCTTCTATGATAGTTTCATCCTTGTCTCTGGTGGTGACTCCCTCGGGCAACAACAATGGCGCAAAATTAGGGTTATGCGCAGAATCAGATATCTAGTACCATTGGCATCCATTTGGGAATATGATTTAATTTAGGATGCTCTTGTAATTGTGGATAGTAATGTATTTTTTTTTTTTTAAATTGGATAGTAATGTATTGACAACGTAAATACATAACAAAAAAATCAAATAAAATGTGGAAATTTATTAGTATAAATAATTTTGTAAATAATAGGGTTATTTATGTATTTATACCATATATTTTTGCTTTGATACAGAAATTATACCTTTTTATTTTGAAGTTTTACATTTTTATACCTTTAGATTTCAATTAATTTTTAAATTTATACATTTCTAGGTCAACACTTAATTTTGACATTAACTTACCCAAAATACCCTTAGTTTAAATTTCTTAAATTATTTTCTAAGTTCAATTTTTAGAGTATTTACGTTATTTTTTAGATCAAAATAAATGTTACTAAGAAAAAAATATAGATATATGTATTAAATATATTATAAAGTTATAAAAGTAAAGAACTTCAAAATGCATAAGATACTTTTTAAATAAAAACATAAATGCAAGGTACAAAAGGTAAATACTACTTTTAATTTTAGTTTTACTTTTTACGATATTTTGGATATTTTCGGTCAAAATTACATGTTAATTAAAAAAAGGCGTACATTTTTATTTCAAACATAATCCGTTGGTATAAAAATGTAAAACATCAAAAAGCAAGGTATACTTTCTTAATAAGAGTGAAATACGAGGTATAAAAAGGTAAATAACCCTAAATAATATACTTAATACATATGTATGCAAATAATAATTATTTATTCATATGTAATATATTATTTACATGTTTTCTAAGATTTTTAATTTATTTGGTAACGTAAGTAAATCGTTACTTATTAAATAAATCGCATATTTTTAATTAAATACTTATTTACCCGGTTTTGTTTTCTTAAAGAATTTTAGTTTATCAAGTAAATCTCATATTTAAAACAGAAACTTTGTATTGACCATCAAAAACTTTTACAGGGCTCTGGACTACCTTCAGGCTTGTCATTGGACCTTTGGTCTTGAAAATAGGTCACAGGACTCGTATCGTTGTGGGCTTTTTAATGACGGTGCCTGTGTTTGACGAGGCGGCTTTCTTGAGGCGGATTTGATTTCGTTTAGAGGATGGAATCAGGATGGCTTGAAAGCATTTTTTGGCGCATTCCTTGTTTGGTGATTGTACTCTTTTGGGGTTTTGCTGCAAATGGTGGTGGGGTTCTTGTAGAGGTGGTGGTATCGGCGGCTCCAAATTTTGACAGTGTTAGTGCGTGTATTTCACGTTTTGCTATCTTAAAGCTTCTTGTTGGCTTCTGTAAGGACCTCACTTTTCAGACCATTAATTAACTTACTTATTCTTATTTAATTTAGTCTTAACACTTATTTATATTTGGTTCTAAAAATACAAAAAAATATATATATTTAAATCATATTCGTACTATAAAAGATAGAATTACAAAAATTTTTAACTAAGGAAATTGAAAAACCTCTAACTAATAAATATCCTATTCAAATTCGTATTTAGATAGTATTTAAAAAAACTATAACTTCGTGTAAATTAAAAGGAAGAGTCTAAAGTATTTTTCCCGTAAAGTGCTCATACTAGTTTAGCAGTACCAAAACATTAGAATATAGTTATAAATATAGTCGATACAAAATAATTTAAGAAGTCTAAATGTGGAAATTAAATTAGTGGTGGTATCCCACTCTCGTTCTTCATCGCCTTTGCACAACTTTGCCAGTTGAACAAATATCTAAGTAGAGGGCTGTTTACCGCGTTACCTACAACATGAACACACAAATATGAGCTTTTGCTCAACAAGTACAAACAACATCTTAGAAATCATTTTCATAAAATCATATAATCACATGTAACATCATGAATGTTCAAAAATTAATGCATGTGATCTATATGTATTCAATTATACTTCTTATATACAAATCTTGTCTACATAAGGGCCCTTATGTTGTACTCATATGCGCACAACCAATGAGAAGTTAGGAGAGCAACACTCCAACAACCTCCAAAGTCATATCTTATAACTTTCGTTCTTATCATAGCCTCTCACTAATTAGATGTTGGTATGACACTTAATCCTATCTTTCATTAACCTCATTCTTATTATTGTGACAATGTGTAGATTTATATGTCACTATACATTTATCATCACTACATACATATCTGTGATGCATGTCGATCATATCGGTGCAAGAGAAATTATGCATGTTAAATGTTTAATTAACACAATATATATGGCTCATAGGTTCATCATTTCATCAAGGCAAATTATAGAAAACGTAGAGCATCAACAACGAATAACATTTTGTTCGATGCTATAGGTGTTGGAAAAATCGGATCTGGTATCAGAGTTACGGCACAGCGGAAGTTTTTAAAATTTTATGCCGTTTTCGAAAAAGAAGCTCATGATGCATATAATAATAAATTAAATTCATGATCAAGCATACCTTATTTCTTGGACTCCGGAATTGCTAGAGCGTTTGACCAACATGTCTTCTCTACTATTCTCGAGTTCCATGTCTCAGAGTGTGTGTGGACACACGTTCTATGAATCCAAGCGACCGGTAATTCTTTCCGAAGTCTAGATCCCTCTTTCTCAATTCCGATGATCCTCGTTGAGAATTTGATCCAACTTCTTTTTTCAAAACTACAAAACAGGAACCGGCTAACCTCCTATGAAAATTATCACTCGGTTTAACCTTCCTCACAGTTTTGATTCAATGGAATTTTCTTTCTTTTTCTTTCTCACAAGATAGCCGAATTTTTGATGTGGAAGAAACCCAAAAAAAAAAAAAATTTCTTCCAAAAAACGTTTTCCCCTTATAAAAAATATCAAAAATTAGTTTTTCAAGAACTCCTAGCCTTTATATAGTATTCCAAACCTTTTCAAAATTTATCTCCTTCTTGAAAAATAATTAATAATTATTTTTCCGGATAAATCTTAAACCAAAAGATCATACAACTTTAGGGCTAGATTCATTAAACCTAAAAACAATTTTTCAAGAGGAAAACCTTCCTCAAAAATTCGGACACACTTAGAGATAAATCATAATTGGTGGTTCAAATTTTAAATCAAGAATCTAGACTAGTCAAAAGATCCTAGTCCTATCTAGATTCAAACTTCTTTTAAGCCTTTTTGAATTTAAATAAGATTCACATATTTGAATAAATATTTTCCATAAACATTATCCATATTAATTAATTTAAATCAATGAAATATTTCAAATTTTCTTTCCTCACAAAAACCGTGCATCTCTTTAATTAGGAAAGAAAATCTATGAAATAATCTCCATTATTTAAACCAATTAATAATTTAATGTTAGGAATATATTTAAACAATTTTGAGACAAAAATTTTTTCCCTCCACACAATTAAAAAAAACGTGCACCACTTTTAATTAGGAGAGAAAAATTTTGTTTTCCAAAATTCAAACACAATCTTATTTTCAAAATTCAAATTAACCAATCACATGTTGACAAATCATTTGTCTACAAATTTCACATGTCCAATCCTTTCTGGATTGCATGTTAGAGAGTACCATGTCTTAATAGACATTTCTAAATTCCATTTATAATTTACCGATCTCATTAGGAACAAATCCCGAGACGCTTTGTGAAACTATATGAGCTAATAGAGAGACCCGATGGAAATATGTAAAGAGGCTCCTACAATTGTGAAAAATTAATCACAGATTAATTATCCATCAATTATCAACTTCAAAACTATTCCACTAAAAGTTTGAAGCTGAACTCCTGTTTACATACCGTATTTCGAAAGCTCTCTCACGTAGTGCTTCTTCCATGATTTATTAATCGCTTGCTTAATCCCCATATGTTATCCATGATTGAATTAAGGACTTTTTCCGTTTTACTTTTTCAATCATTTTAATTTAAAGTTCAATTATTCTCCATTGAAAGAACCACCAATTGTAAAACCATACAATTGGTAAACCACCAGAGAATACAAAGTAAACCAATGGCCAAGATCTTGTTATACTATCTTTCAATCCCCGAATAATACCTTTAAGTAGATAACATTTACTATCGTTAAGATAGCTATGGATTCCGTATCTATGAATCTTGATTTCTCCATCTATAAGTCATGCACCCAAAACACAAGTATGTTGACCATGAATTAATAGTGTCTCACCTTTAGTGCATCAAAGTACATAAGTCATGGATACGAACTCAAGTAATCATTTCAGGATTAAGATTAATGCAGGATGATAATCAAAGTATCATTGATTCTTATAAACGGAATTATTAAACCGAATCAATTAATACTTTATGTCCAGTCCAATGTCATACCTCAATACTGGTATACATTAAAGTTTCTACTCGGAATCTATCCGATGGTCAAGACAAACCATCCCTCCAAGGAAGTAGACAACTTTTACAATCTTATCATGAATAAGATCCCCAAATCTTATTCCGTTGATTGCGGACTATTTATTTAGACTATTATCAAATTACCACGTCTTCTATGCATACCACGTATACATATGGTAATTCGATATATTACCAACAACCTAAGAGTATTTTATGTTTGCTCAAAATAATCATACAATCAACAAATGAAAGTAAATAGGACACAACTTATTAAACATGAATAATTTCCTCTTATTAATATCAAAATGTCATATTTACAGAAAATCCCTAATATTGATTTTCTATCCTTAGGGCACATATAGATCCCAACAGTAGATGAGGTTTGTACTTACAGAAAATCGCGTAATTGTGTATCCACGTTGATTGTTTCTGGCTTTACCCTCAAGTCAATGCGGTATCCTAATTTTAAATTGACATCCGACAGTTAGAGTAAGGTTTTTAAATCATTTTCGATTATGAACACGTGTTTTCCTAATTAATAATTAATTTTAATTTGTCTCTAAGTTTTTATTTATTTATTTAAGAATAACATCCTTAAATATTATTTACATGATTATAATAAGTTAATTTCTTGATTAATAATTAATTAATTTTTAAAAATTAAATTAATTAATTATTAACCAATTTGTGAGTTAATTATTTAATATTTAATTTCTTATCTATTATTTTACTTAATTCCCCTTTATTCATAACTTGGTCCATTAAGTGACCATGGATAACCATGATCTTCTAATATCATATTAGGTCATCTTTGTGAGTTGTGAGTTTATTGGGTCTATTACAACTCATTTACTTATAATCAGCTTAAATTATTTGCAAATAGAGTTTTGGCTTTATTATTGTTTTGGACCCATTAATGCCCTATTACACTTTGTTGTCTTTATTAAGTTTTGGTCAAAAATTACATGGCATCTCAACAAGTCTAGTGGCAAGTTCATTTCTCGACACTAAGCCATTGGATACTAATTTACCAATTTGTCCCTATTTCGATAATTCAAGCACTTTTAAGCTTAAACTTCTTAAATCTTTTGACCTTAGCTTTTTATAATCTCTCTTATAGTTTTATAGGTCCAGAAAATCTCTACCTATGGTCCAAAACA
Source organism: Ficus microcarpa (assembly GCA_025413485.1). Classification (NCBI taxonomy): domain Eukaryota; kingdom Viridiplantae; phylum Streptophyta; class Magnoliopsida; order Rosales; family Moraceae; genus Ficus; species Ficus microcarpa. The sequence goes on along the minus strand of CM046386.1, from coordinate 8,391,997 downwards.
TTCTTCCCATCAAATTATCATTCTACCCCTTAGTTTGACAAAATTACAATTTTGCCATTAGACATACCCTTTTTAATCTAGACTTATTCAATGACTTTTAAAAGTTTATCCCAGCCTTGGAATAATGTTTGCAGTGTCCATAAGCTCTTATAATGGCTTTTATAACTTATTACATTTCTAAACTCAATCAAATAAATGTATTACATTTAAGCCCCTATATGTCATTTAAGGTTGTACATTTGACTATAACATAAACCATATTATTTCTTGTATTTATTTGGCTTAATATATTGCTTTAAGGGTGATAACGATGCTGTCTAATTGTAGTCTAAGTAAATTTTATAATTTACCTGTTACTTATTTATTTTTGCATTTTAGTCCTCATTTAGCCCAAATTAGTTCCCATACCCTTTGGTTCACGTTTTTTATACTTAATGTCCTTATAAAGTGTTCTCACAGGATCAAGACTCATTTTTTACATGTTTTTATTGTTTATGTTTTTTATCATAAATTTTTCTATATTTACGTTTTGACCCCAAAATGGTTTTTTGGTCATTTATTATCCATTTATTATCAAAACTTCACACAAAGTCTATTTTAAGTCTCTAGTCAAGACTGCAAAGTTTCAGATTCAAATAAAGTCTTTAGGCTGATTATATTATGATTTTACCCCTTGAGGGTAAAATCATCATTTTTGATATTTTTTACTTCTGATCAAACCTGAGCTCTACTTATGGCTTATGTAAATGGTAATATTCTGTCCTTCTATAAGATTATGAAAATCCCACTCAAAATATCATTTTCCAATTTATTAAAATTTATGCCAAAAATGTTGTTTTTGGTATTTTTATGGTAATTAATTCTTATTCTTACCTATTTGTGATGTCAAAATATTTTCCTCATCATTTATGCTTCCATTAAACAAAGAACATAATATATCAACATGCTATAATATCTTATTCTCATACATCAATCCTCATTCATGTCATATAACCATAAAAATCACATAAACACACTTTTCATCATATCCATACACAAATCATATTTTCTAGCCACCTTAAATCATGGCCAGCACATATATTATCTCACTAGATAGTAAAACTACATTTTAACCATTTACCATGTCAAGATTTTCTTATTTGTAAGAACATATTTTAAAAGGAAAGTTATTAAGAACTTGATAACCCACTAAGTTACAAATCATTTACCTCTTAAAAAAGTAGGGAGTTCTTGGCTCCTCCTAAACGCTTTGAACCACTATTGGATCATGGAGGTAGGAGCTAGAATGGAGATAAAATATCACTTAAAAAAACATTTTTAAAATATCATTCTTCTTTCTAGAAAACAAATGGAAAGTATAGGTCTTTACATTGGAAAACACTTAGAATGGTTATTCCTCCTTGTTAAAAATGATCTTGGGAGTGGATGGAAGGAGATGAAGAATATTTTTTTTATTTCCCTTAGCTACAAATTTCATCCATAATGAAAGGAGGAAGAGAAGAAACTTTTATTTGCTTGTATGGTTTTTATGAAAGAGAAAAAAAGTAGTTTTTGGTTTACCTTAAAACCATTTTATAACCAAGTCTTATTGTGAGTTAAAAAATTGAAATTTTTGGATTTTAAACTCTCCAAAATTGTGCTCAGCTGAAAAGGACAAGTTGGGAGGTTGTTTTAGTGGCTTTTCATGTATTTATAAGTCGTTTTAGTAAGTAGTCATTCAAGTAGTCCATCATCTTACATTATAATTAAATTTTTTTTTTTGCTTGTCTTGTTATCTTTGTTTTGCTTGTTTAGGGGTTGGATTTTGGATTCTCAAAAGCCCCCTCCTCTTGTTCAACTTATTTTCTGAAATTTTTTTTCCCTATGCTAATTTACTAGCAGCAGGCAAGCAGCTTACTACCTACCTGCCTGCAAGGCTCAGTGGGCTGCTGCCCACTGTGCAAGGGGAGGGGTGCACGGCACCCCTTCCTTTAACCCTTTGTTTTTTTTGGTAGTGGGCTTTAAGCCCACTGCCTTACCTAGTGGGTAATTACCCACTGGGTAGGGGGTGCACGAGCACTCCCCCTAAAGTTCTCTTTTTTTTTTTTTTGGATGATAATTGGATTATTAAATTTAATTTAATAGATAAATCTTGACATGGCATAAAATTCAATTTTTTAATTTACAAAATTATGATTATTCATTCATTATATATATATAATGAATTTTTTACACACAATATTTTTACAAAAATCTCAATTGAAAAAGAAAATACGAGTAACATTATATATATATTCTCATTTAAATAGAGAAACTCGAAATTGTTAAGTCATTGACATCATCACATTGATGATACATATATAATCGTTCATGATCTTTAAATTTAGTATTCATCAAATACTTTATTAGAAGTGTATTAATAAAAGAAATTCATAATAATAGTTCTTGAATCGAGTTTATGAATTTCTAGGGCATCATAGTTTCGCCGCTTGTCCTATAAAAGTTCCTCATATTCTGATGGTTCTCTTGTCAACTATACATTCATTGAAGGCTTGTGGTGGTTGTACCTTGGACTTTAGTTGTTTATGTTTTAGTCTAATAAAGATGTTGGTATTTCCTCCTTGTAGTATTAGTATTTTCTTTGTAATAATTTCTCCCACCATTTGTTTTGTTTGTGGTTCGCCAGATTTAGGTCTTGGTAAGTTAAAAGTTCCACTAGCTATGAGTCTAAGCGGAAATGTTTGTGACATTGGTGCTATATGTTACATATTTTCGATAGATTGAAAGCTTCCATCGATTACAATGGTTTCAAAAAAAACTTTATGCATGCTTAAATTGATGTGTCGAGGAATTTTTTCTTGATATTGAGTCTCATCTTGCATCATTTTTCTTGTGTTTCTTCAGAATTACTTATAATCAATTTTTATCAAGTGTTTTGTTGTGTTAGCTGTCTATAAGAATTTTAGTTGAATGGATTTTTATCTTAAAAAAAATTAAAAATAAATAAATTAACCAAATTTTTGAATAATGTCTTTTAGGGAATTCTCTTTTTTAAGATAATAACTAATATGATAGTTTTCAAGTATTTTTGTATTTTCGATTCACATTAGTTTCTTAAATTTCTAACTATTTTTGTTCTGACATATTTTATTTTTCGAGAGGAATTATTTTTATTTTTGGAAATGGATAAACTTTTGTTATATGCATATGGCTAAGGGAAAGATAAAGAGATTAAGAGAGGCGACAGCTTCTATGCAATAATCAAGAACGCTAATATGATATTTCGTCATTAATTATGAGTGGGGACGATTTGCTTGCATCACATGAGAAGGATTTCTTGTTAATCTTTTTTTTTTTTTTTTTTTTTTTTTTTTTTTGTGGTTCCCCAAAGATTCCTTTCTATCTGTTCAAAAGTCAACAGGATAGGCAACCACTGGCCAGTTACAACAACAGTCTAATTTCTCTGATTTTTTTTTTTTTTTTTTTTAGAGAGAGAGAGAATGTAAAGCGATGAATCATCATGAAACGTTGGCTTAAAACAATTGGTTAATTATATATAAAAAGAATAAAAAAATTAAAAAAAATCAAGTGTGACGTGAGATGATCCTCGCTTGAGGGCCATATATATTATATATTTAGTTGAATCTATTTCTAAATGATCAAGAAAATATTAAATTAATAAGTTACTCCAATAATACGGATCTCTTCTGGTTGGAAAATATATCCAGTATTTTTCTTTTGTCTTTTAACGCAGTTATCAAATGAAATATGTAACAGATCGTACAATATTAATTTTTCTGAAGATACGCATATATGCACATGTATGTGTACATCCATTTTTTAATCTAATATTGGTCCTGGTCTTATTCATATATATAATTTGTCATTTTTATAGACTTATAGGACTCTTTGTCATGGGTTTTTAAAAGTTGTTTTTGGCTTTTTAATATAAAAATTATATCTCATAGTGTTTGGATGAAATGTCAATAATACCTCATATCTTTAGAACAGCTTCTTGTCAAATTCATAAAATATGACTTCAAGAAAAAAAACAAAAAGAACTTTTTTGAGTGGATTTTGAAATTTGTATCAAAGTTTTAGTTATGCGTTAAAATTTTCATTCTAACATTGTTATTGATTATTATAGATTTTTATAACTATTTTGACATTAATAAGTTTTTTTATTTTTTATTTTTAGTATGATTCCAAACACTTAACTCAAAAATTAGCTTTATTTGGGTTTGGTTTTGTTTTCAAGTGTTTTTGAAAATGTTTTACATGTCTTTTGAGGTATGAAAACTGAATGTTTTCTAAGTAGCGTTTGTTTAGCAAATTATTTTAAAACGAAAACAAGATCAAAAAATGGTGAGAATAGTTTTTGTTAAATAAATGAAAAATGGTTAAATGTTGTTTTCTCATTTTCATTTTTATTTTAAAGGCTATATAACTTAACACGTGTTTCTATAAACATACACAAACACAATTCACATTCATGTAAACAAACCAATCTCTCTAAAAACATACCAAATACAATTTCAAAAACAATCTCAACATCATTTTTAAAGTGTTGTATTTTTACTTTGATAACAACAACAAAATCATTTTCAAAACAAATAAAAGCAACATCAAACACAAACTCTACCAAAGTCTATAGATGACTTACTATGTATAGTTATGGGTTAAAATTAAACTCTAAACATAAATTAAAGTTGCATAATATAATAAATAGGGAAATTTTGAGGATGTCCGAAAAAGAACACACTTACTCAATCTATAATGACTTCAGTATTTTTACATCTTCAAGACCAGTGAAAGGTATGCCGATCGGTATTCACCGGAATACTGTTTTGATAGATTTACCTGAATTATATATATATATATATATATATATATATTGGTTTATTTTACATCAGATTATTTTTAATATATAATTTTGTCAAATAATTAATATATAATCCCTCATTTTATTTTTCTCAATTTGGGAAGAAAAAAAATCACACAAAATTAAAATAATCACAAAAGTTTTTTTTTTTTTAATTCAACAAAAAAAAAAAAAAAAAAAAAAGCCGCCACAACGGATATGGTCTCTGTTGATGGCGCGCAGAGAGAGAAAGATGCGTGGAGGCTGAAGAGAGAGAGGATTGTAGCTTGCGACAGAGGGAAGACGCGCGAAGGTGATCGTTTGTCACGGAGACTGATTGCCGACGCCCATCGCAGGAGGCCGTGGTGAGCGTCGAGGATTGCAAGTTGGAGATGGTCTCAGATAATTCCGACTTCCAAACCAGATGGGGACGGCATCTCACCTGAGAGTAGGCCTAAGTGGGTAGGGAGGGAGAGAGATGTGGAGAAAGAGAGATGTGTAGTAAAATAAAAAAGTGACCAACATGATAAAAATCTGAACTAGTGATTAAGTTGGGTAAAAATCTTAAAACTAAAATAGTTATTCCCGCAATTTCCTTCAATAAATTGGTTATTGAACAACAACAAATGTCGTGTTTAAAAATTCAATAATCGTTGTCATTTGTGAACACATCTCAACAATTTAAAAGTCATCATAAAAAGTGTATCTAAAAGGACCAAATCCTTACAAAGAACATACATTTATTGAGAATTAAATTAGTTGTTCTGTCTCAAAGCGCTAGGCCCCTTTTGAACAATCGAATCTATTAATTAATTAGCTAGCTCTCGTTCGGTATAGCATTTATGTCACGCTACTTAGGAGACCTAAATTAAATAGAATAAAGGATCTAATTGAGCAAATGTCAACTGGTATTAGCCTTGTTGGTAAGGATGAATTGGGTTAATAACGGCGAGATCGTAGGATCAAATTCTGCTGCAATTAATAATGTAATAAAGTTTTTATATTGTTTTCAAGGAAAAGAAAGAAAGCTCTACCAATTGATAATCGAATATTTTACTCGTAAAGAAAGGATTTAAATAAGATTTACTTATCAAATGCTAATAACGATAATACTGTATATTTAGGAAGTACTAGATCGGAATAACTTGGAATACATGCAGCTAGTTCACTTGGTAAGAAATATATACTTTTGAAATAGCATTTGGACGTGCCTTTTTTTTTTTTTTTTTTTTTTTAAATTTATAATTCTGAAAAAGGCAAAATTTCTAAATTGGTGTTTGGATAAATATTTTAAAAAGTCATTTGAAAGTTAGTTTTTTTTTTAAAAAAAACAAATCTTATCACATTTTAGTCGGGTGTGGATATAAATTCTTTTTTTGTTAATTATAAACATATTAAAAAAAGAATCATTTTAATCAGAAATGAAACGAAAAAGTTACGAAATTTTAAAACTGAATCAGATGAGTGAAATTTTTTAATCTAAAAAATGTTAATGTACAAAATAGATTTGAAATGGACATGAGTAGAAGGGCTGATCCTGAAAAGGGAGAGATTTTTTTTTTTTTTTAATATCTTATTTCTGAAGTTAAGATGAACTATTAAGTCTAAAAAACACTATTTTTATTTTATTTCTGAAATGAGATGACCGGCCATGTGAAACAAACAAACCCTTAGATATTTTAAATGTATAAAATTTTCCTTCTTCGTTATTGCTTTAGGGTTAGATTTGAGAAAACTTATTTCATGAGGTAAAAAGGAAAAGGAAAGAAGAAAAATAAAACGACACATGACGATGGGTATACGGATGCGCTTCAAGCTATTTTTATGTGTGTGTGTATATAAATATATGTATGTGAACATATAAATATATATATATATATATATATATTGTCGATTGCAAACGAATGACGTGGACTCTTCGTAACGAAAACGACAGCGAAATGTCAATGACGTGGCCTAGATGTTTATATTATACATTTGATCCAAATTCCAAAAGGCACTTCGTAACCACACCTTGTAGCACGCCAACAATAAACTAATTAGGCTTGTCAAAAAAAAAAAAAAAAGAAAAGAAAAATTAACTTGTTAGATTTGTCAGGCACAACCACAACGTAATTATTTTAATCAATAATTGATAAACACTTTCGTCAATGAGGTGTAAAATTACCCCGGAATAAAATATGTGATTACTTGTGGCTCATTTGGATGAATTATTGAAACACTTACATTGAACTCAAATGCAATACACATTTGGTTGGATTATTATTGAACTAATATAGTGAAACTATTTGAATGCTTTATTATTTAACAACAATTCAACTTAAATTGAAATCCAAATTTTCAGTTTTTAAAAATCTGTCCCTAACTCTTTTTCTTTTCTTTTATTTTTAATTGTCTTTACACTATTCAAATGTTACTTTAACAAAAAAACAACTCAAACATGCATTTCATTTAAATACACAATTTAAATTCTACATGGGAATCTATGATCCAAACATGTCTTTATAGTTTTTTAGGGGCATATCTATCGAACTGCTGTCAAATAATGAATTTCATTACCTCTAATTAATCCACTTTTTGTCCTGTTTGAAAATGGAAAGAAGTAGTATAATTTTTTAGCCTTAGACGTCATAGTTGACCATGAGTGAACGTGGAACTTGTGATTTCAAATATTTTGATTAAAAAAAAAAATCATTAAAGAAAGATAAAATTTGCAAAAGTTGGAAGTAATTACACTACAGGGACATCCCACCAACTTAATCTTTCATTTTCAATGAATTTTCTCAAATTTAATATGCTATCATTGATCCAATGAACTTTGTTTATCTTTTAAACCAACCAACACGTACATGTTGTATTATTAATGGAAGTGCGATCCTCTAAAGACAAAAATAACATTTCTTAAAAAAAAAAAATTTAGAAGATTAAAAAATTAATAAAGTATTTCTCATTAACATCGCTATATAATTAATAACTTTTAGCATTGCGTATGTCACAGATTTTTTCATAACCATGGATGTAGGGTCGCTAACAAGTTTAAAAAGGAATGATAAGTAAAACACGCAGTTATTTTTCTTTTTCAATATTAATAGCTATGATAATAGAATTTTGGGGGTTTACACGCCTTTTTCCTTTTTAAGCCTATTGGTAAGTCATTATTAGTCTTTTAATTTTGATCAATTCTCACTAAATCGAATAAATTTAAAACTGTCATGAAAACTGAAGAAATTAGATGTACATTTTTTAAGAAAACTTCTTCATAGACAATGACATAACGCGTTTTATTCGTTATATCCAAAATTTCACTCCGTCTTTTTCATCCAAAGCTTAAAAGTTATCATTTATTTGCTAGTACTCTGCAACAATTTTTCAAGTCTACTTAAGAGCAACTTATGATTAAAACAAGAAAAGTTCACCAACAAAAATGTCAACCTTAAATTGGTTTCTCTCAAAACAAGCTGAAAAATTTTCCAGCACACTGCTGACATAAATAATGTTTATTTTTGATATTCACACAAGTACATATCCCACGAGAAATATCAATCGCAAGGATCTTAAGAAAGAGGAACTTATTGAATCAATAAGTGGATCTTACTAAATTATAACTTTTAAACAATTACTAAAAATCATGTTAATTAAACAATATTATAAATTGACTGCACGTCAATTTGTTGAAACTTAAAACTACACGGCATGCATATGCATATGTATAGGTCAATTAATAATCTTTAAAGTTAAACTCTTGGGATTATTTTATGTATAGGGGCCCCAGCAATGACAAACATGATTTGCGCGTCTGGCGGCTTATTGGCTTCTAATATTCCAAAAATGACTTCGACCAAAAAACCACGCCATTGAATGGTTCAAAAGTCGGACTACAACCTGAATATACCAAGACCAGGCCGCCTTAAAAAAAATAATAAATAAAATATCGAAGTCTATTAGGGTCTGTTTGGTTCAAAGGACAGATGGAGGGAGGAAGAAGGGTGGAGGCAGAGGGCAAATCTTTTGTTTGGTTGGAGAGAGGAGAGGAAGGAGGAGAGGGATGGAAAGAGGAGTTCTCCCTTGGGCCCATAAAAGTGGATCCTTCCACTAATAAAAGGATTCAAGCAACCCCTCCCATTAAGTTTAAAATGTCAATTTTATCATTTTAAAAAAATAGTTAACTTATAATAAAATGGATAAAATAATAATTTTTATAATAATTATTCATCTATCATTTAACTCACATTTCTTCTTATCAAATAATACAAAGGATTTTTATAATGCTCTCCATCCCTCACCTCTCTCCATCCCTCATATCAAACATAGCCTTAGTCGGCCTAAACTTTCCATTCATGGGAGTTTCTTCGAATTGTCTTCTTTAATTTTTTTTTTTTTTTTTGTCTTTTTTTATTTTTAGCCTATAGAAATATATATATCAGTCCTTTCCACATGTAAGTTCCCTGACGACACCGACAATGAGAACAAAAATCTCGAAAAAAATGTCGGACAACAACAGGGTCCAAATCTTCTCCACCATATTGGTTTCTCTAGTAATCCTCGTCCTCTACGCCGACGGTATTCTCTTCGGTTACATGAGAGACGCAAACAAAATTTCGGAGGTACAACAAAAAAGCAAATATGCAATTATTACTTCTGGCAACATTCGTCTGCTGTCGGTAAAGGAAGATTTAACCCAAAGAAAAAAGGCGAATTCTAATCCTTTCATAACGCCATTAAACGTCACAGAAGGAGAGAGAATTGCTTGGCTTCAGAGAAGCTTGCCTAAGCTCGAGATTTTCAAGTCAGACTTGCTGAGCACGCAATTCCATTCCAGGGTGTTGCAGTTCTTCAACTCAGAATGTGAAGTTCGGGTCTTCATGACGTGGATTTCTCAGGCGACATCGTTTGGAAGCCGGGAACTATTGGCGGTGGAGAGCCTCTTCAAGGCACACCCAAAAGGGTGTTTGGTGATTCTGTCAAGGACTCTGGATTCAGCAAAAGGCTACACGATCTTGAAACCGCTGATCGATCGTCGTCTCAAGGTTCACGCCGTGGCGCCGGACTTGTCGTTTTTGTTCAAGGACACCCCGGCCGAGACTTGGTTGTATGATCTAAAGAAAGGGAACAAAGATCCTGGTGAGATTTCATTAGCTCAGAACTTGTCTAATATCATGAGACTAGCAGTTCTGTACAAGTATGGTGGTATTTATTTAGACACAGATTTCATTGTTCTCAAGCCTTTAACTGGATTAAGAAATTCAATAGGAGCACAAAGCGTTGACTTTTTGTCCAAAAACTGGACGAGATTGAATAATGCAGTTCTTATCTTCGACATGAATCATCCCCTTTTGTTGAATTTCATTGAGGAGTTTTCCTCTACTTTTGATGGGAATAGGTGGGGCCATAATGGACCTTACTTGGTTTCCAGGGTGGCCCGGAAAGTCGGGCCTCGGCCGGAGTTTAACTTCACTGTGTTGCCTCCGATGGCTTTTTATCCAGTGGATTGGAAAAGGATTGATGGGCTTTTTCAGAGGCCCAAAAGTGAGGCCCAATTGAGATGGGTTAAAGCCAAGCTGCTTCAGCTTAGTGGGGAGAGTTATGGGGTGCATCTGTGGAATAGGCAAAGTAGCGGTTTGTTGATTGAAGAAGGAAGTGTTATGGGAAGATTAATCTCGGATCATTGTGTCACTTGCAAAGACATTTATAGTTCTTGAAAGTCTTTTTCTGAATTTGTAAATGGCGAAGCATCTGCAACAATTCTGCGGCGAGGTTGTGCATCGGTAAATTCGAATGGTAGGCTCGGTTAGAGATACGGAATTGTATTTTACAGTGTCTATTTGTTTTTTTGGTTTTCATTTTATGTCTTCTTTCTTGATTTTTTCCCTGGTGTAAATAAGATTATTAGGTTCTTTGTTTTGGACACAAACACGATCATTAGTTGATTGTACATCTGAGATAGCTGAAAAATCTAAGTTATATACGCGTTAAGCACTACAACTAATAAAATGTGAATCTTTATATTATGAGAAATGACTGTCTATTTGTAAGATATGACATCACTTGTGTCCTTAATATTATTCTTTTTTTTGTATATGATATTTGTTCGTTTTCTTGTTAAACATTCATAAAAGAACTACAAAATTCTGCAGAATAATTATCCTTATCATTTTCTTCTGCAAATTACAAACCTAAACTTTCTCAACCTCAGTTTGAATATAAATCCTCTGCATTTCCACAAGCCAAATCTCGGCAATCTCGGCAATCTCCTATAGGACCTTTTTCTTGTCAACTTGCGGTTCCCAGTTCTTAGAATCCTCTTCTGAGAGCTAAAATCTTTGTGCCCGAAGCTACTCTCCGAATTAACGTCATCTACTCTTACAAGCCCCGAATCATTCGAGGGTCTAGACAGGTTGATAGATGTCCAAGGATCATAGATTTCATTCTCTGAATCACTGCCCCAGAGAGGAATAGGCTTAATTAGAGGCGAACCACTATAATCCTCAAAGTAAGTTGCCAAACTTGTGTGCTCCATGTCGAATAATCTCCTTAAAGATGTTCTCCCACTTCTCATCAAATTGATTAAACTGTTAGTTCTGTGAGCTGATGATGACAACAAGGTAGAGGAAGCAACCGAAGATAAAGACGAAGAAGCGGAAGACGAGTAGAGAGACTTCTGATACTCGATTATTCTCCTGATCTTTTCTTTC
>CM046386.1:8354365-8380365 GCA_025413485.1 Ficus microcarpa | reverse complement strand
TGTACAACCCTATAATATTAATAGACTGATCTAGGTCAACTACCGCTATTAAGTACGCTCAGCTTAATTTTAGAAGAATACATTACATTGTAGATCCCTCTTAATTCCAAAATTGTCAACAACTATTCCCGCATTACATTATCATATCTCCTCCATTTAGAGTCTGAATGCGTCTGTTGGACGTTTTCGGAGCATTTTAGATGAGAAGAAATTAAATGAATAGGGTCAACAAAAATAAATATCACCTTGCTATCAGGGGTGGAGCCATCTGCCATCCATGATCAAACAGGGGATTCTATCCTCAATAAACTCATATTCTTTTTAATTTTATTTGAAAATCTTTTTTATTTATCTCATTTTTTCCTTAATATTACCTTTCTATAAATATTTTTTAACATTGATATCTTTAATGTACATATTTATGGAAATAATAAATTGGCTCTGCCTCTATTTGCTAGCAATGTTACACGTACGAGTCTTTTGTTCCGTTTGGTAAAACGGTTTGAGTTGAAAATTTTAAATTTGAGGTAGTTGACTCTTTTAAAAACTTAATTATAATTTTTGTTAACTTTTCAGAAAACAAACAAAAACTGAGATAAAAATTAAATGTAGGCTTTATATCAACTACCAAATTTTAGATATCTAACTAATGTGATAACCTTAAACGAGGCATGACAATGCTTACTAGTCATTACCATGAAATCCTACAAGACAAACGTGAAAAACTATAGTTCATCCTAAAAGTCTAGAGTATATCACGTTGTAAGCTCAAATTATATTGATTGAATAATGAAAATAGATGATTTAGGTGTTGAAAGAAAAATTGTCAGTTTTACTTGAAAAACTATTTTTTTAAAAGTTCATAAAAAGGGTTATTAAGTTAAAGTAAATCAATTTATATGTTTAATAACTATAATTTTGAGATAAGGAATGTGTAAATTAACTTTTATAATAAGAAAAGTACACCATCATAACAGAGACACAAACTATAATATTAACTTCTATAGAAGTGAAAGACGGGAGTAAAGAAAAGAGCTAAAGGGTTTGTGAAGGGAAAATAGGATTTTAGATTGTTTGGTAGGAGTGAAAAATGGAGGGAAGATAAAGTTGAGAGAAAAATAATTTATGGGTCTTACCATTTTTTATCTTTCCCAAAGTGAATAGATTTTGATAGGAAAAACTTGTGTAACTTATATATGGTTAAATTTGCTTTTTATGCATAGTTTTAAATTAAATTAATATCATGTATTATACAAAAAAAAAAAAAAAAGGACAATCAATTTCTTCTCCTCCCTTCGTATTTTCTCTTCCGCATATACATTTTATTTCTTCCTCTTTTCTTTACCTCTTATCAATTGATTTTCTTCTCTTCCTTTCACATTTTCTCTCCCTCATGTCTTTTCTTTCCCTTCCTATTTTCTCTCCCTCTTAACAAACCGAGCATGTAATGGACAGACAGTTTTCGGATTTGAGGCTTTAACCATGAGAAAGTTCAAGAAAAAAAAAATTTCTATTCATCGATTTTTTAAAGGAGGTATATTTGTAAACTTCAAAATGTACAAAACTGTTGAAAACCGTAGACACCAAAGAATAAAATATGAATACCATCCAAAAATAAATAAATAAATAAAATATGGTGTTTGCTTTTAGAACAAGTGTATAAACTCTTTTTCCATTATTTATTTTTTTTCCATTAGGTTTTACACGTAAGGTTTTGAATGAGTTTTGTTTCAGATTCAAATTTTCAAATGCACGGTTTCAATTGTTCCTTCTGCATCAATTTCCCCTTGTTTATAAACTCATCAGTTTGGAAAGATATGTCTAGGTTGCTTTCCTTTTTGGCTAGTTATTTGTTTAGGCTATTCAGTACGAACACCTTCTCTAAACTTTTTGAATTTAATAGTTTAGTTCCTAAATTAATTTTCTTGACAATCAGTTCCCCTAATTTTATGATTTTTTTTAACATTGCCAGTTTTTCTAACTAAATATGTTAAAATTTGAACTTTTTTTGCACATTACTTGCACATTATAGCTCAAGAAGGAGATTGTTAGTCATTTTTACTTAATTTCAATACAAATCTCTTTTAATGTTTAGGATCAAGTTTGATTATAATTTAATTAGGTTTAAGTTTACAAAAAAAATTTGTACTGAAATAAAGTAATAACAATGATTAGCAATGCCCTTCTTAGGATATAATGTGCAAAAAACTGTCAATACTGTAACAGATTATAAGAAGGACTAACATTACAAAAGTTATAAGTTCAGGGGGTTAATATACGAATCCACGATTAAAGATGGAGTTTGTGTCTGAATTTTTGCGGACTGAACAATTAGCTAGAAAAACATTAGGCTATGATTGACAATCGTTCAATTGCTTTGAAAGAAAGAAAAAAAAAAAGTCATTTTTGGGTGCTAGTAAGGTTGGTGAATCTCTCGACTTAAGCACTTCCAAACAATTTAGACTTAAAAAAAAAAAAAAAAAAAAAAAAAAAAAAAAACAGGTAGAATTGTTTACTATTTGAGAATCTCATCCATTAATCTAGATCAAAAGCAATAACAAAGCTACATTAATGTGAGTGAGAACATATACTTTTACTTACGTTTTAAATATTTAGTTTTAATCTTAATTTTTTAAATAATTTTTCAATTCTGTCTTTACTAATTTCAGTTATGTCCCCATTGTATGTTCCTACTAAATAATTAAAATATATTACTATGTTTTGATTTAATAAAGAATTATCACACAATCAGACTAAAACAAAAATTTTTGAACGAAACTAGAACGACCCCCGAAAGCATAGGCCTAGACAGTTCAAGGTGGGACACAAGAACGTGAACTTGCTACCAACTTTGGCATTCCAAGGTTGCTTTGCCCTTGATCTACTGACACGAATATATTATTATTATTATTTGAAGGACATCTACAAATACAGGCTTAGGATTGTAAACGCCACCGTTCACGTTACGGTGATGACATGTACGACAACGTACATGTCAAGGAAGCTTGAAAATTTTGATGTGAATGACTGATGACTGTGGGTCCGAGCGTCAGAAATTTTGTCTTGGTATGGAAAAGTTGTTGGCTGGTTTTGGAGAAAAATCATAAATGTGAAGGGTTTTCGCAAGTTATAAGGGGTAAAGTGATAAATCAACTTATTAAAGTAATCCTCATCGGCCTATTTTATCCTTAACCAGACAACACGTAAAAGAAGTAAGGGTAAAGGAAGTGAATTGTTCGCATTGTAAAAATCTCGTGTATACCTGTAAATTTGAAAAGTAGACCGATTGTATGGTTGTAATTCTATATGAGTTAATTCACTTGGTTAAGACGATGAAGATATTAATATCTGTTTGACTGCCTGATTGTCCTTATAGGTATTTTTTACTACATAAAAAAATTTTTGCAAATTTCTTTTTTATTTTTTATTTCTTTCATATACCGTAGCATGAAGGGTTTCATGACATATATTTAATTTGTTGATTAGTCCAGAAATGGATGAAGAAAGTAATAATAAACATTTCAGCTAAGTAAAAGAGGTTGTTTGAAAAAAAAAAAAAAAAACGTTCTAAAAATTGAATTTCTTATTTTAATATGATGTTGAAAGTAAAATTTAGTAGTTATAATAATTTGAAAAGTAATAGAGTTACGTCATGGACTTATTTTTTTCTTAAGGCGTATATTTTTTTCAGCAAGTACATGAAATAATTATGCAGCTTGTTTCAAATCACTCTTCAGTTACTCATTAGTATTAGTTTCATGAGAATTTACGCAGCATGATCTCATCAATTCGAATGATATACTAATGGTTAGTCAAACAACACATGTTATGTACTTAATTTCTTGTAATATCATCAATTTATTTTACTGAATTTTTAAGCCCTTCAATAATACAAGCCAATTGCCAATGTTGGACAAGGTCAAAATATGTTACAAGCAAGTTGTATTAACTTTTTAGCAATGGGAAGTTTGTTCATTTGAAGGACAAAGATTCTTGCGGCATTAAAATGAATTCTAAAAGCATACACATAATATATATATATATATATATATATATATGTGTGCGCGCTATATATCTTCAATGTTCCCCAATTACAATTAACTTTTTATAAGATTATGTGTAACATGATAATATTTCTAATTAATTTAGGGGGTGTTTGGTGATAAGTTTAATTTAAACTAAACTGTACTTTTTTCATCATAATTTTTATCTTTTTCTAAAAAAGTTGTCTTTTCTGAAAAAAATTTGTCTTTTCTAAAAAATTACTATTGAAACTTAAAAATCTTAAACTAAACTCATTCACGAAACACCCCCTTAGATTATTTTACAACCGTTTAGATTGCTTTAATAGTGATGATGGAATGAAGGATGAGTTAGTGAAAAATAGTATTTTTAAAGTTAAACGTTAGTATAGGTTGAATTTGTTGTTTCTAGCTTGTTATGCGGTTTCAGAATGCTAGAGGAAACTACATAGCCTTTCAAAGAAAATGATTGAAGAAGATAAAATGAAAACTTCACATGCTTCTCAAATAAAAAGATCTAAATTAAGTACCCATAAGATAACTCCAAAAGTACAACATGATGATAATTTCTGAGAACTGCAACACACAAATGAACAACGTAACAACTGAGATCGGCCGCATATAACCAAAAATCGACTCCCAAAATGAGAAAAGACATATAATATATATATATAAATATATCTAATATATATCTCTGTCTTTTCGAGACTCGCCAAATGGAGACACGTCCAGACTAGCTCAGTACGTACTTCTTTATTTATTTTTTTTTTCTAAAGTATATTATTCATGATCATGCTACTATTACTACTTCATCAGAAGCACCTCCTTTCTTGCTCGTTACCTCAACGCACACTGCAACAACATTAACAAACAATGAAGAAATTATATATAGCTATACATATTTATATTCACACATACATATAATTGTAGACATAAATATACACATACATATATATGTGCGTTTACAAAAAATGAAATTAGATTGCTATTTTTATATACGTGTGTATGTACATACATTCATTTTTATGCACACATAAATATATAGATATAAATGTGCGTGTATATGTCTGTGTATATGTATAAGTGTCTATTAACTAGTAATATTGATAAGCAAAAATAACGTGTTTTAAATACTCAATTCTCCTGTTTCCTTGATCGTTTGGCGTTTTTGATTTTAAAACAAAGAATGAATATGATAATTGCCGTTCAAAATATATATATATATATATATATATATACACACACACACATCGTGGCAGAGGCAGGTGGAGCTCAGTGGGGCTACAATCCCCACTGAAATTCTTTAATTCTATTTTCTATCCAAAAATTTTATAGTTTTTCAATTTTACTCTTTTTAAAAATTTAAAATTCTCACATAGTCCCCACAAAATTAATTCTACCATAAAATTTTTTTATGATTTTTCAGTTTTATCCCACTAAAAAATAAAAAATTATTAATAACCCCCACTAAAATTTCACCCTATTAATTTTATACTTTGATGCTATTTATTTGAAAAAAATTATCACACTTTTACTGAAATATATATCTAGCTCCACCACTGCATATATATATATATATATATGTACAAACACGTACACACGTAAGAATTAATAAAGATACATATGAAGAACGGGCATGCAAACAAAGCAAATTAAACTGAATTTTTTATAAATTTAGAAAAAGCATAAAGGTTGTTATTATTAGATGTTGTAGTGTATATATACGTACGTGTTGCAGTTGGTGGACTTGCTGATCTTGTAAGGAATGTTGGCTCCACATTTGGAAGGGAGTTGCTCGGCGAAGGTGGGATTGAGACCGGAGACCATACTAGCGGACTGTTGCAGGCACCTGCAGGCGTCCTGGCGGTCCTTGGGCGTAGTTGCTGAGCTGACCAGCGCCTTAACCCCATTGCAGCAGGTGTCCAGCGGCTTCCCGCCTTTCTGGAGGTACGAAAGGCACGGTGCGATCATACCGCGGATCCTAGGGCACGGCAACCCTGCTTCCATCATCGGCACGGCCGAACCGAGCACGATGCAAATCATCAGGACGCAGAGCACCTTTGAGCTGGCCATTTTGAAGATGAGGAAATTTGGAGAGAAAAGTAGTTTGGCTTGGGAAATGTATGGACAGTTTAGGCTGAGTTGAGTAAGAAATGCAATGGGATTGGGGTGTTTATATAGGGAATGGGAAGGGCATAACTGACATTTCAGCCATCACATGGAACGACGTTCCTCAGCAGTACTGTTCTGCCCTATACAAATTCGAAAAAATGTCAATTAGAAGGATGGAAAACTTTTGACACAAAAATGTTATGTAACCCCAGTCAAGATCTGCTATCCTAGATTAATTCATGTCTTATTAAATGTTCCTTTAATAGTTTCATGTCATATCATCTGAATTTTATAATTAACCTTATTAAAAAAAATACTAAATATTAAAAATTATTGAACAAATTGATGCGTTGTCCAAAGTCTATCGAGGGGATAGCCGTCGAGATAGAAAAATAGGATAATAGATCTAAACTCTATATAACCATATTACTATTCAATCAATTACTACTTTTGACTTGACACGTTTTTGTAGAACCTAGTAATTTTCTGTATAAAAAGTTGAAAAAAGTAGGTTTTTTTATTTTTATTTTTTCTAAAACACAAGCAAGCACACACACATTTTTCATGAGAAATATTGACTATAAGGAGCTTTAGGAGAAAGAACTAAATGGAGTTATAAGTGCACATTACTAAATTATAACTTTCAAACAATTACTGTTTGAAAAAGAACTCATGAATACTTATATGTCACTTAAAATTCTCACTCCCTGCTGCTGATGTGCAAATGTTTTCACTTAACTTATAAATGACAAATCATAACGATATTATATCCCTTTCGAGAAAAAATAAAATTGCCCCTTCTGTAACGGGGAATATTGTTGTTGGAGAGTTGGGTCTCGAATCTTGTGTTAATTATTATAATGGCTTATATAGTATTCAGAGGTTAATACTTGATACAAGATATGCATCCTTTTCTATTAATATTTTACGGAATTATACCTGCATCCCATTTGAATGGCAGGTTTTATTTACAACCGATGAAGATAATCAGAATAATGGATATGAGTTGCAAAATTAACACCTACAAGACTGATTTCTTCCTTTTAAAGAAAGTAAAATTAAATAAATAATTAAGATAATTGGTTTATTGATTTATAATCCAATTAGATATTTCTAAGCACAGTCCATGGAAACTTTCTCAAAGTTAAATAAGTACGTAACAATCTGTTTATAGCAATTGACAAAAGTTTGGTTCGTGGTAGTAAACTAGCATTAATTACCATCGAGATGGGGCTAGTTCACTTTATTGGAAGGAAAGATTCAAGTTCTTATATCTCAAATTTGAAATCTGACAGGTTTTTAATTTTTCAAACTATAATTAGGGGTGGCAATACGGGTCGCGACACGACGACATGAATCAAAAACGACACGAATAGTGGACGGTTCAAATTCGGATCACCCGAAATTGACACGAAAAAGAACGGGTCGTGTTCGGGTTGGACCGTGTGACCCAAACACGACACGAATTGCCACCCCTGGTAGCAACACGACGACACGAATCAAAAACGACACGAATTTTACGAATCGACAATGACACGAATAGTGGACGTGTCAAATTCGGGTCATCCAAAATTGACACAAAAAATAATGGATCGTGTTCGGGTTGGACCCGTAGACCTGAACACGACACGAATTGTCACCCCTGACTATAATCGTAAGGTATATAAAAACTTTTTTTAAAGTAAATTATATTAATATATGCCTATCGGACAGAGTGCCCATTAATTACCATTTTTAAACGGAATAATTACGATGCAGTGAATTAAGAAGTATGAGTAAAACTACAGTCCCTTTCCAAGTTCCAAAAAAAAAAAGTTACAGTCCCTTATCAAGTTCCCAAAATAAATAAATAAATAAATAAAACCCTTCATTTTTGCTTGCCTTTTTTTTTTTTTTTTTTTTTTTTTTTTTTTTTTTTTTTTTTAAGTCCCTTTTCGAGAAAAGAAACAAAGCCAAAGAAATTGTGTTTATTCGTTTCAACTCGAAAAAGAATGCTTATTGATTTTAAGTGCAAATTTTAAAATCATTAAACTATATATCTGTAACCGTTAAGAATAAAACTTCTTGAATATTTGTTTCATTTATACTCATCATCCAAAAAAATATATTTATACAACAATAACATTTTAAATTTTCTTTAATTGAAAACTTTTCTTATATCTCTCTTCTATATTAACTTTAAAATATCATAACTTTTTCCGTCTCAATTCCAATTAAGAGGATTATTTTTTTTCATGCATTCATATCGAAAATAAACAAAATCTCATTAATATATCCAATTAAAATTTGTTATGAATATTGAATTTTGTAAGATTTATAAAAATTATTGTAAATAATTATACAAAACACATATTTAAATATCTCTGTCTAGTGAATATCTAAACACAATTTTAAATGATTATTCAAATATTTTTATTCAGATATTTTCATCAAAAACATTATCATCCGAATGTTAAACCTCGTTTCTATTTCATATATAAAACAAAAAAATATTTTTTTTTTCTCGCGATAACAAAATCATTCATAAAACACTCCCAAGTGATCTTTGTTCTCGTCCTTGATTCTTGTGAAAAGGTCTGCATCAATGGTGCAGAAAATGGGAACCAATCTCATCGTTTTCCCGGTCTCATGCATGCAATGGGGGGTTGGGGGCTTTGGGTAGTGTGCCACACACTATTCGAACACCTATTATATATATATATATATATATATTGTAATGCAAAATTCATTGTTTTCCCACCAAACTTCCATTAATGGTGATGTGTCCTTCTCTCTCTCTTAATCTCTCTCTCTCTCTCTCTCTCTCTCTCTCTCTCTCTGGTTGCCCGAGATTTGTGCCACATTTCGTGTCCATACTAGGCCACCGACTCGTATGTGTGTTGGGCACCGATTTGGGGGCCAATTTTCTGTCGCTATCACAATCCTCACATAACGGGATCTTCCCCATGGCGATTTTATACATTTTATGCCTCACTCTTGTGATTTTCTTTATTATTTCTTCATGAAAAAAAGAAAAAAAAAATGCTGGGATGGAGTGGCATAAGAATTTTAAGACCAACGCTGATGCAAAAGTATATTTGAATTTAGAAGGCAACTTATGTCATTTGGACTTCCAAAAAGTGTATAAGCCCGTTTGTTAGATGCGCTTATAGATTCGCAAGAGATTTCTCTAAGTAAATAAGGGTCCAAATGGATAGTGTTTAGAGTGGATTCCTAAATTTGATAATGGATAATATTTAAATGAGTTGATTGTGCATTTACTATCAGTTGCACTTGCAACTTTTGGATAAAATGGCTGCATCGCTCCAATATCAAAGACAAAATATGTTACCTTCGTTTTTTTTCAAAATTCAAATTTGAGATCTCTTATTTACTAAATTAAAAGAATAAACTGAATATTAATAACATTTCGTTTGATTGGCCAGTTTGAATGAAAATGCTTGTATTTTAGATTTTTTTTAAATCAGTTAAAATTTTTATTGATTTGTTAGAAAATGAAAAAAATAAAGTGAAAAATTTTTAATTTGAAATGGCCCTCAAATTCTCTCTAAAAAAAAAAAAAAAATCCCCCAATCTAGGGCTAAAAACTACACCCTTGGTGCTTGGTCTCATATAGTAATAATAATGTGGTTGTTAATTTATTCTAGCTGCAAATGATCTATATATCAACCTATAATGTTGAAGTCTAGAATTGAAATATTTCTGTCAAATTTTAAACATCTAAGAAAATAAATAAATAAGCAAATACATGGCACCATGTTAGAATACGTAACATGCATGCATATTTCGACGACAAAAGTATTATTAAAAAAAAAATGCTTACTGTTACTAAAGTTCTATTTTTCTTTACTGTTGAGAAGTAGATCAATCTAGCTATTTGCACACACACACACACACACATATATATATATATATATTACAAAAAGAGAGATAAAAGTTAGCGGAACATACGCTGGAAGACAAGTCAGGTTGATAAGCATGTAGAATTACAAACAAATTGACAAAACAAAGTTTTAGAGATTAGGCAAATTTAGGCAAACTAACATTATATATATATATATATATATGGAAGATCTAGTAACTATATAGAATGGCGAAAAGCATTTACTGTTTTCGTCCGAACGATTTGTTTTGGATGAAATCAGTTTTTCTTTTTTCTTTTTCTTTTGTCCTTCATTTTTTTTTTTTGTTTTTCACCCTAAAATTTATTTATTTTTTTTCATTTTAATCCCTTTTAAATCAGTTTTTTTTTTTCTCTTTTTAATCCTTCATTTCTTTTTTTTTTTTTTTTTTTGCTTTTTTCGCACTAAAATTTAATTATTTTCTTATTTTAGTTCCTTTTTTATATTGTTCCTTCTTTTTTTTTTTTTTTTTTTCATTTTAGTCTTTTTATCATTTTTGTTTTTCTTAAAATTTTTTATTTAAAATTTTTTAATTATTTTTGCTATTAATTTACTTATTTATCTATCCCGCACGCACGATCGTGCACCATTTTAGTCTTTTTTTTTTTTACCCTGGTTTTTTTTTTATTTTTTTCATTTTAGTCTTTTTTTTTTTCCATGTATTGGTCTTTTTTTTTTAAAAAAAAACATTTTAATGCTTTTATCTTTTTTTTTAATCTTTTTTGCATGCCTCTTTTTTTTTTTTTTTAGGTACTTTGTTGATTTTTTTTTTCTGTCTATTTTTTGCTAATATATTTTCTACGATTTAAAAAAAATTCTAAAAAAAAGCTCAAAATCAGTTATTTTTCCACCCCAATGTTTTTTCATTTTTAATTCTGTTTTATATATTGTTCTATTTTAACATTTTAGTCATTTTATCTTTTTGATCTTTTTTCATGTCTCTTTTTTATTTTTATTTTTATTTTTTAAGTACTTTTTTTAATTTTTTTTGTCTATTTTTTATTTAAATTTAAATAAATTTTCTCAAATATGTCTCATAATGTGCATCATACATGCTTTTTAACTAGTGTGTGTATATATAAAGAGAGATTTAGAAAGTACACTTTAATTAGGTTGGTACTCACTAACGAACTAACATTAAGGATGATAGTAGTCTATACATCGAGGTCGGGATCTGCCTGAGTGAGTTAGGGGTCGAGGAAATTCGGTGCGAATAGGGACATAGAAGACGACAAATTAATTTTTGTACTCAAGTTAGTGACAGAATAGGGTCGAACGAAACATTTCCCATCTTTATGAAAATATCTTGTATTATCTTTAAAACACTATTTAGTTCTTTATAAAATTAGGGTTCTATTGTTAAGATTTAGTTTGTACATGTTTAGAATTTGATCATGTTGTGTAAACTTTGATTTTGAATAAAATTTACGATAAATTTTTGATTTTTGTTATTTGGTTTCGAGTTTCCATCGACAATAAAACATGTATGAAGAAGGCCCTCCTAATAACAAATCTAGGATATTCCAATCCTGTCTCTCTCTAAACAGGAATAAAAATAGGATGGAGATCAAAAAGTATTTCCAACTGCTGTCATATCCCATTGTCATCCCCAACTAACATAGTCAATGTTTTCAAACTTGTTTCCCATGATCTCCGTAAATTGAGAATACTCTTTGAAGAATATTGCTCTAATCCTCGAAGAATATTTCACAAGACCAAGTAAAGATCTCCTTAGAACATTGAAAATGATTTATCGGCACTAGTGTGATAAACACGATAACTAACACGTGTGAGGTTATTCAATTAAGTTGTTTTTTTCTTAAAATATAAAATAAAATAAAAAAAGCCGGATGGGTTTCATTTGTCGGCCCACGTGTGAGGCTATAACTTTAAACTTTTTTTTTTTTTTTTTTTTAATAAAAAGATGGATACAAGAGTCACTAGGTGAAAATGGACTGTAATATATGTATTTCATTCTTCGATTTATGTTCTGTGCATTCGGTTGTATATTATACATGCTATTATTTTTATTAAGCATTTTGTTAAATATTATAAGTGGAATCGACTGTTTTCTGTTATCGTTTTTGTCATAGTTTGAGGCTATAAGAATGTGAACGTGTATTTGGAATATCTTTTACTTTTTTAGAAAAGCTGGTCAACAAAGACGTCCGTAGGGCAATCTTTTGAAAAAGAGAGCTTCCGGCGAGAAGAAAAACCATACTGAGACCATAAATATAAATGCAACATTATTAAAAAAGTTTTTTTTTTTTCTAAGCTATATAATTAATAGGTTTTTTTAAATAAACTATAATGATAAAAATCATTAAATACACCAAGACATATAGTCTAATCAGGTCAGTACCCTTATAACACATCCCCATCATCTACCCATCCCACGTGAAATTGATAATAAAAGAAATACAAGAAAGTTGGTCAAAATATATATATAAACCACATCAAAAGAGAGAGAAAACACATAAACAACTACTATGCGAACATCCCATAGAATCTCCCCGGATAGACTTGGTGCCTCACCAGAAGTTAGAACCCAATGGAGATTGTAATTTTAAGATACTAGAATAAATTGGCATAACTTAATAATTCTTTGAATGTGAAAGGGAATGAGATAAATGAATCCAATATTTGACCGGGTTCATAAGCTTTTTTTGAAGGGCTGTTTAGCATTGTTTTAGATTTGGTAGTTTTGTCTTCAGACGGAATTAAAAATTAATTAATTTTGTTTTTATCTTTTTAATAAATTTGAATGGGGAACTTTGTTTCACCCTCCATTTATATATATATATATATATATATTTATATACTGTCTAACCAAATACTAAAATTTCATATTGCCGTAATTTGATAATGCAGAGAGATAGATGATTCAAGATATTGACATCGTAACTGTGCATAATCACAAAATCTAGCTAGGAGAATGTGTGTATCGATCTCAAATTCGTTTTTCTTCTAATTATTATTATTATTATTTTCTTTTTTATAATGATTTGGCACTCCATTAACAAAGCTTCTTTTGCATGGCACCATGTGGTTGAGTACATCACATGCATGTCCTTTGACATTGTGTCCCCTCATTTTGATCGAACGACTAACATATCATGCTCCATTATAATGTAAATTGACAAAAGATTATTTATCTTTTTATACCTATTAATACGTATAATGGGATACTCGTCCTAGAAATTTCCTTAGGATCCACTTGGGCAACCCCTTCAGACGGAGTTTTCCAAAAGTTTTTTTTTCCCCCCTTCAAAAGTAAATCTATTTCACTATTGACATGTGCAAATCTCTATTTTTTTAATTTCAAAAGTTTATAACTCTCTTATTTCAAGTCAAAAGGAGATTATATATATGTATATATTGGTAAGAACAGTAAGGATAACGAAACAATATTTATATTGTTATATTCTTCCCAAACACATTTTTACTTTTTACACTAACTTTAAACTGTTCATTTTCTAGTGTATATTTATAGAACTCCAACTCATTTTTAATCAAAATATTTTTAAAATTCCAACTATGGTCATAACACCAAACGACCTCTAAGCTCGCGTCTCATAAGTTATGGTGGAGCCCCTACGAAGGAAAGACACTATCAATAATAAAACCTATATATACAAATGCAAGATTGCAAAGGTGCACGACAGCAGACATTTGATGAGATAATAAATCTCTAGTCCGACAACTGTAAGTCCGACGGAAGTAATTTTCTAATTAAATGTATATAATTATTAAATGAATTATATGTGATTTTTTGTAATAAGTATAATGTTAAAAGTTATTAACACAAGTAATAAGTAATATATAAAAACAATATATTGAAATTACATGATGGTTATATTAATTTATAAGAACAAAATTATAAATGTTATTTTATAAAGGTATCGAATATCGTGAGACTCGTCACATAGAAAGAAAAAGGATGGGTGATGAAGCATAGCAGTTCCACCACCGACTACAAATCAATAGTGATCATGCTACGTGTAAACTCTCAAAATTATAAGTATTATTTTATAAAAGAAAAAAAAAATAAAAACTATGATTTTTTAATAAGTATTTGAAACTAAAAATTTTTTGAGATCAAAATGATATTTAAAGTATTCGGATAAGTACTGAAAATGTTAAATGAAGCTTATAATGTCTAATTGAAAATTTGTTACAAGTTTAAAGGTTTACTCATAAGAGCTTCTACCAGAAGTCATATTTTTTGGTTTTGATAGGGAGTACTTCTAGAGACTGAAAACTCTTCTGACAGATCATCCAAACACTTCTATAAGCTGTTTTTAGACCCGATAAACCAAAAGTGGCTTCTAAGAAACTCTACCAAATAGGCCTTATACTAGTTTAAATCATGTGCGATGCACATGATTGGATATATTTAAGAAAAATTATCTAGGTAAGAAAAAAATATATAAGTAACATTAAACAAAAAAAATGAACAAAATAATTGAAAATAAATAAATAAAAAAAGGCATGAAAAAAACACCAAAAAGATAAAGTGACTAAAATGTTAGAAATATACCAATACAAAAAAAAAAAAAAAGGACTACAATGAAAATAAAAAATTGGGCGGAAAAAAAGAAAGGAAAACTAAAGGACCACAAAAAAATTTTGCCAAAAAAAAAAATCAGCAAAGTACCTGAATATAAAAAAAAAATAATAAAAAGAGACATGAAAATAGACCAAAAAGATAAAAGAACTAAAATGTTAAAGTATACCAATACAAAAAAAAAAACTAAAATTAAAAAAGAAAGGCATGAAAAAAACACCAAAAAGATAAAAGGACTAAAATTTTAAGAATATAACAATACTAAAAAGGACCAAAATGAAAAAAGAAAAAAAAATTGGGCCAAAAGAACAAAAAGGAAAACTAAAGGATCAAAAAGATAAAAAAAAAGTTTTTCACCAAAAAAATAACAAAGTACCTAAAATAAAAAGAAATGGAGGCATGAAAAAAGATCAAAAAGATAAAATGACTAAAATGCTAAAAGTATATCAATACAAAAAAAAAAAAAAAAAAAAGTGAGAGTAAAATGAAAAAATAAAAAAATTGGGACAAAAGAAGAAAAAAAGAAAGACAAAAAAAAAAAGAAAAAATTTTATTGAAAACGAAATGTTTTGGACAAAATGCAAGGGCACAATAGTGAGAATTCATATTTATATATGTACTAGTTAAAAAGCATGTGTGATACACATTATGGGATATATTTGAGAAAATTTATCTAAGTAAAAAAGGTATTAAGTTAAAAATAGACAAAAAAAAATCAACAAAATACCTAAAAATAAATAATAAAAAAAAGAGGCATAAAAAAAGACCAAAAAGGTAAGAGGACTAAAATATAAGAAGTATACAAGAAAAAAGACTAAAATGAAATAAATAAGCATTTAAAAACACCAAAAAGATAAAAAGGTCTAAAATGTTAAAAATATACCAATACAAAAAAAGGATTAAAATGTAAAAAAAAAAAAAAAAAAAAATTGGCGGAAAGAAAAAAATAAAGATAAAACTAAAGGACCATAAAAGTTAAAAAAAAAAAAAAAAAAAAGGTTTTTAGCCAAAAAATAAACAAAGTACTTGAAAATTAAAAAAAAAATTGAGGAATGAAAAAAGACAAAAAAGATAAAATGACTAAAACGTTAAAAGTTTATCAATAAAAAAATGACTAAAATGAAACAATAAAAAAAAAAAAAAATTGGGCCACAAGAAAAAAAAGAGATGAACAAAAAATTAAAAAAAAAAAAATCATCCAAAACGTTTCGTTTTGAACGAAATCGAAGTGCACATAATTCATACTTGTATATGTGCCAGTGAAAGTGCGTGTACGATGCACATTATGGGACATATTTGAGAAATTTAATTTGAATAGAAAAGTATTAAGTAAAAAATAGATCAAAAAAATAAACAAAGTACCTGAAAATAAAAAAAAATTTAAAAAGAGGCATGAAAAAAGGACCAAAAAGATTTTAAAAAAAAACTAAAATGTTAAAAATATACCAATAAAAAATAGACTAAAATGAAAATAAAATAAAATAAAATGAAGGCATAAAAAAACACGAAAAAGATAAAAAGGACTAGAATGTTAAAAATATACCAATACAAAAAAAGGACTAAAATGAAATAAAAAATAAAAAATAAAAAAAAATGGGCCGGAAGAGGAAAAAAAATGGAAAACTAAAGGACCAAAAAAACAAAAAAAAAAAAAAAGTTTTTCACCAAAAAAATTGACAAAGTACCTAAAAATAAAAATAAAAAATGGAGGCATCAGAAAAGGACAAAAAGATAAAATGACTAAAATGTTAAAAGTATATCAATACAAAAAAAAAAAAAAAAAAAAGGACTAAAATGAAAAAAAAAAAAAAATGGACCAAAAGAAAAAAAACAAAGAAAACAGAAAGCCCAACTAAAATTGAAAATAAAAAATTCTTCTTCCAAACGAAACATTTTGGACGAAATCAAAGTGCACAATAGTGAGAATTCATATTTATATATGTACTAGTTAAAAAGCATGTGTGATGCACATTATGGGACATATTTGAGAAACTTTATCTAAATAGAAAAAGTATGAAGTAAAAAATAGAAAAAAAAAAAATCAACAAAATACCTAGAAAAAATAAAAATAAAATAAAAAAAGAGACATGAAAAAAGATCAAAAAGATAAAATGACTAAAATGTTAAAATAGACCAATATATAAAAAAGAAAAAAAAAACTGATTTTGAGCTTTTCATTGAGAAAATTTTTCTAAATAGGATATAAGCAAACAAAAAATAGAAAAAAAAACAAAAACAAAAACAAAAACAAAACAAAACAAATCAACAGAGTACCTGAAAAAAAAAAAAAAGGCACGAAAAAAAGATAAAATAGATAAAAGTACTAAAATGTTAAAAATAAACCAATACATTAAAAAGGATTAAATTGAAAAAATAAAAAATAAAAAGACTAAAACGAAAAAAAAAAAAAAAAGGATCAATATAAAAAAGTGACTAAAATGATAAAATAGTTAAATTTTAGGGTGAAAAAAGGTTTAAAAAAATAAATTAAGGACTAAAAAAAGAAAAAAAAACTGATTTAAAAGGGATTAAAATGAAAAAAAAAATTAGGGTGAAAAACAAAAAATAAATAAATAAAGAAATGAAGGAGAAAAAAAAATAATATTAACTGATTTCATCCAAAACGAATTGTTTTGGACGAAAACAGTAAATGTTTTAGGCCTTTCAATTTAGTTAATGGACACACACATCCAACTTTAGACAGACCAACCTAACTTCGGATCTGCTTCTTGGACCAAATTAAAATAGGGGTCCAATTGCAGCGTTACCCATTGATACATTTTTTTAAGAATAAAATAAGAGATCGGGGTGTCCGGCCCAATGATTATGGGGTGAATATAATTGCACCACTGACAAGATAGTTGGTGATCTTGTCTTTGGAGCTTTATGACTGATCCATGTCAAAAGTAGATACTTGGCAAGCGATAACGATCAAATTTTGGATGTATAAATAGGAAAGCTCTAATTAAGATCTCCTTAATCATTATGCAACCATCATCGATTATTGTTACTTATTAGTATGCATTTGATGTTATGATTTGGATTATGGTATTTGAATTTGAATTGAATTATGCTTTAGTAAGATATTTAAATTGCTGGAATTAAAAAATGAAAAAACTGAAAATATATTCGAAAAAAATATTAAATAGAGCTTATTTTGTTCATCTCGAAATTTTATATAATTAAAAAAAAATCATATCATTTTGACTTGTATATGTAAAGTTATAGACTTTTAAAGTTTGAGTTACAAAACTATGTGAATAGTAAAACTGAGATTGACTTTACAGAAAAAGACAAAAATTGAATTGTAAATTGTGATCCAAATTGGAGTAACAAACAAGGGCTAAATTTGTAAATATATTTAGGAAGGCTCTTCAGTCAATAGTTCCACTGGAAACTGCTTCCTGTATCACTGCTATTTCATTTTTTTTTTTTTCAAACTTCTTTCCATCTAAAATTCCTTCCCCTTTGGACGTGGAGCATTCCTTTCACTTGTTAAGAGTGCGGGCTGAAAACAGCTCTTTGTATAGGTTGGGTTTGTTGGGTTTTGATGCTTACCTTATTATTATGAAAAGGGGAAGGTTTGGTAAAGGAGCTTTTAAGCCCTTTTGCTGGATTGTTGGTTTGCAGCCCCACCATACCATGCCCTCGAGAGAAACTAGTGATGATTGCCATGAATGCTGCCCTCGAAGATGTGTACAAGAAAGTCTTTATCGATTCCTATCAACATGGTGCACCTCTCAGTAGAAGGTAGAGACTTTGACCAAATGAATAGGGATCAATTGACAGAAATTTTGTCGGACTCTGCTGGTATGCTCTTTGGACTTCGCCCCCTTTCCTTGTTTGAGCAACTGGCTCTCTTTCTTTAGAGAGGCCCAGCTTCAAAGACCTTTTAGCTCTTAATAGCTATGATTCTCTTGCTTTGTGAGAATAACTATTTCTTTTTTTATTTTACTGCGATGAAGCCTTCAAGCCTAACTCTGATGAAGCAGAGTTCAGGGGTGGGGCCTGTGCGAGTGTAATTGTTTAAAGGCATTTAGTTGTTAGTTAGCTTTACAACTTGTTAGTGCGCTTGTGCCTTCCGACGGAGTTACATGCGCGGCCTCCGAGTTTTAAACTCAAGTGCTAATGCACTTATACAAATAGTCTTTAGCCTGTAACTAGATAGCTTAGTTCGTTTGTAGCTTGTGATGCTTCTAGTTAAAAATAGAGGGCTTCAAAACAACTTTCTTATGCATACTTTCTTTGAAGCTCTTTATACAATTGGAGGCAAAGCCCCCGTTTGCTAGGTTAGGGCACAAGCTACCGCCTTTTGCTTTCAGGGTCGTGACTCAACATCAACTCTCTCTCATTTTTTGAGTTTCGTGTTCAGGGTCAAGTCAGTCCATTAACTTCGCAAGACATTCAAGTCTCTGAGTTGTTAGTTCTCCTCATCCTATAGGTAAGGGTCGCCAACAAGATAAGGTTGAGCAAGCAAAAGCCATCGGATTACTTGAGCCTTCACCCATCTCGTATAGGCCATGGTCCAGTGTGTCTTTATTACTGTGTTTCAATTGATCATAATATTATCTATTTTTTGATGAAAATTTGCATGACTTGCAAATAAGATCATTTCCATTGTATTTGTCCATACCTATTCAATATTTGTCACAAAAGCGTATGAAAAATAGTATATTTTGGATTTATACTCTAATATACCATGCTATTTCTAATGTTATATATACCTTTTTTTCTCGTCATTATCAAACTTTGATTCATAAAAGTAGTAAACTTTGATATTTAAATAATTTAGGATCAGTTTGGGAGAGGTAATGGAGACAGAATTTTGGAGACATTTTGAATTGTAGATGAGTTAAATTTTGAAAAATGTGGGTTCGGTTAAAAATAAAATTTGTTTGAAGTGAAAAGGTGTAAAATTTTAAATGATGTTTGAAAAAAAAATCAATATGGATCTTGTTCGTTCATCTTAAAATTCTATATAATTTTAAAAGAAAAAAAATTATCTCATTTAAACTCGAAATTACAAAGTTATGAACTTTTAATATTTGAGTTTACTGTACACTTTTGGAGGTACGAATAGTGAAAAATATTTTTGAGTCAAAGAGGAAAAAAAAAAAAAGTTTTGAAAATCTGATTTAGAAAACCTCCCCAAAATGAGGCCTTAACAATGATAAAGCTATAATGATTACATGAAAAAATTTATATACCAACCAACAACCACCAAATGTCAAATTTATCATTTGCTATATTTAGACGAAAAAACGGCCTCCAAGTTTACCATAGAGCAAATTTGACATAAAATATAGCATTTAATTGAAGAATACTTTATTTTTTCAAGTATCAAAATTTATCAATGACACATTAATTTAACACTCTATTTAAGATACT
Organism: Ficus microcarpa; assembly: GCA_025413485.1. NCBI lineage: Eukaryota > Viridiplantae > Streptophyta > Magnoliopsida > Rosales > Moraceae > Ficus > Ficus microcarpa. Next base: position 8,360,374 of record CM046386.1, on the reverse strand, counting down.
CTAATTAGTCATTAATTAATGATAAAAATAATAATTTTTATTTTTTGACCCAAATTTATTCTGCTTTAGATATTAATTAAGTTTTATTAAAATAAAAAATTATAAATTAATTTCTTTTTTACACATAAATTTGGGTAATATTGATTAAACAAATTTCATGTTCTTAATTAAAAATCGTGTGCAATTTAAACGTTAATTTTTCTTGAAGATTAAACTACTATCAATGTTTCGCTACACATTCTTAAATTTAGGGGGAAAAGTTTTTAGATTAAAAGTTCGGTGATAAATTATAACTATTTGATTTAAGAGACGATATTGCAAAAAATATAGTAATGGAGAAATATGTGACAGAAAGTATATGTAAGTTAATATTTACATCACGAAATTCTGGTGTTTTGTTCGTATTCTTTTAACCAATTTTTCCCCCTTTGAACGCCCATTAAATGATCTTATTTCCTCGTTGGATTGTCTTTCTCTTTGGATCTTCTTTTTCATGTGTAACTATCTTCAAGAAAAAATTAATTAAAAAAAATCATATTTCATTTCTGACTTACTTAAATCTTAGAAACAATAAAAAAATCCCTTTCAAAAAAAGAATGATGATCCACCCTCTAATAAATACAATCCAAATAAAAATTATAACAAAACATCTATAAGAATTATGGCTATCAAAATTAATTTATTCATCATCCCAAGAGTGTCATTTATATCTCTAAATACAATTATCATGCAATCAAAACTGATCTATCTTGTGTTTAAAATAATTGAAATGATCATGGGTTAGCTCTGAGATCAGTTTCTGATTTGAGAAAATAAAAAACATGAGAAATACAAAAGAATAAAAGTTTTAAAATTTTCTAAACATTTCGGGATCCTATTCATGTTTCCATCTAAAATATTTGTTCGTGAATAGTATTTGTTCGTATCTACACTACAAATGTAGATTAAATTTTAGAAAACTTGATGATGGTTTTGTCAAAAACCATCATCAAATATGATCTAAAAACCAGGTATCATAAAATTTTTTCTGAAAATCATTGTGGTATATATGTAAAACAATCTTATGACGATTTTCGGAGTATGTGAACATTTTTTTAAAAACTCTTGTTGAATGTCCATTAAAAAAATAAAATAAAATAAAATAAAATAAAAGACAGACTTTTTCCTGCATATTTTTCTACTCACAAATTTTGAAATTTACTCCCATCTTCCTATAATTTCGGGCACTCGGTTGTTTCGTTTTCCAAAAACAATGACAAATTCTCTATCTCTCTTCCACATCTCTCCCTCTCTCCCTCTCTCTCTGTGAATTCCTCTTCTTTCTTCCTCTCTTCCTCACTCCCTTTCCACTATCCACTCTCTCTTTTCTCTTACACTCACTCCCACAACCATGCTCGTAGCCACCATTGTGTCCCCACCATCATGGATCTATTCAGCAGACCTTACTTAAAGCTACTTTTGACTTTCTACGTCCAAGAACAGCTTTTATAAATGTTTATATAATCTGTCAAAAGAGTTTTTAGTCTCTAGAGTGCTTTTTGTCAAAGTTAAAAAAATATGATTTCTGGTAAAAATTCTTTTGAGTAGACTTTAAAACTTGCAATAAAATTTAATTTAAACATTATAAACTTCACTTCAATATTTTTATTACTTATTAGACAACTTTAAAGATCATTTTAATCTAAGAAGTTCTTTAATTTCAAACACTTACTAATAAGTCATAAATTTTGTTTTTCTTCTTCTACTGGTTAAAAACAAAAGTAAAAACTCTGTCAGATGGGTTATGTCTGCCGCCGCCACATGACCACTAAAATCCGAGTACTTTTTGGATTTTAACCGTTATAGTTATTCTTAATTTGGTTGAGACTAGGTTTGGAATTAGATATATTATTTTATATCTAAGTTTTTTGTTTTGATTTATGTACGAGGGTTTACTTGTAGTTAATTATTTTGTATGAGTTATATCGGTGATTATGGTGAGTAGGATTCTTACTAATATGTATTTAAAAAAAATTATTATTTATGTTGTGCTAATAAAATATGATGGCATTTCTTTAAATTTGTGGATAAGAATTTGGAGAAATTTTTGCTTGAGCATCTTACACAGTAGTAACTGTGGCCGAATGCACTATTTCTACTAGTGCTAGTTTCAATATATATATATGTAAAATCTTTGCGGCATCTCAACTACTCAATCTTCCTCACTATTTTCCTATCCTTGAATCAACACGATTAATTAATCTTCTGAGTCTTGTGAATTCTTCTCAATTCTCCTTCCAATCCTACTTGATTATGGGTTTCTTAATTCTAACGGTGAAAGCTTAGAAATCCCAGCTGAATATTAAAAAAAGATTTAACCCAAATAGAGATCTATTTAATTATATCCCCAGGCATTTAACTGAGATTAGCAAAAATTACCTTATACAGAAATTGCTTACTCTTCCAGGGTTGGGAGTAAGCGGGTAGGCGCACATCCCCGTGGGGGGATTACTACACGTAAAATTTTTTACAGCAGAATATAATTTCTCCTAAATCACATTCCAACGGTTAGACAATCGAGATTTAATTCGGGAATTTACCATAATCATTTATTTTAAAAATTAAAAAAGAAATTATTGGACAATATTTATCTTAACAATATATTTATATATATATATTTTGTTTGCAATAGATATCCATATTATCACATTAAATAGAAATGACATATATATTAATGTTGTATGGAACTTTATGCCACCCAATTCCCTAGCAACCTATAATATTATGTCTCCAAAATATTGCTGGTTTTTTTTAGTTAAAGAGATAATCTCACCCTTTGGAAAATTAAAAGACAAATAAATGGATGTGAGTCCCCTAATCACTTGAGATTAATATCAATCTCATAGAATTGGTCATGGTGGTCTATTGGCAACCTCCGTTTTACTTTTTCCATCCATTTTTTAAAACCACTTACCATATTAATTTTAGAATTAATTAATTACTTTTTCTACCCCTTAGTTTTCCCAGAAAGCCCTTATAACTAAATTATTAGTCTTTCTTTTTTCTCCACGTACTAAATCTAAACCTCTACACGGTTTTTTTAATATGTTTTATTTTGTTTTTATTTTTAAATTTTTTTCTCACAAGATTTCTTTTTTCTTTTATTTATTTTTTGTTTAGATTTCCAATAAAAAGTAAATAATTTAATGATAAAGGCTTTTTGGGAAAACTAAGGGGGTGGAACAAGTAATATTTTGATTTTAAAATTAATATGATATGTGATTTTTAAAAGTGGGTAGGAAAAGTAATATGGGGATTGTTAATAGACCCACCCAATATTTGGTTAATAGATTTTACTTCCTTATTCAGTAGCGGAAAAACATATTTAGGTCTCCCTTTATTGATGCATGTATGGAGGCTAGCAGATCCATTTTAGTGGGGCAACTTTCATTCATAGTATCTAGAGAACCTTTTCAATTTTTCCCTTTTAATTTTCCAAAATTTGGCTTCACATTTATTACTTAAATCCATTTCATTTTATTGGGTGTTAAAAGGGGTACCGTACTAATTCGGATGTTTATTTTCTTTTTGAAGTCAGATCTGGATTTTTTTTTTTTTTATACACCTATTGATTTTGGTTCCCATGATCACTAATTAAATAAAGAAAATTGTTTCATTTTATTTCCTTTGATTCTTAAGTCTTTTATTTTAAAAAAAAAATAATAATAATAAGCAAGCTTAGCATGATGCAAGAGATTTTAATGTTGTTTATATCCTACTTCATATAGGTTTTTATAACCCTTATGATGTCTAAAGGTGTCAAAAATGATAGAACTACCACGTGACATGATAGAAATCCACAAAAATGTTGTGGTTCTGGTCGAGTGTCTATGCTGCTATAATTCCTACATTTTAGATGCTTTGATGATCCTATATAAACGAACATGAATAGAGGCCCAAAGCCAAGACCCCACATTCAACAACAAACAATTATAATTAAAAAAGAGTAGTTGCAAATCTGACCTTATTAAAGTATTAAATATAAATACCAATTGAATAATAGTTTTAACTGATGATTAATAATTAACAGGTGGGCTTTAGGTTTCTGCAAAAGCCTCAAGTAATTGCTAGATGGAAGAAAAAGAGGGATGGAGCGCCTAAGGGTACAATTCTGGTTTATATCGTTAATGGTCCCCGAATCTTATTTGCCGTATCCATGTGTCATGCACGTGACTTGTTTCGTCTACAATTTGATGCTCATTAACGATTTTGGTCATTTTGCTACTTTTTTTAGGAGTTCATGAGCATTTTAGGCCCCCCCCCCCCCCCAAAAAAAAAAAAAGGGACCAAAACATCACATGAAATTATTTGAAATGATCTAGGAAGTTGAGAGAAACCAATTAATAGAGTGGAAAGCTCATTGGGAAAACCGTCGGAGAAGAGATCGATCGACACCAAGACCAGATGGATGGAGTCAAGGTCGAAGCTAAGCTAAGCTTGATGGGTACACGGTGGGGAAGGTTTTGAGTTCGGAAGAATAAAATTTAATTCTATTTTTTTTTCAAAAGTTGATGTAGGATTTAATGCCTTCTTTTTCTATCGTCTAATTTATGAATGCTTTGAAAGATAAAGGGGAGTAATTTTTTGCCTTTCAATTGAAACTTGAAGACAAAAAGAAACAATTTGCTTTTTCTATATATATATATATATATATATATATATATATAATGACATGACATTTTCTTTAATTAAGCGAACAATTATATTTGGAACAATTTTTTGAACGGGGGATCTTAGTCAAAAGTAATGTAGCGCCTAGCGTGATATATTTTTTGATTGGTAAAGTTAATGTTAAAAATCCATCATGTCAACCGATAGATTGGTTAATTGATGGTAAGTTTCTTAAGCTAAAATGCTACTTGGTTGTTCATATGAACCATAAAATTTGGATTTAATTAATGACGCATGTGTTATTCTTCTCAAGGATGAGTATAACTTACAAGAGTCGTAGGGAACATTCGAATCTGTTGCTGATTACGCCCAAACGTGTACAAAAACAAGCGGTCAATTATAGTACAATTAGGACGGTCAATCCCACGAAGAGGTGATAAAAGCGAACAAGAAGATATTAGCGAAATAAAAGCGTTAGATAAATAAGTAATCAAATAAAGAAAAGGAAGAAGTATTTTTGTGATTTTGAAACAAATTTAAAAACAACGTAATTTAAAAGAGAGTAAATTCAATAATCAAAATGTGATAAAGTATCAAGAATCCCTCACGTGTATTGTTTTCTAATTTTAGTTTTGATTGAACAAAAGTATTCAAATGTATTAAACTTCTCACGTTAAGACCAAAAATATTATTATTATAAATTATCTAAAATTGACAATATATCAAATTGACAATATTGCAGTAAAAGATCAACTTATAAAATAATTCTAGTTACAAAACATTACTTGACAAAATTTACATAGAAAAAGCATGACTGAATCTATATAAAAACTTAGCACATAATATTTTGCATTCAAAGAAAATTAGAAAATGCAGAAGAATAATTTACTCAAATATATATGCATTATAAAACCAAACAAACAAAACCCCAATTGGAATACTCAATATATGAGTTCATCTATAGCTTTACCAAGAGAAATTTAGCCTAACATGCTCAACATTCTCACAAAAATTCTAAAGAAAAATAGGAGAAAAAGAGGTAGAAATATGACTATGTTTTTTACTCTAAACTCAACTAAAAATTGGTTAAAAACACAACAACCCAACCCCCACGAGGAACCCTGATTATATAGCCATAAATCCACATTTTAGAGAGAATTTTTGGCGCACAAATCCGCTACCCAGGCTTGTAAATCAGTCGGATACTCATTAGAAACCAGCTGGGGCGGAAGTCACGGAAGCTGGATGCAAGGCCTGTGATTTACGGGCTTGAGTATTGGCCCAAGAATCATGCTGTCAAGCAGGTAAATTGGGTAGAGAGAGGCGGTAACCCAGCTGGAGGGAATTGCTCGTGGGCTT
>CM046386.1:8285014-8354265 GCA_025413485.1 Ficus microcarpa | reverse complement strand
CCTCCTTGAGCTGATCGAAGAGTTTTGATTGATTTGCTGAGTTGCTTTTCAACTTTAGCACGGAATTCTTTTAACTTTTCAAAGGTCTCAGATTTTCTTTGCATCAAATATGCATATCCGTATCTTGAATAATCATCAATAAATGTGACAAAGTATTCATAGCTCCCTCTAGTTTTGACATTCAAAGGGCCACATACATTAGTATGTATGATCTCTAGAGGTGTTTATGCTCTTTCACCTTTAGCCGAAAAAGGCCTTTTTGTCATTTTACCTTCTAGGCAGGATTTACAGACTAGTAGAGTGCTAACTTTTAGCTCTCAAAAAGGACCATCCTTTGCTAGTCTTTGTATCCTATTTATGTTAATGTGACCAAGCCTTAAATGCCACAAATATGTGTCATCTTTGTTATTAGAAATCTTTCTTCTTTTAGGGGTTGGTTCAGCGACTTTAAACATTTCGATTTGAAGTAAGTTATTAGAAATTGGTTTAACAAAATATAGACCATTATCCATATAACCAGAACAAATATTCATACCATTCTTATAAATTGAAACAAAGTCGACTTTAAAAGAAACTAAAATAAATTGTTCAACCAACTTAGAAACTGAAATCAAATTCCGTTTGAAATCCAGAATGAAATAAACATTGTTCAAAAACAAATATTTATTATTATTAAATGACAGTCGCACTGTCCCTACTGCTGTCGCTGATAGTCTTTCCTTACTGCCAACTCTCATCGTGAAAACTCCCTCTTCAAGATCCTTAGATGACTCAAGCATCTGCAAAGAAACACAAACATGATTAGATGCCCCTGAATCAATAATCTAGCTTGAGAAATCATTCAACTAAGCATGTTTCCATAACTAGTAAATCTGATTTACCTTGTTTCTTCTTCTTTTTTAGCTCATCAAGGTACTTCTTATAGTTCCTTTTCCAATGGCCGTCTTGATCACAATGAAAACATTTTCCTTTAGGTTTAGGTTCAGCAGCCTTCCTCTTCTTCTTTTGGATCTTCTTCTTGCCCTTTTGCTTTCCCACATTTTTCTTCTTTTTATTCTTTGAAGAAAAAGCCTTCCCCTCAGCTGCATTGGAAGATAAGGGTCTCATAGGTCTGCAACTCGTTCAGAAGTTCCGTCAGATTACACATCTTATGGTTCATGACGTAGTTTGTTCTGAATTGGAGAAAAACGGGACATAGTGTCTCCAAGATCATGCCAACTTGGGTCTTTTCATCAATGTTCCCACCATTGATTTCAGCCTCATTAAAATGATGAATCATTTTGAGGACGTGCTCACGAACTAAAGAACCATTCTTCATTTTGCTGTTCATAACGGCTTTCACGGCTTCGTGACGGGCTTGATCGGAGGGTCGTCCAAACATGTTTTGCAAAGATTCCATAATCTCGCTAGTAGTCTCAAAGGCCTCGTGCTTAGCTCTAAGCACTTCATTCATTGCCGCTCACAGATAGCAGCGGGCCTTGTTGTTTGCGACAACCTAACGGTCGTACTTGTCTAAGACAGTTTTAGAGGCATTGGCCGAAGGCCTTGGAGGACGATCCTCCTTAAGGACAAAATGGTAGTTTTCATTTATCAAGAGAATATTCATGTTGCTTGTCCATTTGACAAAGTTTTCACCAGTTAAAACTTGAGATGCGAGAAGTGAGAAAATCGGGTTTGACATATTTGTTAAAAATAAATAATAAATATTTTTCAATAAATAATTGCATAAATATTGTAACAAAATTTAAGGCAAAGTAAATATGATGCATGAATGCACATATTAAAATACACAAAACATGTTTATTTTAAAAACCTAAAGAATTTTAATCACCACTACTAAGTGCCGTCGTAGGATAGGTCAAATAATTGCTAATTAAAATGAGACATTCTCAATTAATAAATATTATCCGAAATATCTCATATTTCTAATATTTATTAACTTCCTTTAATTTTTGGTCAAGACAATAATTAACTAATTTAATTATCTCTTTATGAGTGTAACCCACCGTATCAGATTTTTTAGACTTAACTTAGAAATTGCCGTCATAGGGTAGGTCAATTCTAAAATACATCTTAAAATCCTATCTCATGGAAGACAACCTTGGTATTGTATTTAATAGACACCTTCCGTATAGAGGGTAAAATCAAAGCATCTCTAGGACTATTAAAAACTCACGATGTTGTACTAATGGTGGAGACCTTGGATTTATATTGTCATATTACCCACTCCCACTCGTTATTTTGCAAAAGTGTATTTTATTTATAAAACAACTCTTGTTTCATAAACCTTAGTAAATTTAAACACTTTAAATTACTAAGCCTTTATAATTTTAAACAATTTAAAATTATATATTAAATTAATTGTGATATTTTTAAAATTTAATACTTAAATTTTATAAATTTCACATTTGACCCACTAATTTTGCAAATCCGTTTACTAAATTAATTTCAAATTTAATGTCATTAAATTTGTGACTAAATGCATTAAATTAATTGCTAAAATAATTTTAGAAAAAAAATGCGCGAAGATGCATGACATACAAAATTGGTAGGCACTTTTCTATCTTAAATGACATGTGATATGCATGGTAATGTAATTATCATCAACATAATAAAAACATTCAAATACAAGTGAAATAGAAAAACTTGGCCGGGCTTCATGGAAACCTAAAATTACAACCCATAATAAAAAAAATGATATAATAAAAAAAATGGGTCTTCTTGTAATTCTCCAACTTCGGTTCTTCTTGTAACTTTCCAACTTCTCTTTGTGAGTAGTGGTGGTCCTCCTTGAATTTCTCAAATTCAAGAAAAATAGATTTCAAAAATCTAAAAAAAAACTTATTTTTTTTTCGCGGGTGGCTACGTGGCTGGGCACTGCCCATGCATAGGCCCAACCTACTAGTGTTCTTCACCTGCCTAGCCCCAGTGAGTAGGACCAGCCCGGCTGTGCTTCAGCCCAGCCAGAATGAAGCAGGCCCAGCCCATGTTTGGGTAGCCCAACTAATTGGGCCAGCTGGGTTCCCAAAATCCAACCCTTGTGGGTTGGCTGGGTCCTGCCAACCTAGGCCAGTACTCCCTGCCGGCGACCATGGCCGATGATCGACTGCCGGCGCATCCGTATGGTCACCGGATCCGTCCGTACGGTCACTTGGGCGTCTGTACAGTCCTGTCTCCAACTTTTTTTTAATTAAAAAAAATTAAGAACTTTTCTTTAAAAAAATCTGAAGAACAATTCTTCATCAATGGAAAAATTACAATATAAATCCTATTTACAATTAATCTAATCAAAAGAAAATTACACCATGATTCTTATTTACAATTGATCTAATCAAAAGGAAAATTACAAACTAATTTTCATGAAACCGGAAGAATTTACCATCAATCCATTTGCACAAATATTCATCATCATAATCATAAATAGAAACATACATCAATATGCATAAGTGCCTACCCAAAATCATTTAAAGATTATCATATAATCACTCATTAAATTAATATAAGGTATTGCCGTCTCCGATACCAATTGTTGGTTTTGAAAACCAGTTTTTAAAATTTTTTAGCCGAAGCATGGTATGGATCAAATCGCACATATAAAAATTTTTCTCACAAATTTTTTCGGCGACAATACTTATATTAATTTAATAAATTAATTAAGAAAAAAGTTTAGAGATTGACCGTTGTCCAATTAGGTCAAAATTCTTGATCTCCTTCAAGAACCTTCTTAAGTGCTTCAAATCTTTCGGAGACACCAATATTCTTGAGAACTCCAAATCTTTCGAAACACCAACGATTCTTTCTCAGTATTCTCCAAATCACGATAAACAGGAAACGAGTGGGCATTTCTGAATTTGGGTTTTATCACACACTTGAATTTTGATTCACTTTGTGTTTTCAACTCATGAGACAAAATGAAGGAGAGGAGGATAAGAAACTCTCTGAGGAAAAAGTTACGTATATATTTTTCTCTGTCAAAAAGGAATTAAATATATTTTCCCTTTCTTTTAGATACATCGTATGTACCCTCTTTTTAGTATTGCAGAGAAATAACTGACACTCCTCTTTTATATTTTTGAATTAATTAATTATTTTATTTTATTTTATTTTTCTCCTTTTGTGGAACAACTTGCACTCCCACTATCTTCCTATAGTGGGCGTGTATTAAGGATATGGGAGAGAGAAAATCTCTCTCCCATCATATATCAGTTATCTTTGTTTTTTTAATTTTTATTTTAAACTATTTAAAATAAAATAACTGATATGTTCTCTTCCACATATATCAAAATTTAAAATTTAAGATTCAAAATTCCACATACACTCTGTGGATATTATGTGAATCATCCTGTGATGCACAACTACGATGTGGTCCTTACCACAGTGTATAATCTTTAATTTAAAACTATTTTAAATTTATTTTAAATAATCATATTATTTAAAATACAAATTAATCCAATTAATTTGTTATGTGATTATTAATATAGAATTCTCAATTCTAAATTAATAAATTAGCCCAACATAAAATAATGTTCACATGATTCAATAGAGCCGTTGAGAGAAACTATAGACTTTATAATTTTAAGCTCTAATAATTTTGACAATTAATTAACACCTTAATTAAAATATCAAAATTATTAATTCCAAATTATTCCACTAAAAATTTAGAATTGCACTCTTAAAATTATAAAACTAATTATATTCAAAGCATTTGAATTGCCCATTAATATAGTCACTACATATAAATCAATCATCCATAAACGGTTCATAATTAAAGCTAGGTATTTTCCGTTAACCTCTTTAATTATATCTTTCTCCTTAAGTACCATTGATTCTCTAATGAATAATATATTTATGATCTAATCATAAATTGAGCGCTCTTATTATTCAAATCCCGAATCAACACTTAAGGGAACCGTCCATCTAACTTCTTTACGAAGGAATGGATTTCATCTTGTATATTAATATTCCCGGCTACTTATCATATTATATTTCCAATATACCAAGAATTTAACACTATTTATTTGTGTCATTACTCGACATGTCAACAAATATGATACAATAAATAGGAGTCTATTATTACTCAGAGTTAAGATCGATTCATATATGACCATCATTGATTAATTTTGAATGCTCTATATGACAACGGAAATTATTAGAGATTCATAATTAATCGTGTTCCAGTCCTATATAATCAAATTATATAAAGCGCTTTCATTCCAATAATCTCATTATTAACAATCCGGATAAGATCATTTCATTCAAAATGTAATGAACTGCGCTAGTAATTTTAAATTAAAGATTCCAACTTTAATTTTTAATTACGGACAGATTTAGATTATTTTATTTTAAATATTATCCTCCTGTATATAACACTTATATACAATATTTAAAGTCACATTTAAATAATCTAAGGTTTTCGATATTTATAAAGTATCTAAACATGCATGCAAAAATAATATTGAAAAAATCCTCGAATTAAATCAGCAAAATAATACATCTCATTTGTTTATGAGCACAAATCCCAACAGATTCAAATATCTAGCACTCGTCAAATTTGATATTTCATAGTCCACCTTGGGCTATCCGCTTTGATTCCACCAGTTTCTCCAAAGTGTCGAGCTAAACACCGTAAGGTTTATAATGTCTCCGAACAAATAACGTTGAGAAGATCAGCTCCACACTCATCCCCAATTTGTTGTTCAGAAAGGCAAGAACTTTCATGTTTTCTTGAAGATTTTAATTAGTCAATCGGATTTGTCAAATGAAACGCTAAACAACTTTTTCTTCTAGTTTTTTTCCCCCCTTCGTTTTTTAGTTCTTAATAAAACAACTTAGCATGGAACATGATCATCTTAGCGCTCGCAATTAGAAAATTCATTGAACCCTCTTTTAAAGAAGGGTCAAGTAGATAAATGATTTTTTTTTTTTTTTTTTTTTTAGGATAATGAATCTAATATGGAGCTATTATTTGTGTTGCTTTGAGTATGAAACCATGAAGAGAGGTTCATGCATCTGTACATGTGGGATTGAAGAGAGAATATCAAGGAGTAAAGAGTGGCACGTGACCTACAGCAGAGCAAATAAGCAAAGCTTGTGCAGCCCATGTGAGATTGGTAGTCACATAGACGAATCTAATTGTTGGTCAAATTAAAGGAGAGCCACAAAAGAAGTTGTCTAAGGTGCATTTAAAATCCCACAGAAGCCCCATACCCATTTTTATCCATTTTTTTAATCTTCTTTGGAAACATGCTAGTAATAATGACACTTTCAAGTTATAGCAACATATATGAACAACAAAATCTTTTAAAATATCCCACCCAAATTATTCATATATTAAAAAAAAAGTGAGAACAAATTAAAAAAAAAAACCCCTAAAACATATGTATCTTTTGATTTAATTAGCCTATGCTTTTATAGCAAAGGAATCATCACAATGCAACACACTATTTTCGTTATCAACTAATTTGACAAAAAATAGAAAATCAAAAGGGCCCAAAAAAACAAAAAAACAAAAAAAAAAAAAAAAAAAAGAAGCAGCACGCATCACATGTAAGGGAAATATAATTACTATCGCCCCATGTATGGTACAAAATAGGAAGATGAGTGAGAGTTTTGAGCAGTGTCTGTCTGTCCAGCAAGGTAAGGTTGATTTTAGTGATGGGGTTGCGCGGTCGCGTTCCCCAACGGAGTCGGGGGCTTGCATTGGTAGCACTTGGCAAAGAGCCCGAAGGTGTCAATCTGCCTGATGAAGTTGGTCATGCTCGCCCATCCACCGAACCCGAACCCGACCACAAGCACCCAAACAACCACAAACGCATTGATCACGTACATTCCTGTCCAGCTCGGTAAAAAGAACGGTGGCTTCTCCGCCGCATTCTTTTAAAACAAAAAAAAAAAGAAAAAGAGTTAACTAATTAGTAATCTAATTAATCCTCATTACAGAAAATGTTACGAACAACATTGAGTTTGAGCCATATGTCATGTTTCGTTTTAATTAGTCCTACTTACCAACACCTACAACGGCCTTACGTACTTATTTGTAATTAAAAAACCATGCTATGCGCATTATCAGTAGAAACTTGTATATAACATCATGAGTAATTTTGGGTCACGTAAATTTTAACATGATTACATGATGTCCGATCATGAAGCTTTCGAATAATTATTTTTTTCCTGTTTTTTAATAATATTTTATAGGGGGTCCAGTTGAAAAGCGAGTCAAATCCGCCAGCTCAGTGGAGACAGTACTTGACTCAAACTGTAGCCTATAACTAAACGAAAAGGACTCTCCACCTATCTCAATTCTTCTCGTAGCATTTCAAATCCAAGTAGTAAATGCTCCTGTACACTTGCTGCTCTCTCTCTCTCTCTCTCATCTGTTTCTCTCTCCTCTCTCCTCTCTCCTCACTCCCTCATGTGGGCACAACTAGTCTCGCAACTACGGAATGTGGGAATCCCCATCAAACCCGGGTACCCACTCATTCTTTAATGACTAAAATACCCCCAACCAAACAAGATAATTTCCTAAAGTTCCTTATCGACTTTTACACCTCCCATTATCTCCTCACACACTCACAGCTTTACATGGGCCACTCCGAGAACTGGCCCATATCATCTGCTTACTTTATTTCACTGTAGAATTCCCACGTTGATTGATCAACAGTTATAAAGTTATTTACCATGAGGCTATAATTTCGCGAATGCACCAGTTACGGATGGAAAATTTAGGTTCGAGTTAGTTAAAATTAATTTTAATTTTTATTTATTTTACGATAAAAATTAGTATGAAAATTTTATGTCCGAAAGGGTACACAAGATGCATGCTTATTTTACCTGTCGTGCCGTAGCTTTTCGGTAAGTGAGCATATGGGCTATAGACGGGATGATATAGACGGTGAAGCTGACCAAAAGAGCCCCAACGGCAGAATTAATGGGCCCAAAGAAGGGGAAGATTATTGCCAAGAACCAAATTGGTATCACAACTGGCAATCTAGCTAGAGCCCTTAAACAGATGCTCCTTGTGTCATGCATCCCTATCACCTTCTCCCACACGAAGTACAACGGCGTACACGCGAACCCGAATGTTATAAACTGCACCCCAAAAAAAAAAAAAAAAAAAAAGAGTCCAATCTTCGTTATGAAATTTTATTACTTACCAATAGTACATATTTTGCGATGAATTAAAAAAGAATAAGGGTGTATTTGAAAAATATCAGTTTGAGTTTGAATTTTTAAGTTAAAATTGATAACTTTTCAGAAATTAATTAAAAAATTCATTGTTTTCAAGAGAAGAAAAAAAAGAAAAAAAAAAAAAGGTGAGTTCGAATTTTGACCTGATGAATGAGCATTAAGATAACGGCAGCGTCGCGGAAACGGGACTTGGGGAGGAGGGAGAATGCGTTGGAGTGGTTGAGGAGTTCGTCTCCAAATGCCCAGTAAACGCTGGCAGCTGAGGGCAGTGTTAAGGTGAACACATAGAGCGTGGCCATCAAATATATGTACTTGAATTTCTGAGGCTTCCACATGGCGTGCATGATTTCCCTGAAACATTATATATATATATATATATATATACAAATACAATTGGATGATTAATAATTCAGAAGCTGTAAACTGTACAGTCCAAAAACAAAGAATTCTATTTATATAATAGATTATTCTAAATGTGGGGTAATTATAAAACTATTTTTTTCTAATTAAGATAAGATGATGACGATATTGCCCCTGATGTCATATCTGCCTAATTCTTGTCTATGATGAAGAAATTATTCAATAGGTAAAAGACAAAGGAAACTAAACCGATGAAAAGAGATAACGAAAGAAAACAAACTATAGTTGTTTGTAAAGTTGGGACCAGTTTTCTTTTTTTTTTTTTAATTATTTTTTTGACTGTGCAAAAATAATTTTCCAACAGTAGTGGAGGGAGTAGGGGGTTTAAGGTAATGTTGTTTTCCGAGTAAACCAAAAGGTGGTTATAGAGAGACAGAGCTGCATATAAATGCATAATTTGGTCTGTGGGTCTCAAACACCGAGATGGCCGGCAAAAGCTGCAAAGAGAAGCCGCGTAGAAACAAACGCAAGAAGAAAAGCACAGAAACAAAAAACATGAAA
The DNA here is from genome assembly GCA_025413485.1 of Ficus microcarpa. Lineage (NCBI taxonomy): Eukaryota > Viridiplantae > Streptophyta > Magnoliopsida > Rosales > Moraceae > Ficus > Ficus microcarpa. The sequence continues at coordinate 8,345,157 of CM046386.1, read as the reverse complement.
AATATTTTAACAAAAAAAATTTAAAAAAAATAATAATAACTTACACAGTCACGGCATGACCACCGAAGGTGTACAGTATATTGGTGGCTCCGGTGAAGTAAAGCACAAGCTTGGTCGGACCAGAGTGTACAACGCCATCAGCCTGTAACACAACACAATAATTAATTAAAAAAAGAGAGAGAGAGAGAGAGAGAGAGAAATAAAATTTTTTACCTAATAACTTTTCTTTTTACTCAAAACCCAAAAAGTAAAAGTGTAAAAAAAAAACGAGACCGTAATGATAATGGCTTCAAGATCCGAAACATTGGATATATATGACTTTTTAATCTTAACTAGGTAAAAAAACAATACAAGAAGTTCGTGTAATTTTATATTATTTTGTTTATTATTATTATTATTTTATTTTTGGTTACCTGGCCATGGGCAAGAGCAGCAATAGCGAGGTACCAAGCGGTGTAAGTGGTCATCCCGAGGCCAAGAAAAGACCAAATCCGGTAGTTGTGGAAAGATGGTATGAACACCGTCGTGGCACAGCAAGCCCCAAATATGTACGTCCATGTCCTCTTGTCCAAATTATCGTTTATGTAGTAAATGTTACTGTTTTCCCAAACAATCACCAACAAACAAAATTAAACTCAAACATTTGACCAAAACCCATTTCCCATTCCTTTCAATACACGTATAATATTAAGAAAGAAAAAAACCCCCCTCTTTTTTTTTTTTTTTTTTTTTTTTGCGATTTTACCTTGCACAAGCTATGAGTTGGATGACAGATCCAAACAGCAAGAAAGTACAATTGAAGGCAAGCCCCACGGCTTTCCAGTATGGGCCGAGTAACCCATCAAGCACTTCGAACCACTGCAAGTACAAGATTTCCAAAACAAAAAAAAAAAATTTTTTTTTTGGATGAGATATTAGTGGTGGTGAGAAAATTTTCATTATTATTACAACGTCATTAACAAGAGCAATATATTCTTAATCATTTACCTGTATGACATGGTTTTTGAAACTAACATTCTCTTTCTCCTTTCGGCTTCGATACTCAATATAGAGCACACTGATCAGATAAGCAGTCCAGCTTCCAAGCAGCCCATAGAAAATCTGAAGAATGATTCCCGAGAGCATGCCCAGTTGAGAGAACGAGTATGGCAGTGTCAAGAGCACTTGGGCAACCTACAAAACATCGTCATGTGATTTTACACAAATTTTTTTTTTATTTGTTCGACAAATTTAAGGTAAAAAAAAAGGGTTTTTGGGGGGGGAGATTATGGTATAGTACAGTACTTGATTGGAAGCGCAACTGAACCAAGCGTCCCAGGCAGAGCCGCCATGCCAGAGGAAGCTCTTGACACTCAACATTGACTGATTTTCTTCTTCTTCTTCTCTGCCTTCTTCTTTCGGGTCGTGATGGCCATCGGCTTCGGTACCGAAGTTGGAGACTATGGCTTCCTCTGCTTGCTTCTGAGGTAACATTGTCACTCTGTTTCTTCTTTTGACGCAAAAGGGTCTAAATCTTAGGTGGATCTGAAACGCATAAAAAGACATACATGGAGTTGATACGAGACAAAACAAATGTAACCAAGAAAAAAATAACGCAGCCCCAGAAAACGAAAGCCATTAAGAAAAGACCACCCTCCAGATCCAAATACCAGGGAAAATTCCCTCACAGAAATCCAAAAGCAAACGGATAAACAGATTATAAAAAAAAAACAGAAAAAAAAAAAAAAAAACTAAAACTCGTTTTTCACTAATTAGGCTGACCAAAAGAGAAAGAAACCCCCATATCCAACAACTAGTTTACCTTGCACGAAATGTCACTTTCTATAGTTTTGAAGAGGAAAAGCGAACGAGCAAGCGAGCAAGGCCCGGATCTTTCACTCTCTTCCAAACAGAAACGTTCTCATATCTTGGCTTGACTTTGATTTATCAGCTTCTTTTCCCAATGAAAAACAAAAGCCCAGTACAGAGCAACAGAGCAGGCACAGAGAGAGAGAGAGAGAGAGAGATTTCCAAGATTTGTCACAGAGAGAAGAGAGAGAGTGAGAGAGAGAGAGAGAGAGAGAGATGGAGACTTAATGCGAAGAAATAATTGCAAAATCTTGAGCTACAGATCTCCTTAGCCCTGTCAAAAAAAAAAAAAAAAAACTAGGCGTAAAGATATGATCCACTTTTAATGCGGCCACCAATCTGCACAGAAAAAGGGCCAGTGCCTAACCTCCAAAGACGGCGAGAGAGACCTCAAAAGCAGGGAAAAAAAAATTAAATTTATGAAAATGAACACAAATCTCTCTCTGCAGAAGAGGGAGAGGAAAAAAATAGAATAGACCCGTTTGGCTCTATGTTCTAACTAACATATGTGGATTTTATATAAAAAAAAAAAAAAAAAAAAAAAAGTAAAGAGAGAGAAAGAGAGAGAGGAGTTTGTATTTGGCTTTGAAGAACCAGATTGAGTGAGTGAGTGATGAATGTTGAGAGATTGGAAGAAAGAGAGCTAGAAAACAAAACGGAAGAAAAATGAAAGAGGGATGAGAGAGACGAAACCCCAATTCCTTGTGTATTCGTATTCCAATTCGATTCTTTGGTGACTGACAGAGAATTTGGAGGAGCTCAAAGTGAAAGAGCACGTTGTTTCTGATCAGTAAGGATCAAGTTAAAACAATGGACCTTCCTTTTTATAGCACTAAAGCAGCTTCTTCAACGGCTCTGATTACATTTTTAGTCAAAATTTTCCCAAAATGAAAATGACCCCTTTTTTGTTTTTTTTGTTTTTTGTTTTTGTTTTTGTTTTTTTTTGTTTTTGTTTTTTTTTTTTTTCAATTGGAATTATTGCAGTTTACACTTTTTTTTTTTTTTGGTTATAAAAATATTGTGGGTTATTTTCTCTCATCTTTACTATATGTCTTTTTCATTTTTTCTTAAACTCCATTTTAAGATATGTTGTCCACGTCAATTTTATTTTGGACAAAACTCTCACCATTTTTTATTTTCGGTTAAAAAAAACTCTCACATTTTAAATTTAAAAAGTTCAAGTAAATTAATCTTACATTGTTGAGATTTGAGAATTTACGGGACAAGAATTTGTTTCTATCTTTCAAACTAGATGGGTGAATTTTTTTTTGTCACGTCTCAAAAAAAAAAAAAGGGGGGGGGGGGGAACCTTTTGTATTCTCTGTAAATAGTTATTTTTTAGTTTTATTAGATTTCACGATGGTCTATCAGCCCTATATTAATAATAATCTATTATTAATAGATCAATTCATTACTAATGGATCACTACAAAATTACTTCATAATGATTACTACAAGAAAATAACGGAATGAAATCAAATGCAAATTAAAATAAAGTTAATCTTAAATTCGTTTAGAATTTCACAGGAGGAGGATTTTTTTTCTAGCTGTCAAATTTAAATCAAGTTTTTTCATTTTGCTAAAGAAATCTAAATCAGGTTTTATCATATAGTTCTTCGTTTCGATATTAATATGGATCAGATCCATTGTTTAGAAATATCTAGTATGAGTAGAATACCTTACTGGATTAAGCCCGTAAAATTATACTAAGCTTGCATTTGATTTATCAGTTGGAGATGAAAATTTTAAGTTGGGGTAGGTTGACTTTTTAAAAACTAGTTATAATTTTATTGATTTTTTTAGAAAAAGATAAAAATTAAGATGAAAAAGTATAATTGAATTAGAGTTGAACTTAAATGCCAAACAAAGCCTAAATTCTCTATTATTTTTATGAATTTAGAGATAAATAGCTTTTTTTTATAAGAAGGTTTTTGATATTTAATAGTTGAAGTTCTCAAAAATTAGATAAAAGATCTTTAAAAAAAATAATAATAAAATGACCGGTCATTTTTCTTAAATAATCATGATTAATTAAACAGTATTGTCAACTTTGATAAGTCATTAATTGACTATAGTTAATCATGAATGGATTATAATATAAATTATTAATTTTTATATTAATTACTAATTAATCATGATTAATTAATGATTAACTAAATTTGAAAAAAAAAAGCAATAATTTTACTGAATTAAAAAAATTCAGTTATTTATTAGATTTGATGAGTAAAAAAGACCACTCAATCTAATTTTTTTTATTTTTAATAAAGAAAAATAAATTCTGAATTTCATTAACCTATACTTTGAAGAAATAATGAGCAAACCAGATCCAAATCTCAGTCAATAATTCAAGGGAGCCTAAATAATTGATCAACAATTAATTATTTCCATTTCAAAGCAGAAATTTTTTTGTCCTTCTTTTTCCTTATTTATTTATTTTTTGAGTTTCCAAATAAGGGGTTTTAATTTTAATTAGGATCGAGGCTCCATCAACTTCCCCCCTCCTCCTGTCCCCCCCAACACAAAGATGCCAAATCCCTCCCCCCCACCTCCCCCCCCACGCGTTAAGATTCTTCGACGCAAAAACCCAGCTGTTAATCCCCCCCAAGGCCCCAACCTTGGCGATATGTACGTGGTGTCTAAGGCGTTTGTTTCCCACGCGTCCCTCTGGCAAGTGGGGCCAACAGTCCCCGTTTTATTAGATACGATAGGATTTCTTTTAATCGTAGGCCGCCCAACCCAGCCAATCCGCGATTATGGAGGCCCATTTTCATTTTTCATTTTTCATTTTATTTATTTATTTGTCTATTTATTCATTATTATTATTATTATTTTTTAACGCAAGTGTGATCGACGCAGTGCACGCGTATATTAATGACGAAGTTATGTTCGAGCCGAGCAGAAACGAGCCATGATGGCCAAGCCGCGCCACGGCAAGCTGGGGCTTCGCACGCTTTAAAAGGAGAACACGCGCGCAATGAAGAGGCGTAAGCCCCACTTTCCCGGCGGGTCATCATATCTGAAGATGCTCTTTTATCGGACGACTCCGAGCGGCCCATTTTCCACGGCTGGCCCCACCCATCACTTCCCACTTTATCCTAGGATTCAATCTTTTTTTTTTTTTTTTTCACATTTTCTAGGACAATAGTAAAAGGAGCCCTGGATAGAAAATCCAACACGTTGAATGCTTAATGTTGCAAGGACTGGTTATGTTCTAAGAAATTTCTCTCTCTCTCTCTTTTTTCTTCTCACTAACGAGTTTGGCAAAGGGGTTTAAGCTTAACCATCCTTTTTGTACCTAATAAGTTTTTGTCGTTTTCCTTATAAAAGACGTTGCAGTTTGCAGACGGTAATGACTAGGAGAAAGAAATAGTAAAAAATAAACTAATATAGCTTTTGGTTGGTACCAAACTTCTCGACCTCAAACTAGCTAAGAGCTGAGACTTTTTTTCTTACACTTATAAACTGACTATCAATTTATTGCACAATTGATATGGGTATACTTCAACAATTTCATCCTTTCTCTTATGTTAACTAGAATATGATACCAGTATTAGGTAGTATTAGATCTTCTTATTCTCAAAATTAGTTTAAGACGTGAGATTTTTCCTAATACTTACAAACTGATCATTATAAATTCTTTTCATATAGATGTAGGGTTACCTATACAATATGGTCTCTTTAATAGATAAACAAATGTGGAAAGAAAAAAAAGGAAAAGGAAAAGGAATTTAGAATTCTTGATTATGTATTAGGCGAACTTATCATGGATTTGACATAAAATCTTTTTAAAGAAAAAGGTTGTCGCATGTTGCATGCCCAAATAATCATGCTCGTGAGAAATTAGGTCCAAAAGGGTTATAAAGAAAATAAAATTAGAGAAAAAAAGAAAAAAGAGAGAGAGAGAAGAGAAGAGAGGGTGGCTGCCGCAAACAAAAGGTGGTGGAAAACGGTAGCGGTGGAGCCACAAAGCCACCATGAGATTTTGGAGTACTATAAGAAATAAGAGAGAGAGAGAAGTGATCCTATATATATGTATATATATATATTATGCATGATATATATATATATATATGTCACCATGTAAAATGGTAGTGAGAAAAGTGTTAGTAATATTCCTTACAAAACCCCCACGTTGCACCCCTTCAAACGGGGATTTGTCGGCTTGGTGAGGGTCTCCCTCTTGGCCCTTTCAAAACACATCCTCCACTTACCACTTCGATTTTTCTGCCACTTAAATCTCATAAAACCTCTCCTTATCTTTTCTTTTCCCCCCATGTCCATCTTTTGTAAGCGTGTAATGCGTACATATATATATATATATATATATATAGACACACACACATCCATCCATACATATATGCACACACACTAGAGTGCGAGAGTGCCTTTAAACGTTTTGACTGCTAAAGTTGAATCATGGTGAGGTGGTTCCAACCAATGAAAGAGAGCCGGTCAAGATTTGTCAAACCCCATGAACACATTTTATACACGTAAGATGTTTCTTTCTTCTTCTTCTTCTTCTTTCTTTTTTTATTTTTTTTTTCCACCCTTAGTTTTTAACTTTGGAGGGCTTAGTGGAAGAAGTAATGATTACTGAATAGATTTTGACGCCACTAAACTCTTTTAGCTATGGGCATCAAAATTCGGAGCATGTTCAATCGTTGCCCCCTCACATGGGACCCAATATCCTAATTCATGTTTTAATCTCCTGTCACTTGCACCCATATGTATATATAGAAGCATATTTTCACTTTTAACCTAGTCAATGGCACGTGGACGTTACATATTCGCCAAATTGGTAAAAAATTGTTAACGTTGAGATTCGAAAGCCTGTAATACGTATCTCTTGGAAGGTTAAAGAGATAACGAGAGTTATATATATGCATTTCATTTTATATATACAAATAGCGATAGATTCAATCTATTATTTTAATAAGAACGTATATTAAAAGATAAAGTTTTTAGAAGGGTTTTTATAGAGATAAATAATTTTTATTGTGATAAAAATTAAAAAAAAATAAAATTTTTAAAGATAAAATTAGGAAAAATAAAAGCTTACAAAGGACTGAATTCCTCACTCGATAATATATGGCTCCACCCACATTTACAGGTCCCCACCTAGAAAACCCTTTCTCCTAATATTTATTTATAAATTAGGTTCCTTGATTTGATTTCTTCTTTGCTCATTTTAGATTTTTTGTTCTTAAGAGACCTTTACTTTTCCTTCTCCATGAATTTGTAGAACTTGAAAATGTTATCTATGATTAATACTTTTCAACATCCCACAATAATACGTGCACGCTTGCAAATATGGTTGATTGATTGGCGATATTGTTCTACAAGGTTTGTAGGGTTTGTTCCTTTTACTATTTTCTCTTGTTAATTCCCAAAAATCGAAAAGATTCTTTTTCATTTAATGTTTTTTTCCCCCCCTATTTTAGAGGGTTTTCATTTTATGTTATAAAAACTAAAGTACTTTTTCTTTTTTCACTTAATTAAAATCATAGTCTCATGGAGCTTTATGTAATATATGCAAGGTTGGTACAAGCAAGTTAATAATGCAATCATCAAATGGCTATAGCTAGTGGGAACTTTTGCCGATTACTTTCTAGGGAGAAGGCTTTTTTGGATCAAACGCATTTGTAAAACCACATGGAGAATCTTAACATATATACGTGTGTTTGTGTGTGTGTGTGTGTGTATAGAGAGAGAGAGATAAGTATGGCACGAATAGGGCTATTGGGTGGGGGCCATTATATTCTTATATTCCCTAAGACGGAAAATGCCTTTTTATGAGTTCAGGGATATTAGTGCTCTTTGAGAGCTAGCTCTTTGATGCCTCCACTGACACTTAACCTTTCACTTTTGTGGAGAGCCATGTAGTTGTACTACTCACCCGGCCACAAAACCTTCCAACTTGTCACCAAAGCTCCATTCTCAAGCTCTTTGCATTTGTCCAGTAATGCCCTGCTCATGTGCTTGAACCACTTATTTAGATATCAATTTTTTTTTAATGAACAGTTCATTATACAAAAGTACATAGAACATTTGGCATACATATATGCAGGAAACGTCTGATCTCATGTCTGACAGCTAGATAAATAAGACAATTGTAACATTTTCTTTATAATCTTAAAATTAATGATTGATTTATATGTAACTTTCTATTTAAACTTTTGCAAGATGATATAGTTTATAACTTTTGTTGAAGAAGAGTACCAACGCGAGTGGACTATTGGAAATCCTCTAAAAAATGGGAGATTCTACATTTCGGTGCTATTGTTTTTAATTTAGAAAATGTTAATTAAGCAACTGTAACGATGATCTATATAGTTTGATTTAAATCCTAAGCTCACGATAAGTGGGGATCTCATTGTGAAATATCACTCCCAAAACTAAGTGCTAATAATTTCTCAACATGAATAATCTCTTTACTTTATTATATGTTCAAAGGTATCATATACGGATGCATCATGAAACTAAAATAGTAAACTTCTCTCTTTTTATTTACATCTCACATATCACAAGTGTATATATATTTCTTAATATATATAGTACAACCACTCTTGCGAGCTAATGCGCACATAGTCAACTGGCCGTAAGGAATATAATATAAAAAAGGGTGACAGTTGAGGGGAAAAAAAAAAAAAAAAGATGGCTAATAATTGATCTTGTAAGTTGGGTATGCGGATCAAGCGAAAGAACCCGCATGCTCAACATTGTTGCAGAGTTTCTTTAATAAATAGCCGCTATGCCAACTGTTGTTAAGTGGTTGTGATCTTAATTGTTTTAATTAAGGAGTTTCATTAAATTGGTAAATAAAATAATATCTATCGGCTGTATGTGTCATAAATTTTGGGATCTTTTCCTCTTAATTTCTTGAATTTCAGAAACTCTCACTTTAATCTCTAAATTTTAATTTAGTCCTGCTTACTTTTTTTTAATTCGAATTTTAGTTTTAAAAAAAAAAGCAGAAAAAAATTACTACATGACCAAACTTAGTCTTCTCTTGCTTTTATGTTTTTATATAAAAATTATAACAATAGAGATTAAGTAGGATTAATAATTCAAAATTCAAGCGATAAATGACCCAAGAAACACATATGAAAATAATCGAAACAATAATAATAAAAGTAGACTCGTACACGTGCATACTTTATCATAAAACACACAAGTGATAAAGAAAAGAACTTGATAGCTAGATCGGTGGAGAGAGAGAAGAAAAAAAAAAAAAAAAGCCAACGAACGAAGTCTTAACCACCTTAATGATGATATTATAAAAAATAAAAATAAAAAATAAAAAATAAAAACCACCTCTATGATGAACGTAGTAGTTAAGGTTGAATTTCTTTTTTATTTTAATGTATGCTGTATACAGGTTTAGCTCTTCAAGATGTCAAGTATAATAGTTAAGCGGTCGTGATTGATTATTTTAAGGTAATTTTGTGTTTTTTCTTTTTTGTTTTTTTTTTAATATATGTATCATTCATGAATTTTAATATGAGCTAATGTGTCATAAATATTTCCTATCAATCATTGTATGGTGGCTTAAATCCTTACTTTTCTTTCTTTTTCCTTTTCACATTCAATTACAAAGCCTAGCTCTTTCATACTAGTACGTACAAACCTCTTCGTACAAATTTAAAAATAAAAAAAAGGAAAATATTACTAAGGTCGTACGTATCATATATTAAAGAATTATTATTGAAGTATATATCTGTAAATGGACCGTGAATTTGACAGAAGTGGTTGGAAAAATTTGTAGTTTGTGATGAAATTTTACTTGGTTCCCTCTCATCCCAATAATGCAAAATAAATTCCCAATTCTTTATAATTAAGCAACTGCAGTAATAAAAACACACATTTCTATTTGTAAAATTTGCATTGCATAAAACTATGCAGATTTTTTTTTTTCTTTTTTAAATTAGTAGAACAATTATGTAAAGTACAGCATCATGCATGTGTGTGTATATATATGAATAATTTTTCAGACAATAATTCACATGTTAATTTTTTTCTTAAGATAAACAATAATTAAAATTAAAAAATACATCCGTGATTCTACCAACAAAAAAAAAAAATTACAATCAACCGATAGGTGAACGAGGATACAAAAACTAAGATTAGAGTTAATGCATCTAACATGCACTGTTTACATTTATACTAATTTCACATGATTATATTAGAGAGTGATAATTTATAATGAAGGGTGTACATGGGTTTAGTATCTAATTTTAGGAAGAATATTACACTTTAATTATTGGTGATAAATGACCACACGGATAAAGCGAATTCCGAAATGAGACATCGAACCGGTGCTTGAATATATGGTGAGTATGGACCTTCTTCTTCCCTCACAGAAAAATTGACCTCTCATGAGTCCTCCCCACCAAATAATAGGTGAACCAAAACTGGTCAAGTTTTTGGGTATTGGTCCCCCAAACACATTTACGAGACATAACATCAAAGCAATAAATGTGTATACTTACCTATATATCTATATATATCTACATACTTATACTTTAGAACTATATATATATATATATATATTTTTTTTAAAGACTTTTTAAAAGTCTTCTAGATTAAGTGTGATTTTGGACCTTACGTTAATTTCAGTCTTCAAATAGATATATACATATCCACCTTTAGGATTTTGATTTGAATTCCCTAGATTTCTTTTAATAATTTCGAAGGGTCAGCTAGTTCAAGTGAATAATAGTTATGTAAGCATATTGTAAGAAGAATAAGTTCAAAGTTTTAGAATTACCCCACTTGTACACTGGCCTTCTCGTCAAGCACATAATTTTGAAACTGTCCTGAATCCAACGTTTGAATGGAACATGACTAAATTGAATAAATACTTTTTACATATATAAAGGCTCGTTTCAATCAATTAAAGTATATATAGCCCGATCAAGTACTGTTTTCGTTTTTCTCTTGGTAAATCCAAATTAAAAAAAAAAAGCCTACTCATGGAAGAGAAAACTAATTGTAAATTAAAGCATGATCGAAACGAGGTTCCCACTAGAGTTAACTTAGCGGGTGAAAAAGGGAATTCAAGATTTTAGGTTTTATCTATTAGAAACCTAAGATAACTTTTTTTTTTTTTTTGGCTTAAATTAATAAAGTACACATTCATAGGACCTCGTTTAAAATAGATGTTCGTTTAAATACTAAAGGATTCGACGGAGGGGGTCTAAAGAGTAAAGACTCACTCAACTATTCAAGAGACACAAACAACTGGTATGTTCAACTATAACTAAGTTACTCAAATCTGTATAACATAAAGTTTTTAATTATTTCTTCTCATATTTGTCTGTAATTATTTATCCATTTATTTTTAAGAAACTTGTGATGGATCTCAAAGAAACTGTTCATCACAGTTATTCTCCTAATTTTTCGATGCAACTTTTTACCATGAATCAGTGCCCATTACATATTCTTCTTCTTCTTCTTCTTCTTCTTTTTTTTCTTTTTTTTTTTTTTGTCTTTTTTGTTTTGTTTTGTTTCGTTTTTTTGTCCTTTTTTTGTTTTGTGAAGATTATGTACCATAAATTAGTTACTTTGTTAATTACAATCTGTTGAAAAGTTTGGTGGAGCAGTTAAGATTTTGCAATGCCAAAATCTTTAGCAGTGAAATTTTAGCCCTTGAAATTGAGTATCAACTACTAACTAAAATGAGATTTAAGCATTTTTTGAAAAGTCATTAAAAGTTTCATTAGTTTTTAAATAATCGAACAACTTCAATCTAAAACATTTAGTTCTAACGGGTGAGCTAAAGCAAGCATGTGCATGGAATAGCGTGCCATGAAAAGTCAAGAAAATGTCAAAATTAAAAATTAAGTCAAGAAAATTGGCAACATACAATATGTATGATCTTATCTGATGCGTATGCTTTGATGTGTCAATGTAGATTACTTTCATGGTAGGGTTGTTATTTTGATCCCACTGCTAATATTTATTTAATGATTAAGAAAATAATTTGCACTTACCGTTGGGGGGAAAAAAACTTAAACCATCCTAAAAGTATGCTTATATATAAATTTCAAAGATTAGAATTGAGATAAGATTTTGTTGTGGGGAACACCAATTGATTTTGTCCTTTTCTAAATGTCATATCATTGAAAGATAAAATTAGTCACATAGTACATAGAAATATGAAAAAAAAAAAAAAAGTATGATTTGTAAAGATTAACTACTTATAAGTAAACATTACTTCTGTTTAAAATCTTCTAATATGATATTATTTAAAAATAGATATTAAAAATAAGTATCATGAAAAATTTTATATTAAAATAATTCTATAACAAAATTACAAGCACCGATTCGTAAGGAAGTCGGATAATAATCCATACCTATAACCTATAAGCATTTTTTAGATTGCTTGGAGCCTTAGCTAGCTACCGCCGGTGCTATATAGAAAAAATAAAATAAAATAAAATTACTGCACCAAATGGTTCAATTTTATAAGAACGACTGAGGTGCATATTTTATTATAGTTATGAACAAACTTTGAATATTGATTTGTTTGCACTGAATATTTTAATATAGTTTGTTACATGTCTCACTCTCTCTCTCTCTCTCTTTTTTTTTTTTTAAATAAATTATTTAGCATGTGAACTGATTGACCGGTCAGTGGAAACTAAAATGGCAACCCAAAAAAAAAAAAAAAAAAAAAAAAGCTTTATACTCTCCCATGTGAAACGGACTAACTAATTTTCTTTAATTTGGCTATAATTAAAACGAGTGAATTATGGAGAACCTTATCTTGACCATATAATTGATCAAAAATATTCTCGCAATAAATTAGGAGAAAAAGATCATATACCATGTTTTTCCGACATGATTGAAAATATGACAACTAATATTCAAACTAATTAAAAAAATATATTATTTGGGCACTTTATTAGTTGTTCTTTTATATATTTTGAGAATATGTGTAGAGAGGCTAGATATCTAGTCCTTTTCTTTCTAAGTTTATTAATTTGCTTATATATATATATATATATATATATATATTTTTTTTTTCAACAAATGTAAGATATATATATATATATATATATATATGTAAGATACTAAGATTTGAAGGCCATCTTCCAACCAACTTCATATTATGGAATAGAAATCTTGACAGATTCATGGAGTGAGAACTTTCTCAGGTTACATATATTATTATCATGAACAAATTAATACTGCGGAGAAAATCTTTGTTTGCTAATAAACAAAAAGAAAATGACATCTCAACAAATTATTCACGTCCACTTGCTTGGACTACATACAAATGAATTAGTCCATAAAAAATATTCTTCATTAAGATCATATTCAACATTTATTACATCCAGCAGATACATTATAATCCTCAATATATGGGTATATATATAGGCGTGTCCGTGTCATCCAGAGAATTAATATTATTGGTGATTTGAAAATTAATTCTACTACTAGAAATAGAGACGATGATGATTAAATCATTTCTCAGGTGCTATATAGTTAATGAATTTTAAAAAAAAAAAAGTTTTTTGAGTGTTTGTGTGGATTTTTTTTTTTTTCCTAAATTCTTTTGATGAGTTTCAGTAATATTATGTTTGCGTGGACGATCATTTTTCAAAAGTTAATTTTTGTGTATAATAAATTGAGTGATAATCATGAAATAGATTTTTAATTGGTACCGACTTTGTTGCAATATATTAAAATTTGTTCCGAATATTTGTTTTTTAATCTCTAGATATTTAAATTTGTGCAATGCTGATATCCCCATTTTTTTTAGTTTGAATAATCCTAAACTATAAAAAAAAATGTTGTTATATGCATGTTAATATTTTCTATTAATTTTTGGACAGCATTTATCGGTGGGGCATTAATTTTTTATAAAAATTAATAACGGATTTTATCTAAAAATTAATGGAAAAGACTACTGTTGTACGATTTTAATAGTTTAGAATCATTCAAACCATAATAAACGAATGGAATCAAAATTACACAAACTTAAAAATTCAGGAATTAAATGAGCAATTAACCTTTTTTTTTTTCTTTTTGTCAGAAAACAAAAAAAAAAAAAAGGGGTCATATTCCAGTTGGGCAACTTCATGTATACTTCAATCGATTGTCATGTAGTCCATCAATGGGGGGTCCCAAATTCTCATAATAACGACTAAGCAAAATGTTCCCCACAGGCCACAAAATGCCACTAAGTGAGTGAAAAAAAAAAAAAAAAAAAAAAAAAAAAAAAAAAAAAAAAACCTACATAATATTCTTCCTTGTATGCATTTGCATCAGCATGACGAGTTCGACAAAGAGAAAAACGCTTTATTATCTCTTTTTACTCAAAAACGTTAGACAATATAATCCATATATAAATTGTGACATATATATATATATTTATATATAAATGTTTATCATCATGATATGCATGAACAAATTTATTAATACAAAACACATAGACAGAGAGAGAGAGAGATTGATTAGAAAGAACACAGTGGGAATTCATATGTTAAGTGGGCTGAAAAAGGTGAAACTTGTGGGTATTCCGATTCCACTTATACCGAAAAAGGTTTTCTTAGGTTTTATTAGAACAAATTTGTCTGATGATTTGCTTGGACTTCTCGGATAAGAGAAAAAGAAAAGGAAGGAAAAAAAAAAAAAAAAAAAAAGAAAAAAAACGCAAAAGAGAAAGTGGGTAGGGGCTACTTCTTAATTCTTTCCTTTTGTATTTTCCTTTTCATTTTCCCCCTTATCCCCTTTCGAATCTTGTTTCCATTTGGTGGGGGTAGCAAGAACCCTAGGACATTATTTTCCAAACCTACCCACAAAAAAGGACTACTTTTTTTTTTTCTTTTTTTTCTTTTTAAGGCTATGGCCAATGCAATCTAATGAAAATCCAACATTTGGTTATGTGTAATAATAACATGCGTGATTGTAAATATACTCCAACGATAATTACATATATGTTCTATTTGAATTTTCAACCTCATGTTTAAAAAGAATAATAATAATAGCATGCAAATTTTTCGACTTTTGTTTTTTTGCTGAGCAAGAACATGCAAGTGCTGTTAACATGTAGATTATGCTTGTTTTTTTGTCCCTCAATGCATCAAGTGGACTATTCTATCAGCAATCGTAGTTGCCGGCTGAACAAATAATTTGCAGGGCATAAATTTCATCTGTCACGTTAATTCATTTTGAATTTTGTTAAAATATATTTTGTTTTTGCTTTTGTATGATAAACAGTTATAATTAATACGCATGTTACATAAAACACGAATAACAAAAAACAATATGCAGAGGCATGGCGGATTTACATGGGGCTAGCCCCCATTGAAATTCTTTGTTCTTTTAATTGTATCTAAAAATTTTTATAATTCATTTGTTTTGCTCCATTTATTGTTAAAAATTCTCACATCTATGGTCCCTATTTTTTCCCACTAAATTTTTTTAAAAAAATCTCATATAGATCCCATTAAAATTATTCTATAATTTTTATGATTTCCGACTTTGCTCCATTAAAGTTAAAAATTCTCATATAAGCCTAACAAAAATAAAAATTCTCATATAACTCAACTAAAATTTATTTTTCTAAAAAAAAATTTTTTTTTTGGCGTACATGCACTCTTATTGAAACATATTTCTCGGCTTTGCCCCTAATTTAATGACTGTGAAATTATACAGTACATAACAAGTGTTGTAGAGATTTTGAAACTATTATCAGTATAATTAAGCTTTTTAAATTTTCTCGTTATCCCATACATTAGATGTTTATTAGCTACAAATAATATGATAATACGCATTATATTGCTCTCACAAGGTAATGAACCATTTTTTTTTTTCTAAGAAGCAACAATGTTACTTAAAATAAACGTCTAGTCTAACTACATAGTATCTTAACGACTTGCAAATTTACCAATAATCATATCCAATATGTTAAAAGCATGAAGGGTTACAATCTAAGATAAATGAATCCTACCCATAAAGGTACTATAAAATCGATCTTAGATTTGCTCATGTGTACAAAACACATTATGGAATAAAAAAAGGGGCTTGAGGATGAAGAGAAAATAATCCCAAGTGACCACATATATATAATTATATGTATATATTAAACTATTGGAATTGTCTTTCGAATAACGGGATAGATTTGACAGTTATAACTTTTTAATTAATTATTTGTAATAACTATTTGACTTAGTTTAACTTTATGAAAAATTATGTATAAATATGAGACTATTTGACAATTGTTGATGCAAATTAAGACAAATATCACTAAAAAAAATATATAATTAAATCAATTAATTGTTACAATAATATATGAAAAGGTTATAAGTCTGACAGTCGGATAACAGAATATGTCTAAACTATTTTACTTATAATTTTCTGTTTTTTTTTTCAAATAAATATGAAAAATTAGCGGCCGCCACCATGGCTTGTTTTGGCAAAGCACAAAGCGGCGTTGCCGCCGTGGGTTGTGTCCCTATCATGAAATTCCTTAAGATGTGCTAAAATTTATTATTAACCGACCAAAACTTGCTTTTCACCAATTTGAAGATAAATTAATGTACGCAGATGTAGAATTTCGAGTATAATCATAATTAAATTTGACTTCTTCCATATATTCATCGGTTTTGGATATCGCAGCCAGTGTAATTAAGTGTATAATCCCTTTACTAATTATGTTTGCTTTCTAATTAAGCGATCTTCAAGGCACCTAAAATTTGATGTTCGGAATCCAAATATGCGACAAGTTCCATGTGTAGGAGCAAGAACTAATTAACATTTTTTTTTAATTTTTTAATTTTTTCACCTCAATATTTGAGAATTTGCGTCAGCCTTACACTTCTGTACGTAGATTCTATTTTAATTAATTCTTTAAATTTAAATCATGCCTTTCCAAGAAGAGATAAAATCGTGTTCGTCAAACTTGTAGCGATTTTATTGTTGATCAGTTTAGAACAAATGGTATGCTACCTCAGCCGAAATGTTAGATTACTTTTATCCAAAGCTCGTGGAATTCGAAGTAATTAGAAAACACACCTCATTTTTTTCCCTTTTTCACACCAACCCAACAGCCACCAAATTAATAATAATAATGATCTAAAATATTGGAGCTGGACTGCTCTCGTCTAGAGCTGGCTTAATCATGAACTAGTTAGCACCAAATACTACTTTTCTCTCGGCTATCCCCATCAAGTGTATAGCATTTTTTTTTTTTTTTAGTTGTACTCCTCTCACTTTGCATGAGTAATGTTTTGTTAGAATATAAAACTAATATTTATCTCTTTAAAATGGTTTAAGTTTTTAAAATGGATTAGTAAATTTATATACTATCGAGCGTTTGGTCATGAATTTAAATTCTTATAATTATTTCACTATTTTTAAGGTTTTAGAATAAATTGATAAACTAATAATGTTATGAGTGATGACTGATGGCTCTCACCAATTTAACTCATGAAATAGGTTTCCATTTAATCTAATTATGACACTTCCTTCTCATTCATTAAAAAAATTATCACACTTCAGTTTTTTTTTTTTTTTCATTTTTTTTTCACATGTTTAGTAGTCATAATGGTCAGGCAATATAACATAAGATTAATGATATGAAACACTAACATCATGTTTATGTTAAACATGTTATTGCAACTAACGTCTCCAAATAATATTGTAATATAAAATTATATACAAATCAACTAACAGTTCCATGCCTCTTTTAAAAAGTTACATCCGTTGTACCTAAACGGCTACCGAATAAGAGATTTCCTACAAATTTATGATTGTAAAGAGCGACATCTGAGCGTTGGGATGCGCCCTTGAGGGCCAGATATAATAGTGTCTTACATTTGTTGGATTGTTATTGGATAACAACTGTAGCTTGACATTTTTTTTTTTTTTTTTTAAACTTAGGGGTGAGAGGATTCAAACTCTGTATCTTATAATGAAGTTAGATGTGAAATTACCGCTACATTATGCCTGCAACTACTAGTCTGATTTTCTTATTGGAAATGTTAATTCTAAAGAACTATATATATATATATATATATATATATATTACGTTTAAAGTAAGGTTAGGCTATGGTCCTACACCCCATTTTCAAAAAATTGAAATTTTAGTACATCCTTGGCCATGGATTTTCATCTGGACGGCTCTTGTTCATTGAAAAGCATTGAAGTTTTTTATTTTATTTTTTAATTTTATTTTTTTAGGTGCATTGAAGTCTTTGGTAATCGACGTTAGTAGTGTTATCGGTTACCATGTGTCAAACATTTGTTTTTAATTTTTGGGATTACGAAGAGTCACTGAAGACTTAGAGGGTGTTCAGAGCATACACTCCAATTAAAATTTTGGAAATGTTTTCATTGAAAATGAATAAATGTTTAGAATTGTGCGTTTTGTTAAAAATGACCTGTAATAGTTAAAAATTGTAAAAATTTTAAATGTGTCTAGAAAAAAAAATAAGTATAAATCTTATTTCGTTTTTCTCATCATTAAATGCAATTAATAAAAAAATTATTTCATTTTAACTAGAAATAAAAAAGTTGCGAACTTCTAAAGTTTTAAGAAAGATTTGGAGATTGTATAGTGAAATTAGTCTTCTTTAAAAAAAAAAATACAAAAAAAAAAAGGTTGAAAATCTTCAATTGGAGCGTATGCTCCAAGCAAGCCCTTATTTGTGGTCATTTTGGGGGAAAATTGAACACCATTAAAGCTGAGCCAGCTCCTTCAAAAATTTGATTTCTACATTGGCATCCTTGTTACCCAAGAAATTAATGGATTCAACAAAGCGAGCAAAATGTCGATGTTGAGTGCTTTGATTTGTCATCTGAAGATTCGGAGCAAAATGAGCTGTATTCTGTGTGTTATGGAAAAATTTCAAAACCCCTATTCAGCTGTGTTTCTTGTTTTACGGTCGTCGGCCCCATCCAACTACATACATACTACATATTGTGTAAGACAACAATACATTGTTTGAACAGAAAAATAGGCTTTAACCCCATTACAATTAGGCAAAATTTCATAAATTGCCCCTAATTATGTCACTAGTGTCAATATGTCACGTGAACTATGAAGTGTATATGTTGTACCCCATAATATGTGTATCAAATTGTCAAATCCGTTTGTTTCTATTAGTTTTTCTATCATTTGTAATGTCAAAATGTGTCCCGATCTTTACATTTGTGTCAAAATCCTCCTAATTTTTAATATTTGTGTTAAATTGCCCCATTAATCTTATTTTTTTATCCATCATTGAATAATTACCTAATAATTATTAACGTTTTTAGAATAAGTAAAAAAAATATTTTTTTATTATGATAAAACAAGATGCATCTTTTCTTAGCTCACTATTTTTTATTTTTCTTATCGTAATTCACGTTTACATTAATTTCAAGTTTCTTAAACAAAAATAAATGCACAACTTATATTTGTTATTTTATTGTCCTAATGTGACAATTTTTAGTTTATTTATGATTGATAACATTGTTATAAAATATGCAGATCAATCATTTTTTAAGTTTAAAAATATAATTAGAAATGAGTATAGAAACAAATTTACAAAAGCTCATTCTCATTATGGTTTATGTACATGCATAAATGAGATTCGTTAATGACTCTCACGAACCATGTAGCCTCAGTAAATAGCTTATTCAAAATCCAAATCCTCCGTTTGAGTTCTACTAACTATGGGCACGTGTAAGTAAACTCATAGCCTAAAACTAAAAAACTAAAATAAGTAAAATAAAGTTAATGGGTCAAAAAAAGATGCATGCTATTTTATTAAAACAAGAAGATAATTTTTTTTTACCTATTCTAAAAAAGATAATTATTATTAGGTAATTATATAATGTTAAATAAATAAAATAATATATATGTAATAATTTGATACAAACATTAAAGAACATGTGGCATTTTGAAATAAAAGTAAAGATCATTAGGTCATTTGACAATAATAATTCTGGAAAAACTAACGGAAAAAAATAGAGGGGATAATTTGACATATATGTTAAAGTTTAGGTATATAACATGAACATTTTATAGTTCATGTGACATGTTGACCCTAGTGATATAAATTCATCAGGAATTTATGAAATTTTTCCTTCAATGACTCACTGCTGGCTATTGGGGAGAGGAGAGGCCCCATCGGTATAATGCTATAGAGACCCATACGACTCTCAGCGCGAGAGAAGGACAATGTGTGGTGGTGAAAGCTGGGAAGCAACAAGCATGCATATATGTATATATGTATATATATTTTTGCAAAGAAGTAGATATATATACATATACATATACCTATATATACATACTTGGTGCTCTTGGTCGGAGTAATGCAACATTTCTTCTGATTTGAAGCGTTGAACCAAAACCTACTGCAAATTCTTGGGTGGGCCAATTTTTCCCCACTCAGCACAACGCGTAGATCAAGCTGGACAAATAGCAATTTCTGAACCACCACCAGATCATACCTACACCAAAGACGTTTGTCTGTCTACACAACATTGGTAGCCAATAGATACTGTGTTTATAAATGGGACTAAAAATAGTTGCAAAATCGATTTGTACGTTTATAGTCGGCGGTGAATATAAATCCTGTCTCTGAAACTTGGTCCCTCACGAAACTGAATGTGGAATTTTAGTGCCTGTGGACCTTGATTATACATATATATAAATATATATATTATGATCATCATCATTCTTGATATATATTAGATATTCCATTATGTCATGGTCTTGAAAAGCAGTCATAGTGTGCAGCTGGCATGAAAACTGAAATTTGATTCGTTGGGGAGGCATATTAAATCAAACGCCAATACCCAAATTCGTTTCAAATATTACGTGGGTTTGAATAAACCATTCGAATTGTTATTATTGAATTATAATTTAACTTTGATTTGATTGGTCCAATAAAAAGTGAAACTTATTTGATTGTCTCACAACTTGATAATAATTCAACTAAAATTCAAATTCAAATTCAAATTCACTTAATTAAAATCCATATCACAATATGCATTTTTCTACCTTTATCCTATTTATATATGTTATCTTTAACCAAAATCAAGGTACATATTTAATTGGGATACACAATTTAAATTATGCATTTAAATGTAAATATACAATTTAAATAAACATTCAAATTTAATTTAAAATCTTAATTAAAACTTGCATTTGAAAAGAATATATGGTTGTACGGCTGTACGCTTTTTGATTGGTTGGTGCATCACATCAATATAGAAAATAATACCACTGTTCAGGTCAAATTGTTCCATCAGGCTACAGTCTTATATGATCAATTAATTAGGTACACTCTCAAAAGTGCGGTTTTGCAATTTTTAGTCTTTATACATGCTTAATAAATGTAGGACTTCACATGAGAGTGATGCGAGCTTCATAGTTAGGATCCGTTTGGTGAGTGGGTTTGAGTTGAAATTTTTAAGTTTGAATAATAACTTTTGTTGACTTTTTAGAAAAAACAAAAAAATTTTTTAGAAAAAACCAAAAACTTTTTCAAAAAACGACAAAAATTTGAGTTTAAACCTTAAGTTTAAACTTACAAAACAAACGAAGTCTTAATTTCTAGTAGTACAATCGCGATTTTTCTTTTAAACATAATTACAGGTGTGCTTTTTCTGAAATAACAAAGACACCCTCTTAATTAAAAAAAAAAAAAAAATCAACACTTCTTTCTTTAACTCTATTTATTTTCAGTGTAAATTGAGAGTAATAACCGAACCAATCTCTAACTCTATTTGATAAGTGTAGGCCTTTACGTGAGATTCATGCAGAGTTTCACAGTTAATTTTCAGTAGAACAATTGCGATTTTTATTGTAAACACAAATTTGGGCGTTTTTAAATAACAAAGACACCACCTTAATTGGGGGAGAAAAAAAAAAAACTCCTCTCTTTCTAACTCTATTTATTTTCAGTATAAATTAACTAGAATATCCCAATCAATCTATCTCTAACTATGTTTAATAAGTGTAGGCCATCACATGAGATTGACTCGAGTTTCACTATTAATTTTCAGTAGTACAATCACGACTTTTCTTAAAAACACAATTTTGGGTGTGTTTTTACTGACATAAGAAAGACACCCACTTAATTGGGGGAAAAAAAAAAAAAGCAACACCTCTCTCGCTAACTCCGTTTATTTTCAACGTAAATTGGCTAGAATACCTGAATCAATGCAGCGTAGGCCTTAACAAGAGACGGACACGAGTTTCACAATTAATTTTCAATGGTACAATTGTACGCTTTTCTTGTATTTGTGCAAACACTCTTTTGGGGTGTTTTTTCGATTTTGTTTTTTTAAAATAACGGAGACACCCCCTTAATTGGAAAAATAATTAATATCGACACCTCTTTCTCTAACTCTGCTTATTTTTAGTGTAAATCTACAAGGATTCCATAACTAATCCATCCATTGATTATGCTTTATAGCCATTGATTTAGTTTGCTAATAATGTTGTGGTGAGGAACCTTGCAGCCAAAGTTTAGAGAACAAGAAAGGAGAAAAAAAAAAAAATAAAGGTAAAAAAAAGCAGCCAATAGCTCCAAGACACCCTCCTATAGCCGCGCCTCCCAACAACGCCTTCTTTGTCAATGTCCCACCACGCATCAAATCCCCCCACTACCGTGGAAGCTCACCAACGACCACCCCACACCCCATGATCCATCCACAATAAGTCGAAAAGCCTAATCGTGCTTTTCACATGCAATTCGATGCCTTTTGCGTCAAAGGAAAGTGGTACCAAACTTTCTCAATCGAAGGGGAAAACTCCCTCACTCAAAGGCTCATCCCCTGAAACCTTGTAGCAACTTTCCCATCCTCCTCTCCTGAGTCCAGGTAGCCCTCGCTACTCTAACCATGAACTAAGACGCCCCCTATCTTCACTCCCCCCACGAGCCCCAATTGGCCTCTCCAGACCCTAACACACCCATTCCCATGAGCCTATGGCATCCTCTTTCCCTAACGGTTGGAGTCGACAACTTTCCCTCCCACACCCAGCCCACGTCGACCAAATCTTATATAAGTGATGCATATATATATATATATATATATATTGTTTTGCTTTGAGAATATGGGTAATTTATATTTAGAATAAGATGTAATTGATTTTAGATAATTCAAGTAGTTGATTTATTAATATTTAAAGAATTTATATTTTGAGTTTAGGTCACATTAGTTATGAATTTTTGTAAATCAAATAAGTTTTGAATTGGAGAGTTAGTGTTTTTTAAATTAATTTAACATATATTTCTTAAAATATTTTAGGACAATTTTGAGGGGGGAAAATAACCATTATTTTTTTATTATTGTAGTGCAGGATATAGTTGTAAGAGTATAAGATCACTCACTAAAAAACTTAAGGTCCGTACTATCATTTAAATCTTCTATAACATCATCAACCTCATAAATTAAAGTGTTTATTATCCACCAACATTACTTCTAAAATAACAAAGAGGAAAAAAAAACTTTTATCTTGTTATTAGAGAGCAAATTGTGGTGCTAAATAAGGGTTACAATATGTTTTAAACTCTTTCTGTAGCTAGAAACGTTTTCTTCCGATGTAACTCTGACAAATTTTAAATATTCAACAATCACAACTAGGTTTTTTTAAACTATTTTTATTTTTTATTTTTAATGTTAACTAATGGAGAGGATATATCTTTTTAATTTCTTTGAAAAGTGAAGGGATTTAACGTAATTTAGGTGTCTTTCTAATTTCGACAAAGTATTAGGGTGTCAATAGAGAGAGCCCTCTTATTTATTTATTTACATGAGATCTTGTGCAAAAATTGCAGTACTGAATATTACTGCTTGAACTGGGCACCATAAATTTTCTGTTCCAAGCATCAACCAGCTGAAATAATATGGATTCTGGCTGATTCTAATCTGTTGTCCCTATTTTACTGTTTTCATGATTATCCCTCAATAAATTTTATTGAGGGAAAGTCATAGGAATAGCAAAACTATATTACTGGGACGCCAACAATATTTTATTGGTTTCTAGTCAAGAAATTGAGCTACTGTTCTTGTGTCGTATACATGCTCAAGTAATCAAGGTGGGTTATGGTTTTGCTAAATGATTAAATATCACGGTCATAAGAAAATTAGTTTAATCCCCGTCTTCATATATATTCAATTCCTGAATTGTAATATGTTAGGCTAATTGACCTATTAATTAAGAGTTTTTTTTTTTAACGGGAATTTCATTAAATTTAATAAGGAGATAAAAGACACAAAATATAACAAATGACTCCGTATTACATGAGACAAAACCCTTTAATAAGAATGAATCTATCAATAAATTTTGATGACACTCAAAGGGAAAGATGTATGCTTGAGGCCTGATAACAGTTACATATCTCGACATACTGAAATCGAGTACATGCAAGACTCTTTTTGACAAAACCCCTAAAATCGATGGAATATCCCAATTGATTGAGGGTCAAGACTCAATGACATTAGGGCCACCACTAACTCTGCATAGAAGCAATTCTAGTGGGACTAAAACAACACCAAGACTTAGATCTAGCGGATAAACAATCAACGTGGAAGGTAGGGAGATCACTGCTATTATTAGAAATGACAAACTGAAACACAATACCTAGATAAAATATAGCGAAGACATCACCATTATTACATACAAAACCAGAAATCAAAAAACAAAAAAAAAATTAATCACATAAAAAGAGTCTTTGCCGAAAACAAGATCCATATCGTCGAGAGAAACTGGGCCGCCAAAGCTAATATGCTGTAGAACCTCTCCATCTTGCTCCTTCCTGCAATGCCGATCCTCCTCCAACGGGCTTATCTCTTTTTAAAACTCTCACCAAATGATTTTCACATCCATCCCTAAGGCCAAGAAACTCGTGACAGTCCAAAGGCTGTCACTAGAATCCGGCCACAAGAGAAGAATATGATTGAAAAACCCTAACTCTCATGTATTAGAGAAAGAAGAGAAGAGAGAGAGAAGAGGAAAGTTTGGATTAAGAGATCTTCTTAATAGAAGTACTTGTGTTTTTTTTTTTTTTTGCCCCCTATTCTGGCCATGTGCTAAAAAACTTAAATTGCAATATATGCATCCAGCTTTTAATATCAAAGAATTAATATGTTACAAATGTAACGTGCATACAAATTATTAATAAAAATAAAGTTGACTTTATTTATTTATTTATTTTATGTATTTTTTCATTTGTGCGTGACAGAGTAGACTTGTTATGGATTGTTTGACAAGGCTGTACACAAGTTGAGGCAATGAGTAGAGTGGAGTACTGATGAGGTTTTGAGAAGTGTTAAAAAGAGGGACCTGAAAGCAACGAAGGAAATAACAGATATATATAAATATATATATATATATACATATTTACATATAACGTATGAGTAATAATAAGATAGATTCTTCGGAATAGAAAAGGGTAATAATAATAATAATAGAGCGATAGATTAGGAGAAGTGTCAGATGCCCGACTTTATGCCTACATTGCCATGTGAATGATATTGCTCTTGGACTGCGTGGTGTGGCACTTGCACATGTCATATACATTTATATGTATATGTTTATCTATATATATATATATATGTTATGTTACATATATAAACGTTTTAGATAAGAGAGAGATGAAAGAAAGAAAGAAGGGGTTAAATTAGGCTCGGGCCTCGTTGCACGCCGACAAAGGGGCTGCATGCTAAACATCTCCCCCAAGCTTCGATTGTTTCGTGACGTTGTTCATATCAATTAGTTTTGAGAGAAAGAGAGAGAAAGAGAGAGATTCTGAGAGTTTTCCTTGATGCTATGTCTTCGGTATTGTGACAGAAACCATGTGGGTCTCAAAAATGCCCACTTGTACTATGTCATCAGTAGTAGACTCTTCCTTGACCTGCAAAATCCTTTTTGAATTTGCCTTTTTCCAACTTTTTATGATATATTCCTCTCAACATATATAATTTGTTTGACCGCAATCACACACACTCTCTCACTTCTTTCTCTAGTGTTTTTATTTATTTTCCTTTTTTTATTTCAATCGTTTGTCTATATATAATTATATATAATTAGAAACATATATTAAGATCATTTTGACGATAAAGATAATTTAAGGAAATTATCAAAATCACATTAAATTTAGAATTTGCAAATATGAATGTGATATATGAGAGTAATATCAAGAAAAATTGCCAAATAATACAATTAATATCAATTAATGCTTATGTTAGTAAGAGTGGCAGCTAATTAGTTCTAGGCACGTTTTTCAGTTCTATATATATATATATATGCCTATATTTGAACCATGAAAAGCATCTTAACTTGATGAGCATTGCTAATGGACATCGTAAAATTGCAGCTCCGCACAACTCCGGAGAAAGTAAGCCCATGTTTACAATTGGTTTTAGAAAGAAAACAACTGCATTAATTTTGAAGAGGTTGGGTCCAAAATGACAGTAAGTAACAAATGGCGTTGCCATGTATGAGGATCTAGTGCGGAGCTTTAATTTTGCGATGCCAATTATCATTACTCGATTGACACCCTCCCAGCTTCTATAATGTGGCCATTAATTTTATTAAAAAGTAAAAATAATTGACATTATCTGCTAAGAATTATGAGAGAGTAGTTTACAAATGTATTCATGGTGGATTTGCTTTTATCAAAGATGATGAGATTTGAATTCCCAACCATTTATACGTTAGAGAGATAGTTTCTTATTTTAGAATATTGTTGATAGCGTTACCAAGAAATATAGCGAGCCCAAAGACATACAGCCTTCAAATAATGAAACAAAAATTACCTAGAAGACAAGGATCTACCTTTCCAACCAGGACACGCTAGACTAACGTATAAGGTAACATGAACTATTTTTCAATCAAATAAAAAAAAATTAAAAGTTAAGTAAATGGGTAGTTTTTAAACACCTTTTAAATTAAATTTTGAAATTTTTGTATTTCAAAATTTTTAAAAATGATACTTTTTTTAATTTTATAAAAATTTATTAAAAAACTAATTTAAAAAAAAAATCAGCCTAACTTGAGAAGTTACATTAACTAGTAAAACAAGTAGAGAAAAGAAAAATAAGAGAACAAGTTAACTTAAGACAGCCATTTTTTCCTTTATTTCCTTTCCCAAGATGACATTGCAGTCGGTGCCAGTGGAATTCAAGATGCTATCGAATAGTGTTTAGTAATAGCACGTGCCAACCATATAGTTATTGTACCAACCATAGTAACGGAAAAACGGTTACAGTACTTACAAAATAAGTGGCACAGTTGGATATGAATTAAAATTAGTATGTATTTTAAAATGTATTTTAAAATCAAGTCCTGGTCAGTATTTATATTGTTGCAATCTTCGGGGCACATCATGGTTATGATTTAGGACTTGGACTAAGTTTATGTGTTGTTATTTGTTCATAATATGTATTAGGTAAGTAGATAATATAATGAGACTAACATGGACTAAGACTTAGGGGGTGTTTGGCATCCCCATTCAAACCACTCAACTTAAACTTTTTTTTGTCTTTTTTTCAAAAAATTTTTGTCTTTTTCCCAAAAAGTTTTTTGTCTTTTCTGAAAATTCAAAAAAATTTACTATTAAAACTTAAAAATCTCAACTCAAACTACTCTACCAAACACCCTCTTAATTTATTGAGCCTTTTGCAGGATATGCATCGTGATCCGAATCAAAAGTTCGACATGATGTTATGAGTTGGCTTTAATGATTATTTATCAGTTAAATATTTGTGTGTAAATATAAATATATGCACACAATATTATACCGCACATATAACCATTACTACAGAATGTGGATACCACGACGGTTAAAAACCGTCGTGGTAATATTTCTATGACGGTTTTCTAATCGTCGTGGAATCCAGAGTCGTAAAATCTTTTCAGATTCTACGACGGTTTTTTACCTGTCGTACAATATGTAAAAATAGAATAAAAAATTGATATTTAGCAATTTCTACCACGACGGTTTTTATTGGAAACCGTCGTGGTAAGTGAATCTACCACGATGGCTTCTATACATGACCGTCGTGTTATGGGACTTACCAAGACGGGTTCTGTAGGCCACCGTCGTTGTAGTTCATATTACCACGATGGTGGCTGACATATACAAGAAACCGTCGTGGTATTTGGCCCTACCACGACGGTTTCTATAATCCACCGTCGTGGTAGTTTACCTTATCACGACGGTGGCTTACACCAAACGAGAAACCGCCATGGTATTTTGCCTACCACAATGGTTTCTCTAATCCACCGTCATGGTAGTTCACTTACCACGATGGTGAATGATGCCAAACGATAAACCGTCGTGGTACGTACGACGACGGTCCTCATAAAAAACTGTCGTGGTATATATATTTCCACGACGGTTTTTGATGAAAATCGTTGTGGTAGGTTGTAACGTATACAAAAAAAATATCTGATATTTCAATTGAATACCAGTTCATTCATTCCTGTTCATTCATTCATGACATGAAAAAATTACGCAGCAAATAATAAAATAATGCTATACAGAATATAGTACTAAATCGTGCTATACAAAATTTTTCTCAATATGTTTTTCTCAATATTGTATGTGGCTCATGACACATGTAGTCCACTCTTGCCTAACTAAATTCAATTCAGCTTCAGTATAAGAAGTCTTGTTTTGCAGTAAGGCAAGTCCATCGACGTCCAACGTTATTTCTCGGATGAACCCCAATACAAAATAGCCGCACTGCACATTTCCTTGCTGTAACGGGCATCGAGCAGTCTGAATCAACGTCTTCCAGTTGCGTCGCCTTGTTATTCCTTGTCCCACCAGCAATTTCCAATCGTTTAGTGCCCTAACAATTTAACAAATATCAATACATCCGGAACAATAATTATGGAATGTCAAATCATGGAATTATAAACATCAAAGAATAGTTACAACGTAATTAGCTGTTGAAAATCTTCACCCGGATCGTTTCCAATAGGATTAAAATAGAGGACGGAGTCATCCCACAGATTAATAACAGCCAATACCCAATGTTGGCCGCTGTTATATGGCATGAGAACAAGCCTTCCCCTTGGTATGTTTGTTATGATCCGGATGATATTGTCGGCTCTTTCTCGAATGTAGGCTACGATCTACATTCTGTTGAACTGGCGAGACAAGAAATGGAGAAATAAACTCGATTCGTTAATCCAATCCTACTCTTGCACAACAATCCGATAAGTAGTTGCAAAATATTAAGTCAAACTTGTTACGTGTGCAAAATCAACATATATATCTATCTTTCAAGCTAATTGGAACAACAATTAAGTATTGTTTAAGGAAAAAACAATTACCTGATGTAAACCATTATACTGCTTGCACTGATTTCTTTAAAGGTTAAGAAATGGCTTACATCTTCATACCCAATATATATGGGCATATCATCGGAATGTTGTGGTGGGCACGAAATCTGGTTACCGTCACCCAAGGAACTTTGTGCATAATAAGCCAGTGGTCTCAGTTCAACGGGAATTTCATTGATGTCCAACGTAGGTACTTCTTCTTCAGTTTGCTGTTGTACCTCCGGTTGTGACTGCAGTTTCTTCTTCCCGGCTCTCTTTTTCATTCATTTCCTTCCCCGTGCTTCTGGGTCGGGAGCTTGACTGGGACCTCGACCGGCCTGGCTTAAACTGCTCTGAAGCACAACTAATTTTCTGGGCCAAGCAACAAACCCCCTGACAGCCTCTTCAATATATGTGGCTTCATTCGTCGGAATCGGAAGGAGTGCACGTTTTAATTTTGGGACACTGATTGTCACTTGCACATTCCCCTCGCCCAAAGGAATCCCATGGACTGTGTCGGTTGGAACACAGTCCATGTATGCCCTCCCTATTGCAGCCAAAACTTCTCCACCATTAATAAAATCAGTAAGGAAAAGCTGTCATTCCTTACTTGCATTAGGCATGGGCTGCGGATCCGACGCGTCGGCTTCTTTCTCATTGAGGGTGCAACTCGCCTTGAAACTGTTGTGCTGATCAACAGTAGGTTGGGCTACCTCCTCAGCCATCGTCTCACGATCGATACCGTGCTTCGCACAAAGTTCCTGCACCGTTCTTTCCAATGTAGCCAGCTGTTGTTTCATAAAGGTGACTTCAGGATTCTCCCTTGGTACGTGCATGGAATTGAAGTATTGCGACTGCTTGACAAATTTCGATTGCCCACGAAGCCGACCGGAATGCTCGGGATTGCCCAAAGACCGTGTCAAAATGTCTTCTGTACCCACGGATTCGAAGCTTTCTTGGGTCTCTTGTTGTGTTAATTCGTCCTATAACAATTACACAATATGTTATTGAGCCCGTAAACATAATGGAGACAATCTTACTCTTTATTTGAAATAGGATCTGTATACTTACTATTGCATCGCCGACAATTTTAATCGATGGATTCTTGTACTCTCCATCGGGCTTGAGCCGCGTGTCCTGCCAAACAACAGATCGGTCTGCATACTGCCCCGTCTTCTCGAGCTGTAATTTTGTAATTAAAGTTAGTAAACATAAATAACACACGCAAAAAAAAAAAAAAAAAAATTTAAATAGACTTTAATCTTTTTGCCCAATTAATTAACGTACGATTTCTTGATCACGTTTCTTATAGCCGTTTCGGCCTGTGGTTGAACCGTATTTGCTCTTTTTCCTTTTCCCGCTTCCTTGTTGGGATAGCCTCTTGAAATCTGCCGTCCGTCGATAGGCAACAAACCTTTCCCAATCATCCTGGTTAATGGTCGGGTAATTGTTAACCACTTTAGCCGGTAGTTGCCAAACAGTTTCTTCATCAATATGATCCCTAATAAATGCTTGGTAAAGATCATATCTAAAACATTTAGCTGACTCCCCACAGGACTTCAAAACTTGCTTTTTGTGCGATTCATCAACTGTGAATGAAGTTACAACTTCCAACCACACTCGCTCTTTCCTCGGTTCTAAATCAGCACTTCTGAAATCAGCAATCTAAATTGGAATGTGCTCCCGAGCTAGCACTCCAATCCAACTCTATAATTCATCACCTTCCTTGCCTATTAGTTGGCCTTTTGAGTCAAACGAAACTTGAATTCGTTCTCCTCTTGTCCTAACAATGTGCACTCTTTTAAAGAGAGTTGCTCTTCGTTTTCCCTCCTCGTCGGCATTGAATATTGAAGAGTTGGTTTTTCGTGGTTTTCCAATTTGAGTTTGGGTTGACAATTCTTCCTCGTAATCTTTTGACATTGTAAATCAATCTAAAACAACAAAATACCAAATGTTTGTAAGTTAACTACCCTTAAAGAGGAAATTATGTGTGATTAAAGTGACCTTTTTTGTACCTTTAATGCTTGCTAATAAAAATGATCATTTTACAACATTATAAAGAATTTAGAGACCTTTTAGCAAAACAAAAAAATATTGGAAAAGTCTTAATGACAACTTAAGACAAGATCAAAAAAAGAATAACATTGAACAATAGTAGCTTTGGAAACATCTTTAAGACAAGAGCATACAAGAGCATACAAGAGATCAACATGTTCATGACAATAACTTTAAGAAACAATATGAACGGGTCAATACGACAACAACTACAACACAAGTAATAATAACTAAAAAATAACATGAAAGGAGAAAACGACATGTAAATATTTAAACGACAACCAGAGGAAAGGTATCCATTACAAAAACGACAAGTTAAGAAACAAAACTCATAAAAAGCTCGTCTTGTGAACAGGACAGGTCTTCATTAATTTACAAACAATCACCACAAACAAAAACCTCAATTTTATCTGGAAAATTCACAAATCGGAGCCTTACCAATCAATTTAATTTAATCTACAACTAATTCTCACACAAAGAGGCATTTAATCAAACACGTAATATGCGAACAATTAACTAACAGAAGCAAAAATTCTTAACAAATCAGAGCCTTACCCAACCATTTCAAATCAATGTAAATCACAAACACAATCAACAAAATACCATGTAGTGGACCAAAATTACCCATATAGTTAAAATCCCGTAAGCAATATGCATTACAACTTACCAGATAGTAGAGGGTGGGTTGTGGTCGGTGAGAGAGACTGGGAAAGTCCGAAAACAAGCGTCGTTGGTGGAAGATGGCGTCGGAGAATGGAGGAAACCGCGTAAGTGCTGGACGATGGCGTCGGAGTTTGAGGGTTCAGAGAGTTTTTTAAGATTTTAAAGGGAGGGAGCGACGAGAGAGAATTGGAGGGAGGCAATATACTGGGTTTGGAAAAGTTTTGCAGATTTTTAGGTTTTATTAAAAGGATTTAAAAAGTTGAACAATTTACGAAAATTTCAAAAATTGCCGCTAAAATAGTCTACCACGACGGTCTTCATTAAAAACCGTCGTGGTATGTTCATATTTAAACCGTCGTGGTACACAATATACCACGACGGTTTTCGTCAAAGACCGTCGTGGTAGACAATATACCACGACGGTTAGATTTAAAGACCGTCGTGGTAGTGTTAAGTGTTTTCATCAACCGACCATATACCACGACGATCAAATACAAAGACCGTCGTGGTACATTTGAGTATTTTTCAACTACTCTACCACGACGGTCGACAACAATGACCGTCGTGTTAGTGTTAAGTGTTTTCATCAACTGACAATATACCACGACGATCAACTACAAAGACCGTCGTGGTACAGTTGAGTATTATTCAACTACCCTACCATGATGGTCAACTAGAAAGACCGTCGTGGTAGATTTCAGTTTTTTTCAGCCACTCTACCACGACGGTCAACAACAATGACTATCATGGTAGATTTCAGTATTTTTCAACCACTCTACCATGACGGTCTTATGTGTAAACCGTCATGGTTGATTTCAGGGGCTATTTTACCACGACGGTCTTCATATTAAATTGTTGTGGTAGGGTTTTTATTGCTCGGATGCTGACCACTTAATCGACCACGACGGTCCTAGAGGATAACCGTCGTGGTATATATATACCACGACGGTCTTACAAGAAAACCGTCGTGGTAGATTATATACCACGACGGCTTTTTTAAATAACCGTCGTCGTAGGTAAGAAATTTACAATAATAGTTTTGAAAATTGTTAATATAATCCCTTTAAGTGGCCAAACCTGTATGTTGTGCAATCATTCATTTTGGATTCTTATTTGCTTTCAAACATATTTGCATGGATAAATAATTTGCATATAAAATGCGTAATTAAAAAACCGTATCTAAATGTTTACAACGTACTTAAGAAAATAAAATCTTTTGTTAAGTTTTTTTTTCTGCTTTTTTTTTTTTTGGGCTTCTCAACACGTGTCCACTCGACGTTCAATCGAAGTAAGTGTGAAACATCATCGTCAAAATCATCAATCTCCTCCACCGGTGGCAAACCCGTTGTAAATGATGGAATGTCGGTGCAATCGTCAATATCTTCTTCGCCTTCCCGGATTATTCTTGACTTCATTGGCATAACTAAAGATAACCCTAAATTTGCGGGATCCGTTGTATAAAATACTTGTACCGCTTGTGACGCCATGATGAAAGGATCATTTTTGTATCTTAATCGCCTAAAGTCCACCACTGCCACGCCGTCACTATCAACTTTAACATAATTGTTGTCAGCCCACTTGCATTTAAAGAGTGCTATTCGCAAGCTGCAATAATCAAGTTCCCAAATATCTTCAATGAATCCAAAGTAATTCATGGAACTATATACCGGATTCTTATCCTTTGCGGATGAAATATGCATAGACTCGGCCCGAAGGGTGACACCACTATTCTGTACGGGATGCTTCTCATCTCTGTCCCGAGTGTAGAAGGAGTTGCCATTGATAAGGTTCGATGTATATCTTGTGACTATCGATAACGGACGTCTGGATAGCTTTATTATGTCTTGTGAAACGCCACGCTTCGTATGCAAATATTTTCTTATCCACTCCCGAAATGTCCGATTCTGCTCATCTTGAATCCACTTCTCACTTCTTCCTTTTCTTGGATTCGCAGCTCTTATTTCCGCCATATGAACCTGAAAGAACGGCTCCATTTCCTTAGCATTGTGCAAAACATACAAACAAGCTTTTTCCCATTCATCTTGATTTACTGATGAATGAACTGCCACAAATAGTCCTTTCGAGGTAAATAGCCCGCTTGTTGGCAACCCTATTGGGTCCGCGTTGGACAAATACTCAAAGCAAAATTCAACTGATTCCTCGGCTATGTAGTTTTCCACTATACAACCCTCCGGCCTATTTCGGTTCTTCACATATCCCTTCAAAACCTTCGTGTACCTTTCAAAAGGATACATCCACCTCAAATACACCGGGCCACATAACTTAACTTCCCGAACTAAGTGCACACATAGATGGATCATTATATCAAAAAAGGCTGGTGGGAAATACTTCTCAAGCAGGCACAATGTCATAACCAATTCCGATTGTAGCGAATCTAGCATCATTGGATCAATTACCTTCGAGCATATTGAATTGAAAAATGAGCATAACTTCGTAATTGAGTATCTCACATCTTTTGTTAAAACTCCCCGCAACCCAAGAGGTAATAATTGTTGCATCAAGATATGACAATCATGTGTTTTCATTCCAACGAGCCGTAAATCTTTCATCGACACCAACCTTTTGAAGTTGGAAGAGTACCCACTTGGCACTTTCACGAAAGCAAACCACTCACAAAGCTTTCTCTTTTCGTGTCTACTTAATGTGTGCTTTGTTGGTGGTAAGTAAGTGTCGTTTTTCCTTTTCTCGGGAAACAAATTCGTTCTAATCTTCATCTCTTGAAGGTCCAACCGTGCCTTTTCACCATCTTTAGTCTTATTTGGAATGTCAAGCAACGTGCCCACTATCGATTCACATACGTTTTTCTCAATATGCATAACATTTAAGCAATAATGCACGTAAAGTGACTTCCAATATGGAAGTTCATAGAAGATTGACTTCTTCTTCCAAGGTCCATTGACAACTTGATCCTTACGTTTCCTCTTTCCCAAAACTACATTCACATCTTTAACCATCTCAAATACATCCTCCCCAGTCAAAATCCGAGGAGCGGATCTTTCTTCGGTATTGCCATCAAAAGCCTTCTTCTGTTTGCGATATCAATGATTTTTTGGCAAGAACCTCCTGTGACCAAGGTAAACGGTTTTCCTACCGTTTTTCAATCGGATGGAAGATGTTTTCTTCATACAAACGGGGCATCCTATAGCACCCTTCACAGGATAACCAGATAGGTTGCCAAGTGCAGGAAAGTTGTTAATTGACCAAATCAACATTGCGTGAAGATTGAACGTATCTCCTCGGTAAGAATCTCTTACTTGTAAACCATCATCCCACAACCTTTTTAGGTCATCGATTAATGGTGTCAAGTAAACATCAATGTCATTCCCCGGTTGTTGAGGGCCTAAGATCAATAATGTCAACATCAAGAACTTCCGCTTCATGCAAACGTCTAGAGGGAGATTGTAGTTGACAAGTATGACCGGCCAGGTACTATGCCGACTACTCACGTTACTATGCGGGTTCATTCCATCCGTCGACAAACCGAGACGTAAATTCCTTGGTTCTGCACTAAAATCTGGATGATTGTCATCAAAGGTCTTCCATTGCGGTGCGTCGGCCGGATGCCTAAGCTTGCCATCGTCAACACGTTTATCATGATGCCATGTCAAACTCTTAGCATGCTATGCATTACGGAATAAACGACGAAAACGTGGAGCTGGTGGAATGTATCATAACACTTTCATCGGCACTCCTTTACTACCATTCGATGACACCTTGCCCTTCTTCCATCTTGACTCATTGCAAACCGGACATTCATCTAACTCTTCATATTCTCTCCGGTAAAGCACGCAATCATTTGGACAAGCATGTATCTTCTCGTATTCCATTCCCAACATGCTCAACGTCTTCTTCGCCTTGTACATACTAGGTGGCACTTTGTTATCCTCCGGTAAAACATCTTTTAGAAAAGTTAAAAGAGTCGTGAAACTAGAATTCGTCCACCCTCCCGACGCTTTCATATTCCATAATTTAACCAATGCCCCTAATTTTGTATATTTTGTACACCCGACATATAAGGACGTTTCGGCATTATTAATCATTTCCTCAAATAACTCCGGACGGTGCACAAAGTTTTCTTCCAAATCATTAATCATATTGTACATATTATCACCAACGTTTTCCTCAACAATAGGCTCTTTATCTTTAATACTAGTCGATGTATACTTAATATGGACAAAATCTTCACCATGTAAATACCATATTTGGTAAGAACAAATAATCTCATAAGCGCGCAAATGCACTCTAACATCATCAATGGAATGGGATCTATGATTACCACAAACTTGACACAGACACCGAATCTTATCGTCTTGTGTATGAGATTTGGCAAATGACAAAAATTCTTCAACACCATCTTCATATGCTTTAGTCAATCTATCAAACCACATCTATTTCCTATCCATGATTTGCGGGCAAATCCTAAACCAATAAATCAAATTAGTTCTCGAAGTCAAGGTGTGCATATGTTTAAATTGCATGCATGAATATCATTTGCATTTAATTAGTTATGTTATATATAAATACTCCCGGCACATGCATTAATTAAATCAACAATATATTTAATAAAAAAATCCAAAAAACATAACAAAACTAAAAATACAATTAAAAAACCGGCCTGGGTTATTTAACTAAAAAATCAAAAATAAAAATACATCGTAATTTTAAAAATACATTGATTTAGGATTTAACTAAAAAATCCAAACTAAAAAGCCAAACTACAAAAAAAAAAAAAAAACCAATCTAAAAATACATTGATTGTGATAACTGAATTAAACACTTTGCAGCATTTAACGTATCAAAAGCAATCCAAAAAATACAAAACAAAATTAATATCCAGGGTTCGTAAATAAAAAATTAATACAGAGGAAAACATCAAAAAGATGAGTTAATTTCTGTCATCATGACTTACAAGAATGATGATTGACCAGTAGATGGTGGTGGGTGGCGTCTAACTGCGGCGTATGGAACTATTGTCGGAGTGATCTGATTTGATTTTTGTTCACGGTAGCTGGTGTATCGATGTGGGAAAAACATGGCTACTCAATCTGATATGTTTGAACAAAAGGACGATGATTCCACAATGGTTTCATGGAAACCGTCGTGTAAGTTTTAAATTCTACGACGGTTTTATTTAACCGTCGTGTAATCCTCGAGACTTCCACCACGGTTCTATAAAACTGTCGTGGAATTTAAGACTTACACGACGGTTTCAGAGAACCGTCGTGGAAAGACATACTTCCACGACAGTTTTAAATACCCGTAGTGGAAGTCTCGACTTCCACGACGGTTTTCGGAGACCGCTTTTTGTTCCGTGTTTTTGCCTCAGTTTCCACGACGGTTTTTAAATAACGGTCGTGCAATCTCCGTCGTGGTATTCACATTCTGTAGTAGTGAACACACCACTACAATATGCGGATTTCATAACGGAGTTTCCACCGGTCATGGAAAGTACGCCAAAAACACGTTGCGGAACTGGGTTTTCAAAAACGGTCATGGAATCTAGATGCTTCCACAAGTGTTTCTGAAAAACTGTCCTGGAAACTTCGGCTTTCACGACTGTTTTTTAAAAATGGTCATGGAAAATCCGTGACAAATTTAGGCAAAACTAAATTATACCCTTATTTTTTTTGAATCAATATCGCAGCTGTAGTAATCAAAATTAGATCATAACGCTCCGAAAACAATCACTAACACACAGTTGGTGTCGCCACCACCATCTACCATCCATCAATCTTTCTCGTAAGTGATCACTAACTTCTTTTTGTTATTATTATTATTATTATTTTTTGGTGTATTTAAACTTATGATTTTAGGTTATGTATATTTGTGTGACGCCCCGAACCACCCACCTGACACCCACGCGGGGCCGACCGCGCGGATGCGGGGCGCCGGAACCGTCACATTCATACTTCATACTTAACATACTTGAAAATGCGGAATAAATTTTTTTCTTTTTTTTTTTGACTTATTATTTTTTTTTTTGAAACTTCTTTTGAACATCGTTTTAAAACTTTCTTTGAACTTCATAATTTGGATTTCATTTTTAAAATCTTGACTTGAAACCCATGCACTAAAATTGTGCATTATACCTTGAAACATTTCATACATACATAACATAACTTAACTTTTAACATACATGAAAACTTCATAACTTTAAACATATTGCGGAAATTATTGCGTAGTGGTATCCCACACCGCCCTTCACTCGCTGCATCATCTCCAAGCCCACCAAGTAAAGCTAAAAGCTTTTTTTATCTCAAACCTGCAGTATGGAATATCTGATGAGCTGACGCTCAGCAAGTACAAACGCGATCTCACAAAAAAAACATTTTCTTTTAAACATCTTGAAACATACTTCATCATAAAACATATGCATGAACCATTTATGTTCCATTTATGCATTTCTTTTAACTTCCTTATCTTTCTTATGGGCCCTATAGTGTACGTACCCTTAACATATAGCGCGTCGCCAGATTACAGTTAGATGGGGTTGCAAGTCCCTAACTGCTCCAGGAAACAGAAGTGATTACACCCTCCCGTCTTGACGAGAGGGCGAATCCATAACTTCATCATAAAAATTGTCCACCTTGGTGAAGGTTGGTACGACACTTTACTTGTGTATTTTTACCAAGTGGCTTATCATTAGTGAGCATACTTTATGATGTCACTATATCATACATACTTAACATTTCGTTCATAAAACATAGCATGTCATCTTTAAAACATGGCATCTTTAACACATAGCATCTTGAAAACATCTTCAAAACATGACATCTTTAAAGCATTTCAACATATCTTGAAACATAGCATATTTGAACATACATATTATTTTTCTCCATACCACAGGTGAGGTTTGTACTTACTTTAAGTCCTATGCTCTTGACGTAACATTCCTCACGATATCTCAACAGGTTCCTATTCCTGTTTCCAAAGGAGGTGTAAGATAAGATTAACTTATCTTATCATAAATCGTGACATATGATATTGGTATCCTAACCAACATCTATGAGCAATCCTAGATGTGTGTGTTATATGTCCCCTCTAATATCTCTTGTAAACCCGATTGGTCACTTCCTTCTTCTTGGGCTTATGCTTTACTTTTACTTGATCCATAATCCATTGGGTTATTTTTTCTTCAATAACCCTAGGTCTTAGCCCATTTCATAAATCTTAGTATCCTTTAGGGTTATATTGGGTAACCCTAAAGTCAACTCTTGGTCAACCCAAGTCAACATATGGTCAACTAAGGTCAACCCCCTTTGGGTCTAACGTTGGGCTATGGGCTTAGCCTAGTAACTCGGATATAATTCCGGTTACCGTTCGAAATCGGCTTGATTACCCATTTTTTACCTTAAAACTCCATTTCATTATTTTTGGAAAACATTATATAATTATCTTCCAAAAATCTCATTAATTTGCTTGTAAAAAGCTCTTACTCCATTACTCTTGAAAACACTTGTCTAAAATCATCACTTTCTTTACTTCTTGGAAAAATGTGGAATTTCAATTCTAAACTCTTAAAAATTCCACTCTCTTCTTGAAAAATCTCATTTTCCTTTAACTTATGGAAAATCTCATTTTTCTCTTTAACTTGAGAGCTTTGGGTGAATAATCCCAAAAACTCTAAAAATTCATTTTCTTAAAACGGGACTTCATAAAATCATTACGGACTGAAAATCGCTATTGGAACGATTTTCGTAGTCAAAATAACATTTTAGAGACACTTTACATTTTTCTAGAAAACGTTTTTGTAAACCAAGTGTTGGAGATTCGCGGATTCCTGAGCACCATTCATAAAAACAACCCAGATTAAAAATCCGTTCATTTTCTGAAAAACTTGTCTTCACGAAAGTTGTAGCTATCGAAAAATGCTAAAACTTTCATGTTTTGCACAAAACCCAGTTCTGGCTAGATCAGTACCAGTTTTCGTTTGAATCTGGGTGATCCTGAAAAACGGAGTGAAACTGGCTCCAGGAGTTAGCCACGGGTTTTCATAAAAATGAAGGCCTTTGGAGCCTTATTTTAAGATTCTATCTGCTATGTCCTCTAGAAAAAGTTGTTCCGAACAACTTTCGTGTTTTAACTTTTAGCCCGTTCGGCCTCTAAGGACCTGATAATTTCACTTTCCCGAAACTGGCCAGTTTCAACTCCGAAATGGCAGTTTCGGTTGTTAATCCGGTTTTACGTCTTAGTTTGCGGATTCTAACTCGACCGATCACATCAGGAGCTTAAACATACATCAAGCAACGTGTCTAACGTCCCATGCATACATTATTGCCCATCCTTCACGCCCATGCAGCCCACAAAACGTCCTTGGCTGCATGGTGTGCTATCCTTGCATCATTCATCAACTAGCATCACATGCAACATTTTTCTTCAAGCAAATTAGCCACTGCCTTAGGGCTGATTTGTGACCAAAATTTAGGGGACTTAAATAACACATCTAGCATGCATCCTATCAATTTTTCAAGCATAAAAATCATGCAAGAAACATCATAAAACAAGCCAACCAAACCTTAATCCCTATCAAGCACATACACCAAATCAAGGGCTGAAAAATAACTTGGACTTATGTCCTAACAAATCCATCTTAAACCATCATAAAAATGCTTATCTTGAGCTTAAATCCAAGATTAGTTTAAGAGGTTACCTTAACCCAAGTTAGGGTTTGAAAATCCCTTCTTTTCTTCTTGGCTTGCTCACCCACGGATTTGGCTCCATGGCTCACGGATTTTGCAAGAAAAATAGAGATCCAACAAACTTTTTGTTAGCTTCTTTCTTGCTCATCAAAACCAACTTTATAAGATGAGAAATCCAAGTTTTTCTCTTACCTTTTTCCTTCCTCCATGCTCACGGATTTTTGGCTCCAAGAAGCACAAAAATCTTCTCTTGGTTTCATCTTGCTAGAACCGAACTTCACACATGCAAAAGTCCTCTTGATTTTTCTTGATTTCTTCTCTTCTTTCTCTTGTCCAAAACCGTGCACCCCTTTGAGATGGAATACCCAACATTTCT
The DNA here is from genome assembly GCA_025413485.1 of Ficus microcarpa. Classification (NCBI taxonomy): domain Eukaryota; kingdom Viridiplantae; phylum Streptophyta; class Magnoliopsida; order Rosales; family Moraceae; genus Ficus; species Ficus microcarpa. Next base: position 8,304,273 of record CM046386.1, on the reverse strand, counting down.
CTTGGAATCTCTCTTTCTTTCCTTCTCTCTCTAGCTGCCGGACATCCCAAGGAAAAACACAAGAGCTTTGGCTTACTTTTTCTTACAAGAAGCACAAAGGATGGAAGGGTTTTCTTTGATTGATTGGAGTAGTTGGTTGCTTGCCTTAAATTAAGGCTTTTGTCTCCTCCTTTTCTTGTGATTGCTGCCGGTTTTGGGGGTCGGAAAGAGAGCTTCACATAGCTAGCTTTGGGCTAGTGAAAGAGGGGAGTCATAGGCATGGGCATATGTCTTATCTTGGTCTATCTTTTTGCCCCTAAAATAAGGCTTTTACCTTTTGCTTTTGACTCTCCTTTTTGCTGCTTGCTGCCGACCCTTTAAGAGAGGAAAGCTGGCTGCACAAGCTAACTTATGCTAGTGGAGAATGATGTCATGGGCATGGGTCATTGTCCTTAGCTTCTTCCTTTTTTTTTCCATTGAATTGCCGAACTTCATGGGGAAGCCAAGGGCCATTGTGTGTCCGGATTTTTGGGGGATTACAAGGGCTGATTGCTTGGTCATGGGGAGGGCTAGTTGCAGCCGAAATTCTTGGAGAAACAAGGGGACAAGTGGCATGCAAAGGGTGCACACTTTTTCCTCAAAAAATGGCTTTATGCCATGTCTTTCTTTTCCATCTTTTCTCATGCTTTTCTTTGTGATTTTCTTTTCTTTCTTCTTTCCTTGGCTGCCGGCTGTTGGAGGAGGGGGAGTCCACATGTGCAACATTGAGTTGGTGGAAGGTGATGTCAATGTGTTGATGTCATTTTCCACTAGCTCCCACAATGCCTTGTTTTGGCCATTTTTCTTCTTTAAAATTAATTCCTTTTCATTTCCTTTGTGTCACACAGATATTAAAAATATTGTGCTCCATAATTTTGATCCAAAATTCTTCCTTGTAAAAATTGGACCGAAAACTTTCTTTCTCCAATTTTTCGGAGACCTTTTTGCCCTTTAATTCTTAATTCGGTGTGCTTGATTTCTAGGGTGGTTTTTACGGCTTATTTTTACTTTCTTGACCATAGAAAGTCTTTGCAGTCTCTTATTACACTGCATTTCGTCATTTTTCGAGGTCAACATTTTTGACTCGTCCTTGGTCAAACTTTGACTTTTTGGTCAACCCTTTGACTTTTTCGGTCAAAGTTGACTTTTTGGTCAAACTTTTGACTTTCTTAAAATTTCGTCATTTTTCATTCTTTTTCTTTCCTTTTCGTCCTTTTTGACTCAAAATGCCGTTTACCAACCTTGACATTTTTTTCCGAGTCTCATAGCCGGTTTAAGAAAAAATTCTAACCTTGGCTAATAAAATTACGAATTTCACATGTGATTCATAATTTTTCATGAAAACATCTCATAGCATAACATGCGGACTTCTAATTTCTAATAAAAAGAGAAATCTTAAGTCCATGAAAATTCCGGGTATTACAATTTGGGATCGCTTTGAGTTAATTATGTAATGGGTATTAATTTTAAGTGATCACGAAATTCTTTTCCCCCTGGTATATAGAATTAATTATGATTTTAGGTTTTATATTTTTAGTTTTGTTTTTACGATTTTTGAGTGAATTGTGCAATGGGTGTAAAACTAATTTGATATGCATTTTAAAATTTAGTACTTTAACTTCTAAAATTTGATAATTTGATTTAGGAGTTGTAAATCATGGATAATAAATTAATGTAGTTTGATAGATTGTCTAAAACATATGAAAATGGTATGAATTTTTGTCATTTGCCAAAGCTTAAATACAAGATGATAAAATTCCATGTCCGAGTGAAATTTGTGGAAAACAAATATCTCATTCCATTGATGATGTTAGAGGGCATTTACGCACATATAAGATTATCTGTTCTTATTAAATACGGTATTTACATGGTGAAGATTTTTTCAATTTTAAATATATATCAACGAGTAAAGATAAAGAGCCTATTGTTGAGGAAGACATTGGTGATAATATATTCGATATGATAAATGATTTGGAAGAACACATTGTGTATCGTCCGGTGTTATTTGAGGCAATGTTTAATGATACTGAGATGCCCTTGTTTGTCGAGTGTACGAAATGTACAAAATTAGGGGCATTGGTTAAATTATGGAACATAAAAGCGTCAGGAGGGTGGATGAATTTTAGTTTCACAACTCTTTTAGAATTTCTAAAGGATATTCTACCGGATGATAATAGAGTGTCGCCTAGTATGTACGAAGTGAAGAAGATGTTGAGTACTTTGGAAATAGAATATGAAAAGATTCATGCTTGTCTACATGATTGCATACCTTACTGGAAATAATATGAAAATTTAGATGAATGTCCGGTTTGTAACAAGTCAAGATGAAAGAAGGGCAAGATGCCATTGAATGATAGCAAATGAGTGCCGGTGAAGGTGTTATATTATATTCTACTGTCTTCATGTTTGCGTCGTTTATTCCCTAATGCCGGGCATGCTAATAATTTGACTTGGCATCATGATAAATGTGCTGACGATGGCAAGCTTAGGCATCCAACCGACGCACCACAATGGAAGACCTTTGATGACAATCATTTAGATTTTAATGTAGAACTAAGGAATTTATGTCTTGGTTTGTCAACGGATGGAATGAACCTACATAGTAATTTGAGTAGTAGGTATAGTACCTGGCCAGTCATACTTGTCAACTACAATCTTCTTCCAGAATTGTGCATGAAGCGGAAGTTCTTGATACTGACTTTATTGATCCCAGGTCCTCAACAACCGGGCAACGATATTGATGTGTACTTGACACCATTAATCGATGACCTAAAAAGCTTATGAGAAAATGATTTAGAAGTTAGAGATTCTTACCGTCAAGATACGTTCAATTTTCATGCAATGTTGATTTGGTCAATTAATGATTTTCTCGCACTTGACAACCTATCTAGTTATCCTGTGAAGAGTTCTATAGGTTGTTCCATATATATGAAGGAAACATCTTCCATCCGGTTGAAAAACAGTAAGAAAATCGTTTTCCTTGGTCACAGGAGATTCTTGCCAAAAAATCATTGATACTGCAAACAAAAGAAGGCTTTTGATGGTAATACCGAAAAAAGAACTGCTCCACAGATTTTGACTGGTGAAGATCTATTTGAGATGGTTTAAGATGTGAAAGTAGTTATAGGAAAGAGAAAATGAAAGGATCCAATGGTCAATGGACCTTGGAAGAAGAAGTCATCTTCTATGAACTTCCATACTGGAAGTCACTTTATGTTTGTCATTGCTTAGATGTTATGCATATTTAGAAAAACGTCTGTAATTCGATAGTGGGCACGTTACTTGACATTCCGAATGAAACTAAAGATGGTGTAAAGACATGGTTGGATCTTAAAGAGATGAAAATTAGACTTAATTTACTCTCCAAGAAAAGATCAAATGTCACTTACATACATTCGATAACGCACACATTATCGAGACAAGAAAGAGAAAGCTTTGTGAACAGCTTGCTTCCGTGAAAGTGCCAAGTTGTTATTCTCCCGTGAAAGTGCCAAGTGTCTATTCTTCCAACTTTAAAAGGTTGGAGTTGATGAAGAATTTGAGGCTCTTGGAATGAAAACACATGATTGTCATATCTTAATGCAATAATTATTACCTCTTGCATTGCGGGGAGTTTTAATGAAAGAGGTGAGATATTCAATTACCAAGTTATGCTCATTTTTTCAATTCAATATGCTCCAAGGTAATTAATCAACTTATGATAAATTCGCTATAATTGGAATTAGTGATGACATTGGGCATGCTTTCCCACCAACCTTTTTTGATATTTTGATCCATCTAATGGTACACTTAGTTCAGGAAGTTAAGCTATGTGAATCGGTGCATTTGAGGTGGATGTATCCTTTTCGAAAGGTATATGCATGAAGGTTTTAAAGGGTTATGTGAAAAACCGAAATAATTCAAAGGAATGTATAGTAGAAAACTACATAGCAGAGGAATCAGTTGAATTTTGTTTGGAGTATTTGTCCAACGTGGAACCAATAGGGTTGCCAAAAAGTGGGCTATCTACGTCGAAAGGACTATCCATGGGCATTCCTTCACCAGTAAATCAAGATGAATGCAAAAAAGCTTGTCTTTATATTTTGCACAATGCTAAGGAAGTGGAGCATTTCATTGAAGTTCACATAAAGGAATTAAGAGTTGTGAATCCAAGAAAAAGAAGTAGTGAGAAGTGGTTTTAAGAGGAACACAACCAGACATTTCGGTAGTGTAGAAGGATATATGTGCATATGAAGGCTGACGTTTTGTAAGACTTAATGAAGCTAGCAAGAGAACTGTCATCAATAGTCACAAGATATACATCGTACTTTGTGAATGGTTACTCCTTCTACACTCGCGAAAGAGATAAGAAGTATGCCGCCCAAAATAGTGGTGTGACCCTTCGTGCTTAGTCTATGCATATTTCCTCGGCAAAAGACAAAAATCCGGTATACAGTTCCATGAACTACTTTGGGTTCATTGAAAATATTTAGGAACTTGATTATTGTGGCTTGTGGATAACACTCTTTAAATGCAAGTGGGTTGATTATAATTATGTTAAGATTGATAGTGATGACGTGACAATGATGGACTTTAGATGATCATGATACAAAAATGATTATTTCATTATGACATAGCAAGCGGTCTAAGTATTTTTTACAACGGATCCCGACAATTTAGAGGTGTCCTTAGTTGTGCTGATGAAGACAAGAATAATCCATGATAGCCAAAAAGATGTTGAAAATTACACCGACATTCCATTTTTTACAAAATGATTGCCACCGGTGAAGGAGATTGATGATTTCAATAATGATGTTTCACACTTGTTTTGTTTAGATGTCGAGTGGACACATGTTAAGAAATAAAAAAATAAAAAAAACTTGACTGTGATTTTTTTTTTACGTTGTATATAATTTATAATTTTTATTAATTATGTTAATTATGCACATTATATTACTTATATATGGACATTTATATATGATTTTGTATAAATGAAACTGAGAACAGAAATTGATGATGGGTTACTGTATGCATAATAACAGAATTGGCCGCCTATGGGATTTTAGTTAAATTCTTTAATGTGGCGGAAGTTTTTTTAAAACATATCACGACCATTTTTTTGGAAAACATTCGTGGTTTTTATCTAAGAATGGACATATTACAATCATTTTTGAGAAAAACAATCGTGATATGTCAACAAACCACGGCTATTTTTGGACTACTCAAAATGTTTCTTGCTTGGTGGAAAATCCAAATAGGGTATCTCATCACCAAGTATTATCATGGATTCTGACAACAGATTGACAAGTTCTTTGAGTAGAAGTCCTGTAGATAGCTCTTAGCTGTTGCATAGAGAGTTCCCAGCGATTCCTTCTTGACTGATGGCACAATTTCAAGTGCAACAGGAAACTCCAGTTCGGCCCCTCCTAAGGGTTGTTCCTCAGTTTCTGAGTTCTAATGTTTTAGGTTAGATTTCCATTCAGCTTCCTTTTGAGCATCAAATTCTCTACCCAATGTTTGCAAAGAAATGAGCATGTTTATTTCTAAAAGTGGGACTGATCAAGTGGATGATGAAGGATTTACTCTACTTTCTAAGGAAAACATGGGAAAAAAAAATATTTCAAAGAATGACAACATGATAGAGACTCATAACACTATGACCAAAGATTTAGCGGTTGAAGACTTTTCAGAAAATAATAATTCTGAGGGAGATGTCACTTGCTCATACGGAGATGAATGTTCTCCAAGTTCATGGGAAAAATTAGTGCAGGTAGATACTTTGTCTTTCGCACAGATGATTTTTCTATTTTGGAGTTTTTAATCACGTTAAGTAATCATATCATCGTGTTGATTATTTTTTTTTATGATTATTTATTTTATGCAATTTTTATTCTTTTAACTAAAAAGTACAATCATGTTGTTGATTCTGCTCAGTACTTACGTCAACTTTGTCAGGCCCTAATCCCCCTTGTACATAATGTTAAGAGAGGTCAATATTTATATATAGTTTTCTTAGAAGCAAGGATGATATATGGTTGATTTTTTTCTCCTTTATTTTCCTAAAGAAAGGATGATATTTGTTACGCACATGATGAGTATACACTTCCTTCCAAAAAAATAAAAATAAAAATTACACAATTGTAGTACTTTTCACATGTAATTATAATTTGTGATTACAGCCACCTAGTTGCCCATGTGCCCATGTTCGTAATGTACGACATATTTCAGTTTACAATTTTCAAGTCCAAAATTCTTGCCTACCGATTCATATTAAACCTGATCCTAAGAAAAACTAGCTTCTGATTGGCAATTTTATATATTTATTGTAGTTCTCCAATTTTTCAGGAAATAAATCAATTTGCCTACGGATCTTGAATATTTGTAATATTTGGGAATAAATATGTTCATTTTTACATTTAAAATACATGTTATGCTATCGTAACACACAATAGAACTAGATTATAAGAGCATCTACATGTGAAATTGAACTATCGAAATTTCTGATATTTCCTTCGATATCGATAGTATTTCTGAAAATTTCGTGAAATTGAACTACCAATATTTCTGTCGATAATTTTCATCATTGTAAGAGATCAAAATAATTTTAAGAGTTTTGTAATAAATAATTAAAAAAAGATTAAAATTAAGTTTATAATATTTAATTTAAACTTTGAAGTAAATTTTAAAATCTATTCAAAAAAGATATTCTAACTTAGTCAAAAAGTTATTATAACAGATTATCCAAGCGATTTTAGAAGTTAGTTTTGAACTTAAGAAATAAAAAACAATTTATAAGAAGCCTAGTCAAACATAGACTAAATTATCATCTGCTTTCTTCTCTTTCAAAAAATGCCCCAGCAACATATGGTTTTGTCCCTCGCGTCTCACTCTCACCTGGCTTCTGCATAAATCGGAGTAGACCTTATATTTATAATTATTTCATTTCATTATATTGCACATCGTTTTCCGTGCGGAAGGAAAAAAAAAAAAAAGGCAAATCGACCAGTGGTTGTGAGAAGATGAGCGGTCTTTAATTAATAAGCCTAGTTTTCAGTTCAGAGTGATCTTTTCAACTTGCTCACTCATGGCAGAGTTAGTATGACCAAAATCACTTGGGAAATGCTCCGGATTTTTGTGGCCACTAGTTCGAGAGAATGCCTTTTTCAATGTGAATCGCTTTCGAGAAAAATGTCTTCCGAATTAATGAGTCCAATTTTTATTAAAGATTGAGTCTAATTAGAATAATAAATAGAGTTGAATTTAAAGTTTTATAGGTGGAAAATAATGTAAATATTTAAAATATTTACAGAAAAAATATATAATATGTATCTTCTTTTGTTTCACTCAATTTTATAAGTATGCATATTTAAAAATTATTTTATTTTAATTTAAAATAAAAAAAATTATGAATTTTTGATATTTAAATTTGAGAATTATAAAGTTAAATAAAGAAAAAATTATATTAAAATCGGTGTTTCAAGAAAGCCCTAAAGAGAAATAGATAATAGTGACTTGTTTGCTTGTATATACATTTTTTTTTAATGTGATGTTACAAAATGAAAGGGAAAAAGCCCTTTTGGATTCTTTAGGATATATCAGTGGTCAATGGAGCGGCTATTTGACAAACGAAGTGGCAATTTTGTATATGGATGCTGAGAGGAAAATGCGTGGGGCCGTTTCTAAACAGAAGGGCATAATAGACTTTGGGACCCACTTAGATACGGAAAGATAAGGATGCATAACTTTGGATTTAATGGCATGCATATACTACCACTGACCCTTCGTCCTCTCTTAGTCACAGCCCTGCAATTTTGCCCTTTTGCTTAGCTGTGAAGGGATAGCCCACTCTTACCTTACCTGGTCCCATTGCCTAATGCCAGACATAATCACTGTACATGAACACCTACATTTGAACATCAAAATTACTAATTTAATTGGCATTATTGTGCTGTTTTCAAAGAGTTTGGTTCATCAACCAATCAACTTAACCTACTTCTTAACGCACGTTTCATGTCTTTCTGTTTTCATTTTTTTTTCCCCTTTTTTTGAATGAAATTGTTTGATACTTATTACTCTTTAGTGCAATCATTTTTTTCTGCTATTTTGTATCTTTTGGGTTGAAAAGTTTTTACTTGTTTTATTTTTATTTTTTACCTTTTTTTTGTTGCATATTTTGCTATTAATTTTTTGAAAAATACTTTTGATTTGCTCATTTCATTTAGAAAGTTTATATCTACATTCTTTTTAAGTAAAAAAAAATTAAAAAATAATATACATATATACATAACAAACTAAATCCACGCGTGTGAAGCATGCATATACAACTAGTATATGTATACATCTTTATTTATGACAATTAGTAATATTGTGTTTGCAAGTTAATTTATTATGTAACTTTTCATTTAAAATCTTATCACAGAATACTATTCAGATATTGATGTTAAAGACAAATATCACTGAAAAATATTATATTTAAATCAGTTGATAGGGACAATAGGAGTCCACTATCCATATATATACACACACACTTCTTTATTTAAGACAACTAGTAATATTGTATCCTGTCTAAATTTTTTTATTCCAAGTATCTTTTTATTGAAAAATATTAAATTTGGTACCATGCAGTTTTAATTTGTGATGACAACCTCAAGTATATTTAATATGGCGTTTAGAGTACAATACTTAACGCTGCGAATATCCCGAAGCAAAATGTAAGTGGAAAAAAAAATTGGTTGTGAATGAATTGTTGCAATTTCGTAGTAATGTAAGATATATATGTTTAATCCGAAACATAAAGGAGAAAGGGTACCAATATGAAAATTTCTATATAATAATAATAATCGCAGCAGCAGCAGCAATAATAATAGTAGTAGTAGTAGTTTGGCGTTTGAATTAGGATTCTTAGTTACCCTATTAGCTATCCAATCGAAATCGTTTATTATTCATTTGAAGTGGAGTTGCTGGGGGTCGATCATGTAATTGAGTTTGCTCACAATCAAGCTCGGAAAAAACTTTGCTACTGTTACTATCCGAGAACGTTTGGAGAATTCCATTTACATGATCATTTTAATATGTGTTTGTTAAAGATATTTACAAATGGAACATCCAAATGTAATTTGGGTTTTTATTCTTAAATGACAAAAAGTCTCTCCCTCAAAATTTACTTCCATTCTAATAGATATTCGACATTGATTTTAAAAAAAAATAAATAAATCATGTCAGATGCCATTTTCCTATACATTTTTTGTTTTTTTAGATTGCTACTTGAGAATGCATATTTAAATATTTCAATTCAAATGTTCTTTTCAAATGTTAAAATCCAAATACCAGTTTGGATAATAGTTTAAATGTTTATGTTTAAAAGTTTCTATTCAAATGTTTACATCTGGATGTTTATCCTAAATGGACCCTTTAATTTGAGTGTGATTCTACCTGCATAGTTTTGCTTTTTTGTACCCCCAATAAGTGTGCGCTTTGGAAACTTAGAAAAGCATGTTGGTCATTGAATCTTTCAGTTAATTTGAGTCGATAGATTTTCAGGTTTTTCATATTTATAGAGAAGGTAATTACGTAGTGGGTAAATTTTCTTTTACAAGGATTAAGGTGATTCTATGGTTGATGATTTAATACTATTATTTTTATAATTAATTATTTATTTGTAGTTTTGTGTATTTTAAAGGGGCAAAAGGGGATCAAAGGATTCAATTCAAACATATCACTGCTAACTTGTCAATTGCATTCAATATTGGCTGATGAACTGATGATGGTATAAGAGAGAGAGAGAGTGAGATGGGGGAGAGGCATTCATATATTAATTATTTGGAGGGATCGAAGACAGACATTCGAGGGGGGACCCTCGTGCTAGTCACGTGCTCCCCTTCCTAAGACAATAGACAGCCGCCCCTATGAAAAAATATCTCTCTTAACAAAACCCTAGAGTCGTCTGTGGGCTCCGCCTCTTTGACCAATCATGTGCTGCCACGTCCGTGCCCTCTTGAATCATTTCATGTGGCCTTGTACTGAGAATTGGTTTAACCACACCAAATGAATAACGCGTCTTAGCAATGTTTAGCATTCACTTGGAGCTGGGTACGCACGTAGGGCAAGTGTCTCCCATGTATAAAAAGATGTACAGATCTATTTGTAGTGGATGCAAAAAAGTCAAAATCTGAAAGACACCTTGTTGGAGTGAAAAATAATTTTCTTTAGTTAATGACTACATTTTAGCTACTCATGTAAAACTAGGTACTAGCACAATTTTCAAATTATGATATTCACTTTACAAATGTATATTTATGGTGCATATATTTCTTGTATTTTTTTTTAATGATAAATACATGAGTTAAAGGAATCCAACCGTGTACAAATTAAAAAGAAATGGCAACCAAAAAGAGAAAAAAAAAAAAAAGGAAAATAAAAAATTGAAATAAAAAGAAATCGACTGTGAAGGGGCTCATACAGATCATTCTAGTTCGGCCGAAAGGCCCAGGGGGCAAAAAAAAAAGCCGACTTTCTGTGAGAGCACTTGAGACTTGTAGTAATTGCACAATCTAGCTACTATTTAGCATTCATTCAAACTATTTCTCCCTTGATATAATATCGAATGACTCTCTAATTTTTGTTTTTTTGTTTTTTTGTTTTTTGTTTTTTTTAAACTTGAGGGTAATGGGGATTCGAATTCTACACCTTGTAGTAGAATAAGGTGTGAGATTAGTATTACATTATGTCTACAATCACTAATTTTTAAATTTAGTACTTATATTTAAATTTTATCAGTAAAGATAACTGATAGTTTTTCATTTTTCCTATGTTTTAATTATCATAATGTTAGTAAGATTGAACATATACCATGCAGAAAAATACTAAATTGGCAAAAATTTTAACCCTCTAGTAGGGTTTTGCGCAGCAACTAAGGGCCTTTGGACTGCCTCCACCTACTGTTAGACAACCACTGCCGTTAAGCCGCGATCTAGCTATTGACCCACCAAACCTCACCGCCGTTAGGTCACACCTTTGCCGTTGTGGCTACCTTAGAGATGGGAAATTATAGGGGTGTTTGGCAATCATTCCAATTTCAACTCATTTTAAACTTTTTTTTGTCTTTTTCCTAAAAAGTTTTTGTCTTTTTCCCAAAAAGTTTTTTGTCTTTTCTGAAAATTCAAAAAAATTTACTATTACAACTAAAATATTTCAACTCAAACTAACACACCAAACACCCTTATAATTTTATCTGACGGGCTCTGACGGGCTCACTTCCGATGATCAGATCTCTTGCAGCTATGCCCATGATGATGCCAACCAAATATCCATCGACTTTACCTCAGTTGGTGTCGTCCTATGACGTAGTCAGTCCTTCTGCCATTGTTTCAAACATTGCTGCATATTTTTTAGGGTTATTTTCTTTGGGATTATTTCTGCCACTACCAGTTCCGGCTGATCTGCGACTGTGATTATGCCTCATATTATGGGAACGTCTCCTCCATCAATTCCCATGGCCGATCCGCCTTCATATCTTGGAGGGTAATACTTGAGGCAAGTTTTATTGGGTAAGAAAACAAATTACTAACCCTTCCTTACTAAAGGCTACCAATAAAAGTCTTATTGGTCGCTCTTCCACATAAGCATGATCTTTTATTTGATCGACCTAATTCTTCTAAACCCATGTAAGAAGGAGAGTTTTTGACAATCCATACTTCATAATTAGTTTATAAAAAGCATGTGGCTCAGTACAAGATGGCTTTTATTGGTTGTATTTTTCTTTCTAAGAGAGAACACCCCTGGGAAGTCCCTGACCTCAAGGACAAACTTCAGTCCATCTGGAAAATTAATGTTGAATTGAAAAATAATATCTTTGGGACGGGAATTTTTTGTTAGAAAAAAAAAAAAAAAAAGTGAAATAGGACAACAAACAAATATTGAAGTTAAAACAGATGTGTAAATAATAGATAACCGAATCCGTACCATAAACAAAATATGTTAGCAACACATAAACTTAAGACAGATATGAGAATGGAAAGCCGAGGCCTGTGTTCCACATGGTTTCATGAAAACAAATCCGCCCCCCTCACCATAAGTGCTTGAGGTTTCAATGGTTGTCTGTCTCATAAAATACAACGATTACAAGCAGCGAACCCGCACTTGGAACCTGCTCACAGCGAACTGGACTATATCTGATCTTTATCAGACGTGAAACCTAAGACACTAGGAAGCAGTGGAGAATACTAGAATAGAAATAAATCTTTTTTCGTTGTGTCTGATAATGAAATGGATAAAGCCTTTTATGGCTTAGAGGAAGCAGTGGCCATAAACCAGAAAATTAATTCTGAGATAAATTTTTTCGGGAAAAGGGATAAAATTCCAAGGCTTTGCAGCTTCTGAAATTAATCATGGATTTATTCCCATTAGTTCAAAACATTTAATGAAGCTTAAAGGTTTGTAGCAGTAACCGCCATGCGTTAACAGCAGTTAATTACATATTTAAGCTTAAAAAAAAAAAAAAGTTAAAACCATGTAGCAAAACGAATCCCCACAAAGTTAGTAATTTAGTGCGACATTTGTGCACGCAAGACGCGTGCTTGCACACAAGTCCTTAGGTTTTAGTGAGGGTATTTGGTCGAGGTTTTGCACCTCCCGTACACATGTGCGCGTAAGAGAGCCTCTATGCTCACTTGTTTACCCATAAAAAATGTGCAATTCCTGATAAACCCAGTGGAGCTTTCATCTCTCTTTCCCATTTGGGACAAGAGTTTTCCATTTACTTTTCCTAATTTTTCAACTTCATAAGTGCATTTTTAAGAGTCAATTTTTTATTCACCTGTTTATTATTTTGAGTTTTTAAATATTCAATTTCTATCTACTCCCAGATGAGGAGATGAATCATTGAATCAACACTAACATAAAATGGGTCCCGCTCAAATTCATGCTTCAAAATGACTTTTAAAACGGTTTTTGTAAGCTATTTTTCAACATTTTTTACATGCTCCAATTCTATCACTAGAGGAGAAAGTGTTCCGATTTATATCGACTAGGATATAATATGTAAAATATATTTATGACATTTGAATCAATTTATGTCGACTAAGATATAATAAATTAAATATGTTTATAACATTTCGATTCAAATCACGCTCGTTGCGCATGTTTCAACCAATAAAGAGCTTTGCCCCTTTTTTTTTAATTATTTTTTTTTTGAAATATCTTATCTTGGATTCTTACCATCTTACTTTTCAAAACCCATAGGCTGCTCCATTTATATGTTTTCTTGAAGAATGCCATTAAGAAAATGTATTGTTGACATCAAGTTGTCAAATCATCTATCCTCTTGTTAAAGCTATCATCAAAACAGTTCTTATTCTGATAGGTTTGACTACGAGACTGAACGTTCCTGTGAATACAAGTCCTACTATTTGATTGTAGCTCGTTGCTACTATCCTTGCTTCGTAACATTATATTGAACCATCTGAATTCCTTTTGATTTTGAAGACCCACTTACACCCTACAATTTTGCAACCCTTAGGAGCAGGTACTAAGGAACAAGTTTGATTCCTGATTACCATGGATCCCTTCCACACTATGCTTTGCAATGCCTCAGTCACATTAGACGGTTATGAACACCTTTGGTTTGGAAATGCCCGCCTTAGACCTCGTAGCATTAGAATGCGTGTTTGCATTTTCGTCTCGCATCTTCCTTGTTACCCGTGTCCGTGGAATTGCTTGATTAATGTTCAAGCCACCTGTATTAGTTTTATTTGTTTCAACATGCAAGGAAGCATTAGTGGGACAACCACAACTTCGATTTGAGGAAACAATCATCTGATCATATGCAAATCCGTCGTTGTTAGATGCAGGAACGTAAACATCATTTTGCAGTAGTACTAAATCACTTGAACAAGCAACTCGATCATGAACGGAAGATGCGGTCGGCTTAGTATTTTCCTTTTGAATTTGACCTGGACTCATGAAGGTGGTGTGATTGTACATGGAAGATTCGTAGCTGCGTTTGAAAATGAAGGACTTAATTGCGTTGTGGTGTGTTTTGTGGCAAAGGGAAAGATAATGTCGATCAAAGGTAACATGGCAAGAGATGTAAATTCGTCCATTGGGAGCAAGACATTTGTATCCCTTTATGACGTGTGCTATACCTAAGAAAAGTGCACGGTATGGAACAAAACTGCATTTTATGCGAGTTATAGGGTCTGAGATAAGGAAAACATAGCCAACCAAAATACCTTGAGAGACGAATAGTCGGGCATGCAGTGGAAAAGCTTTTCCTTGGGAGATTGACCATCATGGACTCCGGTTGATAATCTGTTGGTAAGAAACACCATGTTAGCGAAGGGATCATCCCAAAACTTTAGTGCTAAAGAGGATTTTGCAAAGAGTGTTAAACCGGACTCAACAATGTGACGATGTTTCCGTTCAACAACACCATTTTGCTCGGAGGTGTGAGGGTAAGAAAGACGATGGATGACACCCTTAGTTTAAGATGTTAGAGATGGAAATTCACAACCGCCAACACCACCCCCACCCCGAACCAATTGGTTTGCAAAATTTTGATGCGTTTGTTGGAAAGCAATTCAACTTAAGTCTTGAAATTTGGAAACACTTGAAATGCTTTGAATTTTTGATTTAACAATGTAATTACATGTGTATCGAAAATGAGCATCGACAAAGCTAATATAAATTTAAACCCATTTGTAGAAGTCACAAAAGATGAACCCCAAACATCTGAGTAGATTAAATGAAAAGGTTCTGCATAAACAGTAGTAGAGAAGTTAGAAATAGTAATTGATGACTTTTGCCCATTTGGCATGAAGAGAGAATTTGAACTTTCATTACTTCAAAATTTTTATATTACAACCAGTTAATATCTTTTTAACTACAAGACTCGCTGGATGACCAAGTTTTCTATGCCATAGGTCAAAAATTTTAGCATTTGATTTAACTGAAAATGTAGTCGAGATTGACTTAACCTGGGCGCCCGTTAACCATCGGCATCAACTCCGGTAGACTAAGGGTGTGTTTGATTGGAGGGATTGGTGGATGGATGGAGAGGAGTGAAGGGAAGAGTTGAATCACTTGTTTGGTTGGAAGGAGATGGGAAGGGAGAGGAGATGTGGGTGGAAGAGCTCTCCTCCCGGGCCCACCATTGTGCATTCATCCTCTCGTGGAAGGATCAGGAGGGAAGCAACATCTACTTTCTCTTTTTCTTTTCTTTTCTTTTTTTCTTTTCTGTTTTTCTCTTTCTTAAACTGAACAATAAAAAAAACCCAAAAGCAAAACACTTTTTCTCCTACTCGTGGTTACATTTAGTTATAAAATATGTCAAAAATTTTAAAACAAAAGTTTTTTTTTTTTCCTTTTCTTTTTTTTTTCCTTCTTAATTTCATGTTTTTACCATGTGGGCTGTGTATGTATAAAATGGTATTTGAAGAAATATATTGAAAAAATTTACAAGTATTCAATAAGGATAATAGAGTAATTTACAATTAAAAAACCATTCATCCTCCCACTTCACTATTTGATACTAAACAAAGGAATGGAGACTTGTCTTCTCTCCTTCTAATCTTACCAAATAACACAAAGAAGAGTAACTATCATCTCCATTCTTCCTTTTCTTAGTCCCCTCCAACCAAACGGAGTCCAAGTGTTAACTCTGTATTTTGAAAATTGACTGGATTTTGAAAGTTTCTTGCCAGTGGCGACTAGGGTTTGTCTTGGACTAAAGGGTGAAGTAAGAAATGTTGATGGCAACTGAGAGTAATATATTTTCTTGTAATTAATTGTGCAATGTACAAGTTCCGTTTATAAAGTATAATACAATACATGAAAAATTACATATATAGACAACAGGTGTATCATAGAGAATACATGAGGAGTAAAGAGTGGTATATTCATATGCTCAAAATGATTAACTGGTGAGTGAGAAATTGAGTCTTAAAGTGCATCCATGAAGTTAGAAAAGTTGGAATGTAGCAATTGCAAAAACATTAGTTGCACATGGGAAAGGGATGGAAGCCACAACCAAAAGATTTGTGTGCGCACAAATGTCACACCAAATTGCCTATCCTGCACCGGTTGGTTTTGCTACATGTTTTTTTTTATTTAAATTTTTTTAATATAAATCTGTAGTTAATTAGATATTAACTGCTCTTAATACATAAGTTTACCATGGCTAACTTTTAAGCTTTAAAAACTGTTATGGATTGAGGGGAATAATTCTTAATTGAATTCCAGCTATAGGGAATTCAATCATATTTGTCTCCAACAGCTATTTTCGAATTTATTTCAAATTTATGGTCATTACTCCTCCTGGGCCTTATAAAAGGGGATCTTCTTATTCTCTTCTAGAGACACAAAAACAATCTGGCTTTCTTTTATAATTTTATTTCCCTCCTGTGCGTCTACGAGTTTCGGTGAAATAGAGTTTCGGCACATTTTATTCCTCTCTTTTTCATTTTTTTTTTTTTATTTATAAAACTTGCCGTTTCCTTCCCAAACTATGTTAATGATCTTGTCTCCACTAAAGATACATTTAACAAATGCACATCTCAGAGCACATAATAATATCAATGATTTCGTATCGAAGGAATGAATTAAAGTTAACATCTTTTACCCCAAAAAAAAACAAAAAAAGAAAAAGAAGAAGAAGAAGAAAAAGTACTAAAGATATTTTGAAGTGCAATTCCCTAATTAATTGCAAGCTTTAATTTCAAATTGTCTTTCCACTATCATTTGCCTCCTTTTATATTGCGTTAATAGATTGGACAGCTTGTGGCAGACATCAAGAAAACCACACGGATCTCCTCCTTGAATATTTGAAAGTGGAGAGCAAAAAAAAAAAAAAAAAAAAAGATTCCAAACTGAAGTCAAGAGGAAAGTTGCATATATGGTGGATTCCACATCAAAATTTTCCCAAATATCTTGCCTTGTCCAATTGCTCGTCAAAACTTCCATGAGGAATTTTTCAGAGTTTCTTGGAATTCATGGCCTCCGAAAGAAGTGCTAGCTAGTGACTAGACAGCAGAAAGAAAAAAGCACATATAGCCTAGTACCCCTTTAATATAAGTGTGCGTGTATATATATATATATGTGCGTGTGTGTGTGTGTGTGTGTACAGGTAAATGTAGAGTCGTTTTGTAGTTCAACTATGTTGTGGTTAGACTGAAAACGACTATATATGAGTTACCTACAGTTGGCTAATATTCTTTTTAGATATCCGAAGCTTCCTTCACTTTGTCTTTGTCCCTTTTATTAATTGATACATTTTGAACGGGAACCTAGGGTTTTGGGCGTCCACTTGTAGACTTGTTTTTGGCATTAATCTTTTGAAATATAACGCTATTGGACTAAACCATACGTGCAGGTTAAGGATGAGTACAAAGAGCCAGTATTCTGAACATGGGATGAAGTTTTATTATGCAATTTGCCATTTTCGGCTATGCAGTAGCATAAATACCAGATAACCATGGCTATCCGACTAAGACTAGCATCAATTAAATAAATAAACAAATAAATATATTGCTAACAACAGCACAAGTTGTTACTGTAAATATAGTTTAGTAATAAATTTAATAACTTGTTTGGATGGGGTATCTATTTACAAAAGAGGTTTTTGAGGAATGACTTAAATAGAATATATCTCTAGAATATTGCTTTATCTATAATGGCTTAAGGATTTTGTCCTCTTATAACTTCAAATAAAAAGTTGCCAATAAACAAAAATCCGAACCAGTAACTAAGTGAGGTAAAAATCCCAAACATGTACGCTAAATGAGCTATTTCCACAATTTGCTCTTTTATGCAAAATGGGTGAACAAATTCGTAAAAGAGTGTTTGGGCTACATTTTCCTCTCATCTTGAAAAATGGTGACCACTTCATTTTAATCTTTCTCTATACAATACTCTTTTGGAATCCTTATAGAATTGTTTTGGAATCTTTGCATAATGGACTACACCAAATACCATTTATTTTCATCTCTTTCCAAATTGATATCCAAACAAATCTTAGACTTGTTTTGTTTTTAAGAGGGAAATTTTTTTTTTTTTTTATAATACATGCCAATGCCATTTCATTTTCTAAAATCAAATAACTTTCTATTTTCAAACAAGTAAAATTTTCATTTCAAAAACAAACATATGATCCAAATGGATCTTAAATCTAACTCCATAAAAAATTGCACGGCTCTCTAAATTAAAAAAAAAAAAACACAAAGCAAATAAAAAAAACAAAAAAGAAAGAAAGAGAGAGAGAGAGAGAGAGAGAGAGAGAGAGAAGACATAAGATAACAATACCAGAACACATTTGTATGCACATGCTTTTTCTCAACTCCGTTACCCCTCGCCTCTTAAGTTCCTAAGTGATACTTGGACAATACTGTGCATTAACAATGAAACCATGTCCCTGAAAATGTAGCATGAAAATTTTCAACAAGGTTCGGCCCGGAAGTATTTTATTTTTTTTATTATTCAAGCCCAACTGAAATGACCATGGGCAGCCTATTTAGCATGGAATGGTGATTGGTAATTGAAAACTTTAGAGAAATGTCACAAAATCATGCCTTTAATTGATTTTTACCACACAAAAAAAGTTCTTACAAGAAATGTCATAACATGACATCATAAAAAATTATTTATTTACCTATTTAAAATCAGCAATTATAGTTACTAGTTGGAATCGATGACTCCACCGACGGGTAACCAATTGGTTACTTTCACCGGCAGCTTACCAACTGTAATATACTGCCATCAGCAGATAATCAATTGGTTACTCACTAGTTATCAATTGGTTACTTTCACCGGAGGGTTGTCACTAGTAGGTTACTAATTGGTTACCAAAAGGTAACCACCGCCACCGGTGGATTACTAATAATTTGTTACCTTAACTGGTGGGTTATAGTTGCCAGTAGATTATAAGTTGGTTACCAATTGGTAACCATCTCTGCTGGTGGGTTACCAGTTGGTTACTAACTAATTATCACTTGGTTACTGACCAATAACTGTCCAATTTGTAGATTTCATATTGGAAAATGGCCTCTACCAATTACTAACTGCCCAATACATCAAATCCATGAGATTTCATTACAAGAATACTAAAAAGCCACATAAACTGAAATCAGAATTGACCAATCCAAAAAAAAAAAAACCAAAAAAAAAAAAACCAAAAAAAAACCAATGCTCAGATCCAAGCTCTAATCTCCACTCGAAGGAGACTCTACCCGGCCATAGCTCGCTGGTGAAAGAGATCTCTTCTCCTCCATGCA
>CM046386.1:8259914-8284914 GCA_025413485.1 Ficus microcarpa | reverse complement strand
GCCAAGACTTCCCAGCAAAGGAGATTTTGTTAGGATCCAAAATTTTCATTTGATTGGGGCTAAATCCCTTTCTTGTGTCTCATATTTTGGAGCGTAGAAGGGTGTGAGTTGGTGTATGTCTGGGTATTGTGTGGGTGTAATTTTCAAGTAGTGGATTTCTTTTTGAGGTCGTGGGTTTTTTTTTTTTTTTTTTTTTTTTTTTTTTTTTTTTTTTTTTTTTTGGAGTTTTCCACGTAAATTATTGTGTTGTGGTGATTGTAATTATTTTCTCATTTATTTCTCTGTTAATTTTTGATATTTCTATTGTTTGATTCCTAAGGGTGATTTTGGGATCCAAATTATTTCCCAACATATTCGAGATCTCCTCCATGCTGCCAAGGCTTGGGAGCGCACAACAAGGTTTCAGTGTTCTCAAATACTGTCCGAATCTTCATCGGATCTCGCCGCAGGAATGCCATCACCATGAATATCGAGTTATTCTTGTCTAGGTTGAGCTCGTCAGCGCTGCACCGGAGGATAAAGTCACAAGACTTGAGCTCCTAGCCGGAGATCAAGAAGGACGAGACAGCGGTGTTTGGGAGAGGGCTGTAGCGGTGGTTGGTGAGCGGAGTCGAACCTGATCTAGATGAATCGTGCTTGTTTGGAGCACAAGAAAGAGCCAGGATTTAGGGAAAGAGAGATGAGAGAGAGAGCGGGTGAGGAGAAAGAGAGCGAAGAGAGATCGTGTATGTGTGTGTGGGTGTGGGCTCTGTCGAGAGAGCGGTGAGAGGAAATCAATAAAAAAATTTTAATTTAACTTATGAAATCATCTTTATGGCTTTTCTGCAATAATTTTTAAGATGTAAAAATAAATCCATATTAAAGAATTATGACAGCCTAATTATCCTTTGGTAATTTGGAGAATTGTCCCTCATAGAGTATAACTAATGATTATTGACTTCAAGATTTTTAATCTTCCATAAGATAAGATAAGTTAAAAGTCAATATAATTTGTCTTTCCATAATTACTCCAAGCCGGCCAAAAAGGTAATTAGTGGTAATCCGCCGGATGTCTCCATCATCAACATGGGCCAAACAAGCGGGATCCGATCACTGGCACAAGTCTCCGATCACCAAAGATTATTCTAGTGGATTACTTTGGGTAATCTACCAGATTTTTTTTTTTTTTTCATTTTCAACATAAAGTGATCTATCTCTGAATTTAGTCATTGGAGAGTAATATGGTAGATTATGAAAAGATTACTTTTATATTCTAATAGATATCTTTTCCTTCTAAAAATAAAAATATTTAACCAAAAGACAAATTAAGATATAAATATGTCAGCATGAAAAAATAACACAAATTTACAAATTGACCATAGACTCGTACAAACAGACTTGGAAAAACAAATTTTGTCAAAATACAAAACTTAATTTGCAAGAATGCAAAAAATGACTCTTCGGAATGTATAAATTCATCGACTACATTGTATAAAAATAATCATCCGATATACAAAACTGTTTCTAGATCAGATATCAGGTACTCTTTGCCGAAAGACGTGGAATATACTAAAAAAAAAAAAAAAAAAAAATCTAATAAGACAAGTTATCGAGCTAAATTTATGCTAGAAAAAACAACCAGACTAGCACTAAAGTGGGCCGAGGGAGGGAGGGAGAACAGATTTGGAAAAATAATAATAATAATAATAATTTGGCAAAATACAAAACTTAATTCACCAGAAAACAGAGAATAATTCATCGGAATACAAAAATTCATCGGCTAAATTTTAAGAAATAGTCATCCAATCTGCAAACCACATCTAGATCCAATATCGGATACCCATTACCAGAAGACGCGGAATATCCAAAAAAGAAAACAAAAATCTAAGAGAGGGAAGGAGATAAGGAGAGAGAGGGTATTTTAGTCATTTTATCATAAAGTTTAAAAAAAAAAAGAAAATCAAAACAAAGAATTAAAAAGGAGGGGCAAAATTTCCTGAACCTGTGCACTTGAGAAGCTGTTTCCACTTGTTAAGGGTAATTGAAGGATTGCCCTTTGAAAAGCGCACAAGATTAGTGCTTCATCTATTGTAACTTCAGCTTTTCAACTCTAACAAATTATAGGTAAACATGTATGTATCATATCAAATTTACCCCAACCGGTGATAAAGGTAAGCTGGTAGATATCAATGGAAATTTATTTAATGATTATTATGGAATAGTTACTAATTTATTTTTAATGAATAATATTTTTATGATCTTATTATAAATGAGTGTTCTTATTATTTAAATTTCTAATCAACACTTAAGCGAACTGTCTATCTACATCATATTGACGGAGTGAACTTCATCTTATTAAATTAACATTCCTAATTATTTTCTTTGTTTATGTCTTGAAGATACTAGGAATAAGATTTAGCATCTTATAAATCTGTACCGTGTAAGTCAAAAGACAAAACACCATAAATAAGATTATGTTAACAACTCAAAATTAAAAATGTTCTATATATGTTCATCATTGATCAAATTTGATATTTCATATATACTAAAGAAGATTATCATATATTCAAAGTAATTGTGTTTCTATCATATATAATCACACTAACATATTTAACACTTTCATGCTCATCACACCCCAACAATAATTGGAATATAATTGTCCTATTCAAAATGGAGGTTAACCTTGATAGTAATAATTAGTTAAAGATCCACGCAAAATATTAGATTATTATTCTTAAAAATTCTCCCATCGTATATAACATTTGTATACAATATTTAAGGTCATATTATTAATCATGAAATCTTATGTTATTTATTAATTATCAAGCATACATGCACATAGTAATATAAATAAAACATTTATTTATTTAAATCACAATAAAGTCAAAACATCATATGGTTTGTGGACATCAACCACAACAATTTATTGATTTGAGTGAATTATTAAATGGGTTTGTGTAAAATCATTCCAGAAGATAGCTCACACAAACAAACATCAAACAATCTAATTAGTACACAAAAATGCATTTTATTTAATGATTATTATTGAATAATTGCTAATTTATTTAAGCTTTAATTAAACATTTACATGTTTTTTATTTTAAATGATTTAATCGGAATTGAGCCATGAAATCCATTCCTCTCATGTCAGCGACACCATTTATCCTCCCCAGTGGACCACTTCTTATCAGTGTGCACCATGTGACAAATCTGAATGCTGATGATTTCTCTCTCCGGATTTCTACCCATCAAGTTTCCATTTGCACGCCAAGATAATCAAATCAACCAAATTTCCTCAAATCAAATATTTGATTTCTCCATAATTAATTTTAACTGAATTTTGTTTCCTTATTTGTATTTTCAGAATTTAATTTCCTATTTTTATTAATTTGTTTCCTTTTTTAGTTGAGCATCTAAAACATTATACATATAGGACCCTGTCTCTTGTATTTTTCATTCAAGAATTGTGAAAAAAATTCAATTTCATTTTTCAATTCTTGTTTCCTTAGTTTTTCTAGAGGTGTGAAATGAGTGACACATTTTTTCGTTAGTGAGACACCACCGATAGAAGGTTAAGTCTTGAGAGAATTTTATTTATTTGCATTCTTCTTTTTATTTTGGTATCCAACGTTTATAAATTTGAATTATTATTTGTTCTCTTCTACTTAATGTTAATAATAATTATTTCTGTAGTAGCAACAGTTCTAGTTAATATATTTGGTGCATTAAATCGCTAGTGACAGGTGGTTTCCTTATAATTATTTTTATTGAGTATCCCTTACAGCATTAGGCCATTAGGTATTTTGTCGCTGTCAGATAACACATAAAAATAATTGTGATTGTAATAGTTGAGAAAAGATTAATTTGGTCAAATACTTTTGCCATTATTTGTTCGTTTAAGTTCATATTTTTTGATTGCATGTTTGAGATGCGAAACTTGTAGTTGAGTTATAAAATTAGATTAAAGTTTGAACAAAAGCATTTAAGATTCATCACCTATCCTTTTTTCTTATTATTTTATTTAAATTATTTTATTATCAAAATCCCAAAAATATTTGTCTTTTTATTTGTTTTGTTTGTTTATCTCTCTAATGTTTATTTTCTGCTAATCTTTTTTGTTTGTTGTTTTTGTCACTTCCTCATGAGATGGATTGCCCTTATTGTGTTGTAACCGATCACTTTATCTATTCACATTTTGGGCGTAATCATAATCCAACAACTTAGTGATGTGGGACAAATCTATAGTCTAACACACTCACTAACGCCAAAGGTGTCATGCAAATGGGTAAGGATCTAGACTGACCATGAATTGTAATCATCTGTAAAATCTAATTATGATATCATGTTAAATATATTTTGGTAGACCTCTTCCCAATAGCTACTTCAAAGGGGAGCTCCACATATAAACAAAATAACAACCTAGTAAATTAACGATGTGAGACAAACTCACAATCTAACATGAATAACTAGCTGAGATTACGTGTGAGCTTCTAATATTGAGCGAATGACTAACTATTTTTAATATTGGAGTATTGGTCCTCTTGTTTAACACACTATATAACCTAATCAAGGACAAAAATATTGATATTTCTATATCAGTACTTAAATTTTACGGAAATATTGACGGAACTATTGATATTGGTGAAAATTGATGTAAAATACACAATTTCATTTTACAATACTAGAATTTTATAATAGAACTTTTTCAAATTCTAAAATAATTAATAATACATAAATTAAAATGAAACTCTCAATTAAATATTAAGTATATGACAAATTTACATGATAAGAATGGAGTATATATAATATAATGAGAAGTTTATTATGTTTCACTAATTAAGTAAAATCATTAAAAGATAACATAATAGAGGTAAATTATATTCATTGTTTCATAGATTGTGAGAAAACACATCTGACATTTGAGCATTTTTTTTAAAAATATAATTTTGGACAGGTCATCTATATGTCTCTCAATTTCTACTAACTATCTATTCATTTATAAGAAAAATTGTGCATGAAAAAAAAACAATCATGAACCTTATTATATTAAAAGATAAATAAAATAATATTAATATTGATATTTTACGAATATTTTATTGCTATTTTCATGGAAATAACTCGTTATTTTCGTAAAATATTGATTTTTACAAAATTTTCTATGGAACTTTTGCGGATATTCTGTAGGAAAGAAATGACACCCCTATTTCTATGTACTTTCAAAAAATGGAAATTTCCACATAAATGTTGATGGAAATGTCAATTTTTCAATCATTCATCCTAATCCACTAGGCTAGCATCCTATTATAGAAGGAGGAAAACATGACATGTTTTACACAATATTTTTGTGAAAACCATCATGTAATCTCAAAAATAAAAATACATCGTAGACCAAATCTGAAAACCATCATGGAATAATACGCAATAGTTTGCATTGAGAGGGGAAGTAAAACTATCAGTTTAAGGGTATGTTTGGTAGGAATAAGAGAAAAATATAGAAAGGATGACGTGGTAGTTCACTTACCTGAGAGAAATGAGTAAGGAACGAGAAATTCTCTCTCTTATAATGATGTCTGGTATGCAATTACTTTAACAATCTCTTCAATTAAACATAGATAAAAATTAAGGTTTTTTTTAAAAAAGATTTCGAGTTCCTTCTTTAATCTTTTCTTCCTTTTTCCTCATAAACCTCAAAATCATTCTACTAACCACTCCTCTCTCTCTTTCCTTTCACTATTCTCTCATACCCAACGACTCTAAGAGTGAAATAGTGCATGCTCTCTGTTTCAAACATATAAAACTGAATTAATTAGTTCAGCAAAAATACTATTTATTTTTTCCTATATAAATAATCATTTGCCAAACATTGATGGTGTTTTTAGTAGTACTATAAGACACGCGTCAAACAAACTCAGCCGAGGACGGCAATGGTCGGTCAGCATGGCTTGCGAACGAATGGTTCTCGTTTTGCCGCCTAACCTCCTATTGTAAGGCTGAGAGCCTGACACACACACACACACACAATATATATATAGTTTCTTACGCACAGCCCAAAAAGCTTTCTGTGGGTGGGTTCCATTTCAGTCGGCTCAATAGGGAAATGAATAATTATAATGATGACGATAATAATAACAACAATAATAACAACTGAAATATTTCACTTCTAGTGCTTGGATGCAAACTCATGCACAATCATTATGGATTATTATCATTAATTATCTTTCGCACAAATAATCTTATATATAATCAGTTACGAAAGAGTTTATTATTTCAATAAATATGTCTATTAAATAATAAACTTTTGAAGAGATTTATATATATATATATATATATTAAGAATAATCAATTTTTAATAAGTGTAAAATAAGAAAAACGTTAAATGTTTAAAGATAAACAAATATATAAAGAAGTTCACTGGTTATGAAAGCCCTTACTCATCCGTGAATGGTCCCTGGAGAGAATAGTAGTTAATGCAATACACCAAACTAGCATTTCTTTATCCTACCTTATTTATTCATTATCTTAATTTGATTGAAATTCCACCACGTAAAAAATTTTATCCAGTTCTTCATATCATAATTACGAATAATAAAACAGACACGCTTCTCTTAACTTCGCTGGAAACATTCGTTCTTGACCTATGGTTTGTTGGATAGTGAGGTATTGAGGCTAGGTATGCTGTTTCTTTTTTGTAAAAAGATTCTCTTTGCTAAGTACAGCTACAAGGCAATAAGGTAAATATATATTTGAAATATATATGATTATTCTAAAACTAAAAATAACATCTTTACATTGGTTTTAGACTTGGAGAAATATATTATATCCCTATTTTTTAATTGGAAGTTATTTTTTAAAAACCAAAGTTAATTGACCCATATCATCATCTGCCTCAAATGATAAACTAACCTTTGATCCGAAATGTAAACTTTCGATATATTGGTCTCTAATCTCACCATTAAATACGGTTTTGACCATTTTTTCAATTTGAAACAAGTCCTTCATTCAAACTACTTTTTTTTTTTTTTTTTTTTTAATGCTTTCGTCTTGAAGACAGCACAAATATAACATTTTTCCTTTTGCCTGTAGAAAGTACTTTGCATATAATATTATACACAGGCAAAATGTGCGTACTCCACTTCGTATATCACGCGAGCCATTATGGAATGCCACAGTTGCATCAAATCAAACCATTGGAATACTCATACATCCATCATTTTTCCCATAAATTCCTCGAAAAAATCCAAAAAACTTTGATTGTACGTTACGGTAACTTTCAAAAAAGTCAAGTAAAAGCAAAAGAGTAAGCACACACATGTATACATATTTTTATATATGCATATATACACGTGAAGGAAAAAATAGTCACTTATGCCAGCCATACGAAGGAGCAAAGACAAGGACATCCTATTTTGCCTAAAAAACAAACGAGTTTTCTAGGGCCCGAATATAAGGTCGGTGGTGTGTCTACAATAATTCACATTTCACGATTCTCTTCTGCAAAAAGTGATGACGATTTATGAACAAAAATTAAAAATAAAATAAAATAAAATAAAAGGACAATTTTCTTGTTAACTCCCAAACCTTTGTCCCAAACCCCACGCTACAAATACCCCCACTTGCTCACTTGTTTCAACATAACACAAACAAGCCTTACTTTTCAACTAAATTCACTATCTCTCCATTCTCTACGATCTCTCAAAAACCCTGAATCGGAGAAATATTAACGAGAGCATTAGGTGAGAAAAACAATGGAGGGAAAAGAAGAAGATGTTAGATTGGGAGTGAACAGATATGGGGAGAGACAGCCCATTGGCACAGCAGCTCAGAGCCAAGATGTCAAGGACTACTCGGAGCCGCCTCCAGCACCTCTGTTTGAGCCCGGGGAGCTCTCGTCGTGGTCGTTTTACCGGGCTGGCATAGCCGAGTTCGTGGCCACCTTCTTGTTCCTTTACATCACGGTCTTGACAGTAATGGGGGTGGTAAAATCGCCCTCTAAATGCTCCACTGTCGGAATCCAAGGCATCGCGTGGGCTTTCGGTGGAATGATTTTCGCTCTTGTCTATTGTACTGCCGGTATTTCAGGTAAAAATGTATTGCCAGGAAGTGATGTTATGGCTCTGTCTTTCATTAGTTATCAGTAGTCCAGTAGTTTACTTCTGTTGTGGTTCATGCGCAGGGGGTCACATTAACCCGGCGGTGACTTTCGGGTTGTTGCTGGCAAGGAAGTTGTCGCTGACGAGGGCGGTGTTCTACATGATAATGCAGTGTTTGGGAGCCATCTGCGGCGCAGGCGTGGTGAAGGCCTTCCAGAAGACTCAGTACCTGGCGCACGGCGGCGGTGCTAACACCGTTGCTGTCGGATATACCACGGGAGACGGCCTTGGTGCCGAGATTGTGGGTACCTTCGTGCTTGTCTACACCGTCTTCTCCGCCACTGATGCCAAACGCAGCGCCCGTGATTCCCACGTTCCTGTAAGAAAACTATTTCATAATTACTCTGCGTAAAATCTATTAGCAGGATTTGAACTTGTAACATCGGCCGGAGGATGAATTAACATAATTTTTTAATAAGTATTTTGGTCTTGATGCAATTGAAATTGGACATATCCCAGATTCTGGCGCCGCTACCGATTGGATTCGCAGTGTTCCTAGTTCACTTGGCCACCATTCCTATCACGGGGACGGGTATCAACCCAGCAAGGAGTCTTGGGGCTGCTATCATTTACAACAAACAGCAATCCTGGGACGACCATGTAAGCTTTTGTGTCCTCTTTGCTTTATATTTATTATTAAAAAACCCCTTCACATATCTTCGGTTTTTTTTTTTTTTTTTAAATAATTTTTTGTTCCGTGGTATGATATTTCACTTACCGTTCGCCTGAGAGTATTCTAGTTACTTTTGGTAATCTACCAACCCCTAAAATATATATATATATATAAGTATAAAGTTGTCATACGTCTCCTGCTCGGTTACCAAGAATAATCTGGGAAATTACTTTAGGTAATCTACTGAAATATGTTTTATATTTTTGAAGAATATTACTTGTATTCCACTGGATGAGTTACTGTAATCTACCAAATTACTTTCCATTTTCAACAAATAATAATAATAACAACAATGCTGCCCGTCACTAATGCCAATCGCCAGGTGTATTCTATCAGATTACTAAAATATCAAAAAGAAAACTTCGTAGATTTTAAACCTTAAACCTAATACCCTGAACTCCCTTCACCCGCTGCGGGGCTCTACGTTTGTTTGTTAGTTATAGTAATTTGTCATTCAATCAAACGATTTATGTGCAGTGGATTTTCTGGGTGGGACCTTTCATCGGAGCCGCTCTCGCAGCTTTGTACCATCAAGTTGTCATCAGAGCCCTTCCCTTCAAGTAATGCAATATTAATCGTGGAAGCAATGATCTGTCGACCTCTGTTTAAGTTATCAAAAAATATATATATTTACATATTTATATTTGTACCCATCAAAAAGCAGTGCTGCATATCTTTTTTTTTTTTTTTTTTTTTTTTTTTTTTTTTTAAAGTACCCTGTTTTACCCAATAAGTTATCCTTAATAATTTGTTTTTCGCTGGGAATGTAAGATCTGGGCAGGCAAATAAGATGGCATATTGGTGGTCCTTCTTTTTTTGCCAAGTTACACTACCTACTTTATCCGATATAATTGATCTGTTTACTTCACTGCATTTTTTCCAGAATATTTGTACCATATGTAGTGTGAATTCTAACAATTATATTAGAAGCATAACAAAACTAGGGTGGTTTTCCATGAATTAATCAAAAATACATTAGAAAATAAGATTTTATATAGACTTGTAGAAAACAATTAAAAAACAATTATACCCTTACATAAAAATAACAAAATAATTAATAATAACTATAATCAAATTCAACATTCCCTGAAACTCACGATATGGCTATGGAAAGTATCGAGAGTTTGCCCAAAAGAAAACGGAAACATGAATTAGAGTGCGGCTTTGTAAACAAATCGGCAATCCACATGGAAAAAGGGACAAATGGGAATGTAAGAGTGCCAGTTTGATAGTGATGCCTAAGTTGATAATCAATCTTAATATGTTTGGTTTACGCAGAAAAACTGAAATATGCGTAATCCAGCTAGTACTCTTACTATCACAATATGATGGAGTTGGCTAATGAAGAAAAACACCCATGTCCCCAAGCAACCAGCATAATGAAATAATTTCCCAAGTAGTAGGAGCCATGGCACAGTACTCCTTAAATGGGCTTGGGTATAACTTAATCACAAAAGCTAGCTCAAGGGGAAATGAAGCCCATTTCACATCTAAATACTATGACAGTCCCGTAATTTAATGATGTGGAAAAAATACACAATTTAATATTCTCCCTCACACCTAGCATGGGCTAGGGTCCAAACCCATTATAATCATTTCCAAAATCAGACTAGTATATCATATGAATTCTATCAACTAAATTGGGAGTAAAATAAAACTAGGATTTGCCATTAAACTGCTTAATAAAAAATTAATAAGAAAATAAGATTTATAGAGACTTCTAAAAAACAAATAAAAGATTATTCAATCCGTAATGATCAATATAACAGAATAATAAATAATAATTAAAATCCAATTTAACATGTATGACACATGCTTTGTCATTTAGCGAACGCATAAGTAATTTATTGTCCTCAAAAGATTAAGTTTTTAATAATTAACAACCTTAGAAATTAAAATCAGAGGCGACTTTGACATATTGCAAAGATCAAATCACAAGCTTGATAGACGCGCACACACATATAAAGATATAAGAATGTCTCATGTCTGGTGGCTAGATAGATCCAGCAATTATAATTTTCTGACAAATTACTTGTAGAAACTAGTTGACTGACTTGTAACGATATGTAAAATTATGTGAAATGTTGATGCAAAAGATAATTAGTATGACTGAAAAAAGTCACAATGGGGATCATTAGTTGTTACAATAATATATAGAGTAATTAGTCCAAATAGTCCCTGAACTCTTTAAAGGTGACGGTTTGGTCCTTGTTTTTTTTTTTTTTTTTTTTTGGCCGAGATGATCCTAAACTCTTATTCTTTGACTGTTATTGTCCTTTTAGTCCAAAACCGTTAAATTTCTAGTGGAATCTTGCATGTACAATGCATGTGATCAAATTTAAAAATGTATTTTAGTAATTTAATAATAATTAACCTAACAAAAATTAAAAAAAAAATTAAAAATTCAAATTTATCTCTTCTCTCTCTCTCTTCATTTACCTTCTCAGGTGTCAGCAACAAAAACCAAAACCAAGATCCAAAAAATCTAGAGAACGGATCTTGGTGGGGCGGCGTTGGGTGCGGGGGGCTTCAGTTTGGCGATGGGGGGGAGGGAGAGAAAGAGAGAAAGAGAGGAGAGATCTGGGTTTAAGTTTGTTTTGGGGCGATTTGGGTTTTAACCCATTCGGTGGGGGTAGTGCTTGTGTTCGTCAGTGGCAGTGGTGGTGGTGGGGGGGAGGCGCTTGTGTTCGGTAGCAACGGTGGAGGGGGGGAGGAGGGGAAGGCTTGGCCACAGTGAAAGAAGGGGGGCTCAAGCTAGGTTTTGAGTTATGTGGGGGGGGGGGGGTGGCTGGGGCTGGGGCTGGGTTTTGAACCCGTTCGGTGGGGGGTGGTCCTTATGTTCATTGACGCGGTGGTGGTGGCCTTATGTTCATTGACGCGACGGTGGTGGGGGGGGGGGGTAGGGGGCTTGGCCATAGTGAAAGAAGGGGGCTCGAGCTAGGTTTTGAGTTATGTTAGGGGGGGGTGGCTAGGGCTGGGGCTGGGTTTTGAACCCATTCGGTGGGGGTGGTCCTTATGTTCATTGACGCGGTGGTGGTGGCCTTATGTTCATTGACGCGACGGTGGTGGGGGGAGGGCTCGACAACGGTGAAGAGAGGGGGGGCTCGAGCTGGGTTTTGAGTTATGTGGGAGGGGGGGCTAGGGTTCGATTTTGGACCCGTTCGATGGCAGGTGGTGCTTGTGTTCGTCAGCGGCGATGGTGGTTGGGGGGAGAGGGGGCCATTGGGTTTTGAGTTTGGAAAGGGGGGAAGGCTTGGCAAAGGTGAAGGATTAGGGGCTTAAGCTGGGTTTTGAGTTCTGTTGGAGAGGTGACCAGGGCTGGGGCTGGGGCTGGTATTGGAAAAACGGATCCGATATCAGGGTTACGACGTAGCGGAAGTTTTAAAATTTTTATGCCGATTCGGAAAAGAAGCTCATGATGTATGTAATAATAAATTAAATATATGATCAAACATACCTTGTTTCTCGGATTGCAGAATTGTTAGAGCGTCGACTAACGTGTTTTCTCTACTATTCTCGAGTCCCCATGTCTCAGAGTATGTGTGTGGGCACATGTGCTATGAATCTAAGCGACCGGTAATTCTTCCGAAGTCTAGATCCCACTTTCTCAATCCCGATGTACCTCGTTGAGAATTCGATCCGGGTTCGTTCTTCAGAACTACAAAACAGGAACCAGGTAACCTTCTATAAAAAAAATACCACTCGGCTTAACCTTCCTCATAGTTTTGATTCAATGAAAATTTCTCTCTTTTTCTCACACCTAAGAAGGACGAATTTTCTCAAGTACAAAAAACTAGTTTTTTGCCTTTTCTCTCTCCCAAAAAACAAAAAAAAAAACCGTTCCCTATTTTTGAGTGTATGATGATAGTTGGCTTTTTTCAAGAACCCCTAGCCTTTATATAATACTCAAATATTTTTTCAAAAATATCTCCTAATTAAAAAATAATTAATAATTATTTTTCTGGATAATCTTTTGAACCAAAGGATAATTCGAATTTCGGGCTAAGTTCTTTAAACCTTATAGATAGTTTTTTGCTTGGAGAATCTCAAAAAAATTCGTGCTGCCCCTTATGTGTAGATTGATTGGTGGTTCAAATTTAAATCAAGAATCTAGACTAGTCAAAAAGTCATAATCCTATTTAGATTCAAACTCTTTTTAAACCTTTAAATTTAAATAAGATTTTCTTATTTGAATTTAAATAAATATTTTCAACAAACATTATCTCTATTTAATTAATTTAAATAAATAAAATATTTTAGATTTCCTTTCCACTAAAAAAACGTGCACCATTCCTTAAGAAAAGAAAATCTATCAAACAAGCTCCATTATTTAAATGAATTAATAATTTAATGTTTGTAATATATTTAAATAATTTTGAAACAAAATTTTCTTCCCTCCAACCACTAAAATTTGTGCACCACAGATTAGGAGAGAAAAATTTTATTTTCAAAAACTAAATAATTCAAATACAATATTATTTCCAAAATTCAATTGACTAAAATAATTAACAAATAATTATTTTATTTACAACCAATCATATGTTGAAAAATCACATTATTTGTCTACATTAATTTCACATGTCCAATCCTTTCGGGATTGCATGTTAGAGAGTACCATGTCTTAATAGATATTATTAAATTCCCATTTAATTTACCGATCTCATTAGGAATAAATCCCGATATGCTTCATGGAACTATATGAGCTAATAGAGGGACCCGATAGAAATATGTAAAGAGGCTCCTATAATTGTGAAAAATTAATCCCGGATTAATTATTTATCAATTATCAACTTCAGGACTATTCCACTAAAAGTCTGAAGCTGAACTCCTGTTTACATATCATATTACAAAAGCTCTCTAACACAGTGCTTCTTCCATGATTTATTCATTACTTGCTTAATCCCCATATGTTACCCATGATGAATTAAGTCTTTTTCCGTTTTACCTTTTCAATCATTTTAACTTAAAGTTCCATTATTCTCCATTGAAAGAACCACCAATTGTAAAGTCATACAATCGGTAAACCATCAGAGAACACAAAGTAAATCGATGGCCAAGATCTTGTTATATTATCTTTAAATTCCTGAATAATGTCTTTAAGTAGATAGCATGTACTATCGTTAAGATAGCTATAGATTCCGTATCTATGAATCTTGATTTCTTTATCCATAAGTCATACACGTAAAACACAAGTATATTGACCATCAATTATCAGTGTTTCACCTATAGTGGATCAAAATGCATAAGTCATGGATACGAACTCAAGTATTCATTTCAAGATTAAGATTAATGTACGATGATAATCAAAGCGCCATTGATTCTTATAAATGGAATTATTAAACCAAATCAATTAATACCTTAGGTCCAGTCCAATGTCATACGTCAATACTGGTATACATTAAAGTTTTTACTCGGAACCTATCCGATGGTCAAGACAAACCACACCTCCAAGAAAGTAGACATCCTTTACAATCTTATCATGAATAAGATCCTCAAAACTTATTTCATCGATTGCAGATTATTTATTTAAACTATTATCAAATTATCATGTCTTTTATGTATACCCCGTAATATATGGTAATCCAATATATTTCCAACAGCCTAAAAGTATTTTATGTTTACTTAAAATAATCATATAATCAACAAATGAAAGTAAATAGGACACTTCTTATGAATAATCTCTTTTTATTAATATTAAAATGTCATATTTACAGAAAATCTCTAGAATTGATTTTCTATCTTTAGGGCACATATAGATCCCAACAGCTGGGTTTTGAGTTTGATGGGTGGGGGTTGGGGCTGAGCTCGTCGATGGCAAAGGAGGCAGGGGGGGGGGGGCAGCTAGGGCTGGGGTTGGGGCTAAGGTTGGGTTTTTGGTTTTTGGTTTTGGTTTTGTTTTTGTTTTTGTTTTTGTTTTTGTTTTTGTTTTTTGTTTTTTTTTTTTTTTTGTGGTTTGAGGAAAAACAAAGAAAAAAAAAATGAAAGAGAAGGTAAATGAGCAAGAATATAGAAAATCAAGGGATATTTTGGTCTTTTCACCGCACAAATTATGACTTATGCAAGATTTTGTTAGAAATTTAATAGTTTTGGACGAAAAGGACTATAATTGAAATATAAAAAAAAAGCTTAGGGTCATCTTGGCAAAAAAAAAAAGGGGGGGGGACATGGACTAAACCGTCACATTTAAATGAGTTTAGAGACTATTTAAGCTAATTACTCTAATGCATAAAAAAAGTTTGTGAACGACTGTCATAAAAGAGAGTATGCCTATATTTAATTGCAAGATTTGTTTTTTTATTTTTTAAATGATGAGAAGAAACAACTATCATCAGAATGATGAAGGAAATCCCAATTATAGGTTTCACCCCTTAGCCACTTATCCTTTACAAGTTCCACCCTCTAATTTATTAAAATAAGGGAAAAAAAAAAAAAAAAAAAGGTTTTTACAAATGCAAACTTAAAAAAATGGGACACACATAGGTGCCAAAAAACCAAATTGCTCGCAAGCAAAAAGAACTAAAAACCAAAAGGAAAAATGACAAACCCATCAAGAGTTGGAAAAATATTTCACAGAGAAAGTAACTGAGTATTTACTTTCCCAATAAATGGGGAAAAGCCTCAATAAAATCCTCTTTCAAGAAAACCCAATGGGAAAGCCAAGAAAAAGGTTCAAAGAGTGCATTAACAATCCCTTTAATTTAGGGAGAGACATATCTATAATTTGGATGTCCTATCACGTCACTCCTACCAATTGAGAGCAGAAGTTCAGGGATGACCACCACCAACAATCTGAAAAGGCTTGAATAACATGAGTGGATAATTTATCAGCAACATAATTTCTTTCACGATTAACATGCAATACTGAAAAAGTGATGCTATTAAGATACTCCAAAACAAGGGACCGTTTGACCTTGAATTTCCAAGGCATATTAAGAAAGCAGAAATTAAGATAGTAGATTAACGACACAACTCGAGTTGCATTCCAACTAAAGATGATTCAGACCATATATTTCAGCATGAAGTACAACATGAATGACTCCAATTATTTTGTCTCAAAAGCATTAAGAATCCCAAGAGGACAGGCGAAACAACCTTCAAGAAATCCACGTTGGGTTAAATAAATTCTACCACAACTAGCAGACCTAGGAGCGCTTGGCTATACCATTAGTATTAATTTTGATCCGATTCAGATATGGATCCAATTGAACTGAGTAATTTTTGGAGCCTCTGAAGCTCGACCTTTTCACTTGAACCTTCTAAGAATGGTTAAGTCAGAAACAAAGTTTTACATACAACCATCGCTTAAGTAATATTAGATGACAGCAGAATAAATCAAAGATAAAGCCAATTTAACATTAATTATTTTGCTCTCAAAGATCATTAGTTTCTCACGTTCCAAATGACCCAAAAAGAAATGATGATAGCTGAAAGCCATAAGCTGAATACTAGATTGGATTGCACTATTTTCTGCTAATTAATAGTGGTTATGACTCAAAAAAATATTTTCACTTTTTTTGTGAGCCAATTATGTCTGACAATATTATATATATTTTTTAAACAATCCATAGTGCCCTTTCTCTATATTACTACTATGAGGGACGTGCCTTCATTTGAAATAAAATTTTCTTTTTCATTTGTTTGTCTAAAGAAAATACTTGAAATTGAGTATAAATAATTTAATAACAATTTCTTGATATTATATCATTTTTCCATGAAAATATGTGAATAAATATATTAGTAGTTATTTACAATGTCATAAGTAAAATACAGAGAATTCTCTATAAGTAATATTATGAGTAATTAAAATAGAACAACAAACATATTACAACGAGTTGAGACTTGAAAGTATTTATTTAAAAAAAATATGGAAGAGTAAATAATTTGTCCTTTGTGATAAGTAAAGAACAAAAATGGTTTATTGTGTGTTCCAAATGAAGCTATTAAATTAATGTGTAAGATGTCAAAAAAGGAGTGCCATGTGAATTAATTTAAGCCATTGCATTGAAGTTAATAATAAAAAAAAAAAAGTAAACCTCAATCATTGACTTCTAGGTTGAAAAACCAAAAAAGTGCAACCTATTTATATTATAGATAAACACATAAACAAAAGATTAAAAAAAAAAAAAAGGCAAACCTACAAGTTGGAACAAAAATTTTTATATATATTACATAGATAAACATATAAACAAAATATTAAAAAAAAAAAAAAAGGCAAACCTACAAGTTGGAACAAAAATTTTTATATATATTACATAGATAAACATATAAATATTTTTGTCTTTTCCTATCTCATTCTCTTTCTCTCTTCCTTCTTTTTTTTTTTTTTTTTTTTTTTTGGGGGGTTGGGGGGGGCGCGGGGCGCCTTGTTGTGTGGAAATGGAACTGGTGCTTCTTATTGACAAACAAAAGCCACATATCGGCACTTACGATATCACCAATAAAAGAAGGATAAGCATCCACCCGGCCAGAGGCGTCGCGGTTTAGTTTAAGCAATCCACTCATTGGAGCTTTCCAGTGTTGGTCAATACTAACAGATCCAATCTCTCTCTCTCCCAAACAGCCCTGAGCAGCGTGGTAGTCCCCCAACCAGATGCTAGCCACTTCAAGAATGTCACCAGCTTCTCTGGGATGTCCTCCATGCGTGAACAGGCTCCTATCTTTCCACACAAACCACAAGACCATCACATAGATCTCAAATTATCCTTTGTCTCCACCTGACGCCACCTGACGCACGGCTAGTAGTAGATAGTCCAACCTGTCACCCTTGAAAGAATTCGGCCGATCCCAAAAGACACTCTTGCTCCAAATTCTGATAGCTGCATCGCAATAGACAACGGCATGAAACAAAGACTCCTTCCCATTTATGCACCGACGACGGCCTTCGTTCTCCCCAACTCCTCTTTTAAACATATTTTTCCAAACGGGCAAAATCTCATGGAATGCCCTCCAAACAAAAATCTCAACTTTATCAGGAATCTTTAAGTGCCATAGGAAGTTCCACCATTGTTTATCTGAACTCTCCATTAAAGGAGGCTAGCGCTTCGTTTGCATAGCAATATGGTAACCCGACGTATCCTAGTAGCAACCTTTCTTGTCATAATGCCAAATCATCCTATCTTCAGCATAGTAAAAACTAACTGGGATGCTTTTGATCATCTCCACATCCACAGGTAGCAAATTAGCTTTAAGCAAGTCATCATTCCACCCAGAGCCACCACTAGGAGAATGGTCCAGTAATCGCGATATGCACCAGTTCTCATTTTGTTCAGTAGGGGTGGAGATCACCCTAAACAAAAGTGACCGAGAGATCCACTGGTCTCCAAACACACGAACTGAGTCTCCACCTCTTATCCACCACCGAAGACCCCCTTTGCAACAGTTCCTTCCCCCACATATAGCTTCGCCAAATGAAGGAGGAATGGCTGCCCATAGAAGCCTGCAAAATAGAACTTTTAGGGAAATAACGCGCTTTAAGGATTCTAGCAACCAGAGCAGTTGGACTTTGCAAGATCCTCCAGCACTGCTTGGCCAACATAGCCTGGTTGAATGCTTCTAGATCTCGAAAGCCGAGACCGCCCTCCAATTTAGGAACACAGTTTCTCCCACTACTGCCAATGGATTTTGTGTTTTGACTCGTCCCCTCCCCACCAAAACCGGGCAATTATACTATGTAGGTCATGGCACAAGCTTGAAGGTAGCCGAAATACAATTGTAGTATAATTTGGTATTGCCAAAGCCACTGCTTTTATAAGCACTTCTTTCCCACCTTGCAAAAACAATTTACCCCTCCACTCCTGAAGCTTCTTATTCACCCTCTCCTTAATAACTCTAAAGGTCTACTTTCTATATTTACCAACCAAAGTAGGCAGGCCCAGATACAAGCCATGGGGTCAAGCAGCATTAAGACCAAGTACGCCTTGGAGCATCCGGCGTTCTTCATCCACTATGTTCGGGCTGAAAGTGATCGAGGACTTCTGGAAGTAGATATTTTGTCCAGACGCGTCTTCATACCGTCCTAAAATCTCCTTAATCTTTCTGCACTCTCCCACATCTGCCTTACAAAATACTAGACTATCATCCGCAAAGAACAAATGGCTCACCTTTGGGCCATATCTAGAGCTAGAAAAGCCCGTGAGCTCCCCACACATTCCACTCTCTGAATCAAGGCCGAAAGTCCTTCAGCACGTAGTAGAAATAGGTAAGGAGATAGCGGACAACCCTGCCGTAGCCCCCCGAACGCTCGAACCTCACCAACCAGTTCACCATTAAGAAGAAATGAAAATCTTGTTGTTGAGATACACGTCATAACTTAGGAGATCCAACGACTGCTGACGCCCATCCTTTCCATCATTCGCCTAAGAAAATCCATTCCAACCGATGATAAGCTTTGCTTATGTCAAGCTTCAAAGACAGCCACCATTTCCTCCCATTATTCTTCTTCCTTGGCGCAAGCATCAGTTCAAACGTGTAGGAAAATCTGGAAACTATCCTTGTATAGCTGAAATTGTATGTCAAATATGTATTTTAGGAAAGTGTTGTTAGTTTCCTAGAATTAGTATTTTGCGTTTCCTTTTCTAGTTAGCCTTTGTTTCCTGTTCTAGTTAGCCTGTAATTGTATAAATGTTAATTCAGTGAATGAAGAAAATATTCCCCAATATTCTGAGTTTTTTCTCTATTTTTTCGTACTTGGTATCAGAGCCATTCTTGGCTGTTTGGCTTTATTCTTTCCATTCTTCTTTCTCTGTTCTTTTCTACCTTCAAGCCACCATGTCTACCGAATCCACCACTAGTCAAAATACCCCTTCTTCAAAAAGATTAGCCAACCCTATCAAGGCTAATGGAGAGTCTCACTCGGTTCAAATTACTACTATTTGTTTGAATGGTGATAATTTTCTGCGCTGGTCACAAGCAGTTCGGATGTATATTAGAGGCCATGGAATGCTGGGATAGTTGACAGGAGGAACGGCAACTCCACTCGAGACAAATCCAACCTATGCTACATGGGATGCTAGAAATTCTATGGTGATGACGTGGCTTGTGAATTCTATGGAGGAAGATATTAGCTTTAACTACATGTGCTACTCAACAGCACAAGAGCTAAGGGAGAATGTCAATTAGATGTATTCTGATTTGGGGAATCAATCACAAATTTTTGAATTGACTCTCAAACTTGGTGAGATGCAGCAAGGAGAGGATAATGTTACTAAGTACTTCAACTCGTTGAAGCGTGTTTGGCAAGATCTTGATATTTTCAACAATTATGAGTGGAAGTCTTCAAAAGATGCAAACTACCACAAGAAAACTGTTGAAGATAGCCGAATCTTCAAATTCTTGGCAAGCCTAAATGTTGAGTTTGATGAAGTCAGGGGGCGAATCATTGGGAGACAACCACTTCCTTCGATTGGTGAGGTTTTTTCAGAACTAAGGGGGGAAGAAACCTCCAATTTATCCACGGAAATTCGGTGAAAAACCACGTGTATGGTGTGACTACTGCAACAAGCCACGCCACACTTGTGAAACTTGCTAGAAGCTCCATGGGAAACTTGCAAATTGGAATAGCAAGGCTGGAGAAAAAGCTGGACAAAGCTTTCCTCCTGCCAATGAGGCCGAGACCAGCCCTTTTACCAAAGATCAACTGGAGCATCTTCTTGCACTGCTGAAATCTAGTTCGTTTTCATCCGATTCTCCTAATGCTTCTATGGCACACACAGGTAATGAATCAAAAGCTGTATCTTGCTGCATCACTTCTTCTGCTCCTTGGATAATAGATTCAAGAGCATCTGATCATATGACCAATTCCTTTAAACTTTTTCAATCCTATACACCATGTCCTAGAAATAAAAAGGTTAAGATAGCAGATGGTAGTTTGATGTAGTAAGGAATTCTTTTGACTGCTATGCAGCACCAGATGAGATTATAACAGAACTACATGAATATTGATGCTGAAATGAATGCTCTTGTTTTTTTTCTTTTTTTTGAATAATACAAAAGAAAAATGACGAATATTTACAGAACAAGGCTCTATTACAAAAGATCAATTCTATCTAACCAAAAATATCCCTCAAGCAAAAGTACAAGTTGAGTAGTGGTGTTCCAAATAGTGATTGTACCAACTTGAAATATCAATAAAAGTTCAAAAAGCTATTTTCTCAACTCTTACAACTCACCAAAAATGAAACACTTAAACTCGAGAATTTTTCTCAACTAAATGTATTAACAACCATCATACCACAAGGTTTAGCATGTGCACAATAAGAACTCTGGAAATCATTTCTTAATAGTCAAGATAACAAAAACTGACTCAAATCGAACATTTTGGAATCACACTTAGGTAACTTTCCAAAAATTTTGATCCAAATTCCAAAATGACAAAATTAAACTCACGCATGAATATGCTCATGATCCCTAACCAAAAATCAGACAGTGTCCTCAATGTCTAAAAATATGTACAAATGTGAAAAAGACAGGAAAAGAGAACACTTGGATGATGACAGTAGGAACATAGATGAGCTACCTGATCTGATTCTCCAAAACACACAAACAAATATAAAAGCACATAAAAACAAACCGAAAATAAGAACACCAAAAACACACAAAAATAAAAGAAACAAGCGAAACAAATAAACAAAAATATGATACAAAAAAGGGTTAGAAACAAACTACTTATAAACCAGGCCTCAAGAATGATTTCTTCAGCCTGGTTCACTCGCTCAATGTAATACTTCAGTCTCTGACATTGACTCTGAAAATCTTCCTATCGCTTGGGTCTTTGACCTTGACAACACCATTAGAAAATACTTGTTTCACCACAAATGGACCAATCTACCGCAACCTCAACTTACCTGGGTGGAGATGCAGACGAGAGTCATAAAGATGCACCTGCTGATTTGGCTCGAAGTTCTTTCTCAAAATCTGCTTGTCATAAACTACCTTCATTCGAGCCTTGTAAATCCTGGAGTTGTCATATGCATCATTTCTCAACTCCTCAATTTCTGATAGTTGAAGCTTTCGTTGGAAACTTGCAACACTGAGATCAAAATTAAGGGCTTTGATAGCCCAATAAGCCTTATGTTTAAGCTCTACAGTTAAATGACAGGCTTTTTCGAAGACAAGCTTGTAAGGAGACATTCTAATTGGGGACTTATATGCAGTGCGGTATGCCCAAAGAGCGTCTAAGAGACGTGAGGATCAATCTTTGCAGTCAGGGTTCACCATCTTTTCTAGAATCTATTTGATCTTCCTATTTGCCAACTCAGCTTGGCCATTTGTTTGTGGCTGGTAAGCAATGGAAACCTTATGAATGACACCGTACT
Source organism: Ficus microcarpa (assembly GCA_025413485.1). Lineage (NCBI taxonomy): Eukaryota > Viridiplantae > Streptophyta > Magnoliopsida > Rosales > Moraceae > Ficus > Ficus microcarpa. Next base: position 8,262,799 of record CM046386.1, on the reverse strand, counting down.
TGCACATGAGAGCCTAAAAAGAAGGGTTGTAGAAATGAGTTCCTTGATTGCTGATGATAGCACACGGAGTACTAAACCTAGATAACACATTCTCTTTCAAGAACTTCACAACTGTCGCATTATCATTAGTTTGACATGGCACGGTTTCTACCCATCTAGAAATGTAATCCACAATGAGGAGAATGTAGAGGTAACCAGAAGAAGATAGAAAAGGTCCCATAAAATTTATCCCCCAACAATCGAATATCTCTATCACAATAATTGGGTTCAAGGGCATCATATGGCGATGGGACAAAGCACCTAACTTTTGGCACCTTAGACAATAATGACAAAACTCATTAGTGTCTTTAAATAAAGTGGGCCAATAAAGACCACACTACAAGATTTTTGCAGCAGTCTTCTTCACGGAGAAGTGACCACCACATGCATCATTGTGGCAAAAGTTCAGAACACTATGAATCTCGTCATCCGGAATGCATCGCCTCATGATTTGGTCAGGGAAGGACTTGAACAGGTACGGATCATCCCAATAGAAATTACGCAACTCGAACAAAAATTTACGCTTATCTTGAGCACTCCAATCAGCAAGAAGTTCGCCGGTCACCAAGTAATTGACGATGTGAGTGTACCAAGGTAGCTTCGTGACAGGGAACAGATGTTCATCAAGGAAATCATCTCGGATGGTAAGACCGTCAGCGGGGTCACTAAATTCAAGTCGAGAGAGGTGGTCCGCCACAACATTTTCGACTCCTTTCTTGTCCTTGATTGTAATGTCAAATTCTTGCAACAAGAGGATCCACCTAATCAATCACGCCTTGGCATCCTTTTTGGAAAGGAGATACTTAAGGGTTGCATGATCTGTGAAGATGGTGATTGGGGATCCAATCAGGTATGCACGAAACATGTCTTGAGCGAACACTACAGCAAGCAACACTTTTTCAGTAGTTAAGTAGTTCATTTGAGCATTATTTAAAGTTCGACTTGCGTAGAATACAACAAAGGGCTTCCCCTCTCTTCATTGTCCAAAGACGGCCCCCACAGTATAATTACTTGCATCACACATGATTTTGAAAGGAAGGCTCGAATCTGGTGGTTGTATGATGGGGCAGAAGTCAGTTTTGCTATAAGTGTTCAAAAGGACTCCTTACACTCTTGTGTCCATGTGAACACTGCGTTTTTAGCCCGGAAGTCACATAGCGATTGGGAAATTGCTGAAAAGTTCTAAGTGAACCTCCTATAAAAACCAGCATACCCAAGAAAAGACCTGATGTCTTTGACCGTTTTTGGGTGGGAAATTTAGAGATAAGATCAATCTTAGATTGATCAACCTCCATACCTCTTTTAGAAATGATGTGCCCCAAAACTATTCTATTCGGCACCATGAAATGACACTTATCCCAGTTGAGCACGAGACCTTTCTGCTCACATCTTGTCAGAACAGCTTCTAAGTTGAGAAGGCATGAGTCAAAACAATCGCCAAAGACGGTCAAGTCATCCATGAATACTTCCATACATTTCTCAACCATATTGCTGAAAATGCTCATCATGCACCTTTGAAAAGTGGCCGGCGCATTACATAGTTCGAATGGCATGCACCAAAAGGCATAAGTACCAAAAGGACAGGTAAAAGTAGTCTTATCTTGATCCTCCAACGCAATCTCAATCTGATAATAACCTGAGTAGCCATCAAGAAAGCAGTAGAAAGGATGACCAACCACGCGTTCTAGGATTTGGTCAATGAATGGAAGCGGAAAATGATCCTTGCGGGTGGCAGCATCCAATTTTTGGTAGTCAATGCACATGCACCATCCCCTAACAGTCTTTGTGGGGACAAGAGCCCCTTTCTCATTCTCTACCGCTGTCACCCCTAATTTCTTGGGCACTACCTGAGTTGGACTGACCTATTTACTATAAGTGACCAGATAGATGATACTTGTATCCAGAAGTTTCAAGACTTCATTCTTCACAACTTCTTTCATCATTGGGTTCAGTCTCCTTTGGTGATCCCTTCGTGGAATAGACCCGTCTTCTAATTCGATGTGACGGGAGCAAATTAAGGGGCTAATATCCTTAATGTCAGCAATCATCCAACCTAACGTAGCTTTGTGCTCTTGCAGCATGTTGACTAACCACTGCTCTTGTGATACGTTAAGTTTAGATGAAATGATAATAGGAAAAGTATCACCAGCTCCCAGGAAGACATGTTTCAAACCCTCAAGCAATTGAGCCAACTTAAGTGTTGGGATCTTTTCGGTGGATGGTTTTGGCTTTTCTTTTTCTCAATGAAGCTCTTCAAAACATAGTTGTCAAAACTTGGTTCCTCTGCCTTGTAAGTCTTTATAGATGGTAGCATTGTTGGCTAACTCACAAGGACCGGAACTCTCAGAGTCAGAATTGTAGAGAAGATCATCAAGATTGTTGGAATTGTTCTGTAGTTGAACCTCTTCCGAGACGATTGTGTCGATTAGAAATCTTTGGTGACACTCGTCATCATCATGTGGCTGCTTTGCAATGTGGAAAACATTCACCTCCAAGGTTATGTTTTCGAAAAATATCTTCATGAGACCATTCCTACAGTTGATCAAAACATTGGCTATAGTAAGAAAATGTCTATTAAGGATGATAGGAATCTTGGATTCTATGCTCACCACAGATTGGGTATCTAGGACAAGGAAATTAATGGGGTAATAAAACTTCTCAACTTGAACCAGAGCATCCTCAACTATATCCCAAGGCTTATTGACCGAACAATCAGCTAGCTACAAAACCACAGATGTTGGCTTAATCTCTCCTAGACCAAGTTACGAGTAGATAGAGTAAGGTATGAGATTGACACTCGCTCCAATGTCGAGGAAAGCTTGGCCGAATTCCTGACTCCTAGTTTG
>CM046386.1:8234814-8259814 GCA_025413485.1 Ficus microcarpa | reverse complement strand
AGTTACTCTAATAACGTTAATAGTAATTAGGATAGTTATATATTAAGTTAATAAAAATAAATTATATTTGGTTAATAAAAATAATTAGTCTAGGTTGTTATTATTTTTAATATAATTTTTTTATAAATAAACTATGGATAAAATAGTAATTTAATATTAATAGAGGGAATGAGACTCACAATCTAGAAGGAGGGCATGGGATTACCAATCCCATTCCTCAATCCCAAATTGATATGGGACCCACCATTCTTGCTCTCATTCCCAAAAAAATAAAAATAAATAAATAAATAAACAAGTTAACAAGGGATTAACTTCCATTCTTCACTCTCATTCCCTTCCTGATAAGTAAACATGCCATGAGACTTTTATATGTGTATAATAAGAGAAGATTAGTCCATTTATAGATTCTTTTATTTAATCATTACTATATTATCTTTTTTAATTTGTTTTAAACTTGAAAGTTTATTTTTACAAGTTCTGAAAGTTTATAATTTATGTTTGTTTAAAAGTAGATATAGTAGCCTTAAAAAAAATGTAGTATTTGAAATTACAAAATGCGTCATAGGAGAAAATTTGATAAGATATCAAAAAAGTTATTTTTACATATTTTTGTATGTCAAATATTAACATTAGCATTGAAATTGACATTGGAGATGATGGAAGTCTGATCACTACGAAAAATCATGTTTATGCTGTTTCTCCAAGAAAGTAATAATTAAAAGAAACAATACCAGATCGTCTTTCTAAGTTGAACCCAAAGACTTTGTTAATGGCCAAAATATGCACAAACACAATAGAACCTAAAGGGAACTTGATTATGCAAAATTTTTAGAATTACTATCATATTAAGAGGACAAGTTCAAATAATTGGTATTGTCACTGAAAGAAATCGAAACTTAGATATATACATATACACTAGTTGTATATTTGCGTGTAGTGTAGAGTTAGTGTACCTAACATTTTTCTAATAATAATCATAATAATACTAAAAATTTATCTCTTACGCGTAAGCAAGCCGATTGGAATTCTAAATTTGGTATACTTGGTTTTATTACTGGTCCAAATTTAAGTGGAAAGAAGAAGACTACAGTTGGTCGATACCTTGGAAAGCTTGACAAACCTGATGCAGAAATTTTTCAAACACCATATGTTTCTCTGAGCACGGTGATTTGTCAGTTTATTCAGTCGAAAAGATTACTTCAGAGGGAAATAATCCTCGTTAATTGGTTCCAAATGTGCACCCAATCTTTTTGTGTAGATTCAGTTAGCGATTTTGTATGGTTACAAAGAAATCATTAGAAAATATGCATTCGGAAGAAACAGAATTAGAAGAAGTCGAATTGGAGGACATTGAAAATATCAGTGAAGATGAAACGACGGGGTGAGCTAAGTATTAGGAAAGTTGGTATTAATATTAAGGAAAGGTAAAGTTTTGTACGTAATTATCTTTAGTAGGAACTTTAGGTTGTTTGTATTTAAAATAAATCTTGATTTTAGTAGATTTGTAAGTATTAGGAAACTTATCCAATGTATACATTGTAACTTATATTTATACGAGAGCCCATTTATAGTACTCTTTATTAATAAATTTATTGTTTTGTTAAATATCTTTATGTTTCCTTCTTCTCTACTTTTATTACTATTATTCTTTTCTTATTTAATTTCTATTATGATATTAATGCCTTAGATTCTAAACTTCAATGTCTAATACACTCCCTTTACCACCTTTTTTCTTTTTTTTTTTTGGTTCACATAATTCCTATACCACCAAACCCAAACACAATGTCCCCGACACCCACCTCATGTAATCCCCTTTCCCAAATACATCTCCTTCCCCAACTTCTTTCCTTCACGTTTCTATCACCCACAAAAGAAAAAATGGACCAAAAAAAATTCATGTCTATCCCTAACATCTGGAAAAAAAAAAAATGGTTCTTCCTAAAAAAAAAATGCCAGCATCTCCTATGTTTTATATATATTTTTAATATTTTATCATTACGATTATACTCAAACGAGTCACTGATCATTTCATCTGAACATTATTGCATCTTGCTCTTGATGATTATCGTCCCAATGCCCGTGCACCTTTTCTCTCTTGACCATTGATGTCCCAGCATCCATTCGTCCTTTCTCTACGCACCCAACTGCCCACTGTCTTCTCTCTCCTCTTCTGACAATTGCTATATAAGTGTCCGCTGTCTTCTCCCTCCTCTTCTAATGATTGCGATCCACCTGCGCCCAAGGGTGCTCTCTCCCACTCTCGATGCTTATCATCCCTTCTTTACGCTCTTGCGCTTCGACATCTTTTATTTTTTATTTTTCTAGAAGTAAAAAAAAAAAAAAAAAAAAACACACACACACACACAAAGAGAGAAAATAACAAAACAAAAGGGGAAAAAATTTTATTTATTCAAGTTTCTTTTATTATAGTTCAAGATTGGATCTCCTATTGGAGCTCTGTCTTATGGGGATATATTAGGACAGTTAGTATTAACATTAAGGAAAGTTAAAGTTAAAGTTTTGTATGTAATTATTTTTATTAGGAATTTTAGATTTGTTTGTATTTATTGTAATTTAGAATAAGTCTTGATTTTAATAAATTTGTAAATATTAGAAAATTTACCCGATTGTGTACATTGTAACTTGTAGTTATATGAGAGCCCATTCATAGTGCTCCTTACTAATGAATTCATTGTTCTTAGTCCGTGGAAGCACATAAACGTTAAATATCTTTGTGTTCCCATTTTCTCTACTTTTATTACTATTATTATTTTTCTTATTTAATTTCTATCAAAGGATCAGTGACTCAACCATTGCAATGATAAAATATAAAATAAAATAAATAAAATAAAAGAGATGCCGGTATTTGTTTTCTAGGAAGAACTTTTTTTTTTCGGTGTTAGGGATAGACGTGAATTTTTTTTTCCTTTTTTTCTTTTGTGGGTGATAGAAGCGTGAAGCAAAGAAGTTACATAAGGTGGGTGTTGGGTCGGGCCGGCAATTTCGGACACGACACGAGAACGACACGTAATAAATGTGTTTGGACCGCACGATTAATAATTGAGTCGAAATTGGGTCGACACGTTTAACACGAAAATAATGGGTCGGAAATGGGCTAACACGATTAACACGTTTAACACATTTATGTTAGAATTTTCAAATTATTTGGACATGACACGGTGACACGACACGAGAACGACACGTAATAAATGGGTTTGGACCGCACGTTTAATAATTGGGTCGAAATTGGATCGACACGTTTAACACGAAAATAAATGGGCTAGAAATGGGCTGACACGATGTTTGGGTTTGGTGGTTTAGAAATTACGTGAAAGAAAAAAAAACAGGTGGGAATGGGAGTGTTTTCGGTATTGAAGTTTAGGATCTAAGGCTCTGATACAATAATAGAAATAAAATAAAATAATAAATAATAGTAATAAAAGTATAGAAGAAGAGAACATAAAGATATTTAATGTGAATATGCTTCCAAGGACTAAAAACAATGAATTAATAAGTAAGGAGCACCATGAATGAGCTTTCATATAAAGACAAGTTACAATGTATACAATCGGGTGTGTGTAGATGTGTTTTTTTTTTTTTTTGGTACTGGTGATGACATCACATAAGATTTAAAAAAAAAAAAAAACTATCATCATCCCTTTTGTTTTATTTATTTTATTTTATATTATATCATAGCCGTCATACTCAAATGAGTCCCTGATCCTTTGATCCCTTGCACTATGCACCCTCTTTTGACGATTGTTGTCTCTAACGACATTTTGTCCAGTTCTGACGATTACTGTCCTAGCACCCATGCACCCTTTCTTTCTTGACGATTGACGTCCTATCGCCCATGCTCCCTTTCTCTTTGCACCCAAGTGCCTATTGTCTTCTCCCTCATCCTTTGACGATTGTCATCCTCTTGCGCCCAAGCACCTTCTTCCCCCCTCATGACGCTTGTCATCCCTTTATTGCGCTCTTACACCCTTACATTTTTTCTTTTTAATTTTTTTAGAAGTTAAAAAAAAAAAAAAAAAAGAGAGAAAAAGAAAATTTCAAAAAGAAAAAAAATTTTTTATTCAAGTTTCTTTTATTATTGTTCAAGATTGGACTTCCTGTCATAGCTCCATCTTGTGGGGGCATATTAGGGAAAGTTAGTATTTTATATCAAGCAAAGTTGTTATTTTGTATGTAATTATTTTTGTTAGGAACTTTTAATTATTTGTAATTATGGTAATTAAGAATAGTCTTGATTTAGGTGATTCGTAAGCATTAGTCAACTTATCAAATTGTACATATTGTAACTTGTATTTATATAAGAGCTCACTCATAGTACTCATTGTTAATGAATTCAATATTTTTAATCCGTAGAAATACATCCAAGTTAAATATATTTGTGCTCCCTTCTTCTCTACTTTTATTACTATTATTATTTTTCTTATTTAGTTTCTATTATGGTATCTGAGCTTAGATCCTAGACCTCAACCTCCTCTTCATCTTAACAACCCCCCCCCCCCCCCCTCTCTTTTGTTAATCTTATGTATTGTTCCCACCCCCTCACGTCATATCCAATACTGAGAAAAAAAAAAAAAAAAAAACACACACACACACACACACACAAAAACCACGTCCATCCTTTAAAAAATGAAAGAAAAGAAAAACCTATCACCATCCCCTTTTATTTATTTATTTTATTTTATTTTAATAGTTTATCATAGCAATTATACTCAAACGAGTCCTTAATCCTTTGATCCACTGCGTCGTGGAACCCTTTTTTGACAATTGTCGTCTAAAGTGCTTATTGTCTTCTCCCTCCTCTTTTGACGATTGTCATCCTCTTGCGCCCAAGCGGCCTCTCTCCCTCTCTTGACACTTGTCATTTGTTCTCTGCGCTCTTGCACCATGACATTTTTTTTTATTTTTTTAGAAGTTCAAAAAAATAATAATAATAAAGAGAGAGAAAATTGCCCAAAAAAAAAAGAGAGAAAAATTTTTTTTATTCAAGTTTCTTTTGTCATTGTTCAAGATTGGACCTCCCATTGGAACTACATCTTGCAGGGCATATTAGGGAAAGTTAATATTTTATATCAAGAAAAGTTATTATTTTATATGTAATTATCTTTGTTTGGAACTTTTAATTATTTGTAATTATGGTAATTTGGAACAATCTTGATTTTGGGTGATTAGTAAGCATTAGGCAACTTACCAAATAGTGTATATTGTAACTTTTATTTATATAAAAGCACATTCATAGTGCTTCTTACTAATGAATTCATTGTTCTTAGTTCGTAAAAGCACATCCACGTTAAGCATTTTTGTTCTCCCTTCTTCTCTACTTTTATTACTATTATTATTTTTCTTATTTATTTTCTTTGCTAAGAAGATGTTGAAGCTCTTTGCTAAGAAGATGTTGAAGCTTCAAGAAATGATCACTAGAAGCTTTGATGTGATCATAATAAAAAAATGCTACTGTTTTTGTAAAATATTTCTCTGTACTATATGTTGAACCTTTTGTTATTGAATCTAAACCCGGGTTGTAGAAATAGGTCACTTTAAGTATTTTTTTTAATGAATACTTTACAAAGATACTAGATTGTGTGGGGTACAATCTTCCTTATATTTTCTTGTTCGGAGTAAAATTTTCCATGTCGGATTTGTTTTTAATTCTTGCAACGTCCAGCAGTGGCGGTGAGTGTTTTGGCAGTTGTTTCCTTGTTAGGATTCACTAGAAAAATTTCATGATTGTACTTTAATCGTAATACGAAGGCTTAAATACTAGGCTTTACGATTGCAAGAATCAACTTGTCCCCTGTATTTCTTTGTCCAAAAGAAGTTCTAAAGAATCTGCATTTGCTTCTATGATTGGGTGAAACCAAATGCTTTACTTGCTGCACTAAATATATGCTACGTCCTTCATGTTTAGAACTACGAAAAGGTTGCTGGTTCTGCTAAGGGAAAAACAAATCCAAAAAGTCGCTAATTTAAATAGACGCAGCCGAAAAGATCGAGAGTCCGATCTAGGTAGCCGATCATTTGATGAAACAGAAAATATACCATGTATGGTAGTTGTTTCTTTTATTTACAATATAGTTTCTTGAAGATCATGCGGACTGCTTTAATTTGTTGCTCCAAACAATGGGTGAAAGTCTCCACAACTTTGCATTGACAACAGATATCTAAACCCAGTTTCAGGTAATCCCTTGTTGAGGCTATGGAGATATATCCAATATTTTTATATATATTATTGTGAAACTATTAGCATATGCACACGTAAAAATTCCACATGTTTCCTTGGTTTCTTTATTATTCTAATTTTTTACTACAAGATCTTGCTTCCTTCTTATCCCTTCGGTTTTTTTTTTCCCCCTGATTATAATTGCCTAACATGTCATCGATTTTCAGTCTTTTTTTTTTTCCGCAAACCGTTAAAAAAAAAAAAGTGGGAGCATACAAAAATTCTTCCAAAATATGGCATCTTCCTTTCTAAAAATCAGTGGTACGTACTATACACATACAAATTTTCTGGTTAGATCTCAAATGTTGTATGTACACCAGTGCTTCACTATTTAACGAAACGTCTTCATTTGTGTAGTTCTGGTATGGGTGGATACACTGGGCTTGTACGCGATATCGGCATTGATAACATACTTAACCAATGTTTGGAAGCTTAATTACACACATGCGGCTGCAATTGTCAATCTGTTTTGGGGTTTTACGGCGATACTGCCGTTCACCATGCAATATGTTGTGGATACTCTCATTGGTAATTATAGGATGGTCTTCCTCTCTAACTTCGCCTACAGCATTGTAAGTTTCTTCCTTGTGTCCAAAACTATTTTTAACTATTAACTACTCAATTCCAAGTACATAGGATCTTTAATTGTTGATATTTTCGTAATCAATTCGATATCAATCAGGGGTTAGGATTTTTGGCAATGTCAACCCCACCGGTGCTTTTCAGAGTAGCAGGAACTTGCAGCGAGTACAAACCAGAGTGCGTAGGCACGGGGCAAAAGACCCTCTTTTACACTGCACTAACTCTTATTGCTATAGGAATGTCTGGTCATGTGACATCTTTACCAGTACTCGTTGCAAAGCCCTCGTCAGGCGCAGATATGCATCGAAAGTCATATTATTATTATTTGGGTATCTTTGCACTGATCTTAGTCTCCATAATTGGAGCTATAGTAATTCCTTACATAAAGCCGTGGTCAATTAGATTTGGGATCACGGCGATATGTTCAGTTCTCGCCACGCTTGTTTTCTTGACTGGCTCGTATGAGTATGACAATGCCCAAGGAAGCCCTTTAACCGCCGTGTTTAGGGTCCTTGTTGCCTCCGCATCAAAAGTATTCCACAAATGCCCGAAAGATGCCTCTGAGTTGTACCAGGGGGATGGCACCAGTGATAACAAAATCCCTCATACCCGTCGCCTCAGGTTTAATTTTCTTTACCTTTTCTCCTCTCTCTTCTAAGATGATACAAACTAACTGATTACGAATGTTAATTTGGGGAACGGCAAACTATGCTACAAAAATGCAGGTTCCTAGACAAGGCTGCGATTAATTTAACAGATCGACAACGGAAAAATAGGTGGAATCTCTGCAGTGTGACGGAAGTAGAAGAAACCAAGGGCATCATATGCATGATTCCTATGTGCATGACCTTCTTCATACTGGGAGTCGTGTCGTCCATAGGAAACACTTACTTCCTTGAACAAGCAAACCACATGAAGCACAAGCTAGGCCACTTGAGCGTTCCTCTTACCATCCTCATATTCTTCCGTGATCAGGCAAAGTCGCAATTCCCCAGATGTTATTTCAGAATCACTTCTAGTGGATCATCACCAAGCCGGTATGCAGCCCGAGTGGGAATTGCAGTGTCAATGATATTTGCAGTACACTGTTGTATTACCGCTGCCAAAGTAGAGAACCGAAGGCTATATGTGGTTACCAGCCACGGCTTGGTTGACAAACCTAAAGAGAGAATTCCCATGAGTATGTTTTGGTTGGTCCCACAGTTTTTTCTTCTCGGCGGCCTAGATGGGATTTCGCATGAGAGCATTGATCTTTTCTTCAGTGATCATGGCCCCATGTCTATGAATCGGTATATGAATCACTTTGCTATGGCTGTTTTTGGAGTCGGAAACATGGGAAGTGTCTTGTCGGTTTATCTCATCGATAAGATTAGTTCTAGAGGAGGGAATCCTAGTTGGTTCCAAAATACACTGAATCAGAGTCGCCTGGATAAGTATTACTGGGTTTTGGCTGCATTGACTGCGGCCAATTTTGTTTTGTATATTTTCATGGCTGTTTGGTATGATAAAAAAGTTTTAGAACTGGAAGAGAGGGAAGCGCCAACGTAAGCATGGTGTCGTTTGAAGATTAACGTTCACTATATGTGGTGCGTTAGAGATTCCGATTTGTTCGTTCATTTTGGGAGGAATATTTTTCTTCTTTTTTTTTTTTGTTGACACGGGGTTGAATAAAAGGCTCTTTTTATAGCAATATTACATTGTAAAATATTTGTTTTTCTTTTTATTTCTTGGTTTTACGCTTTGTTTTAGTCACATTGATACTTAAACCAAGTTGAGGTGTGCCTCCTCATTCCTTAATTTGCAGTGGATTTGTGGTGGGGGAATTTCTACATAGACCAAGTTTATGGTACGTGTCAATTTGATTACGATCAAGACCATTAAAAAATACCAAGTTGAGGATGCTGACCACTTTATAGCCGAGTGAAAAATATTAAGTGTGATAATTCTAAAAAATAACATAAATGAGTTAAAGACCTGTCTTAACTACAAGAATCTACGAAAATCCTAAAAAATAAAGCATTCGTGTATAAAGAAAATACTTGGCTTTCATACAGGGGGATCCCTACACCCCAAAAACAGAACGAACTTGGGCCCTTGAGGGATAGGGCTGCTTTTTCTGGGTTTCGTCGGCGAACCTCCATGGAGGCTCGTCAACACCCCGGTGCCTCATAGTGATAAGGGAGGAAAGAACACAATGGAGAGAGGCAGAGAAAGTAGAAGAACATTGATGTGGAGGAAACCGCTCAAACATCTGGCGTCGTCTGTGGGAAGATCTCTGGGGTTTCCATGAATTTTGATGTTAACCCACTGATTTTTTGAATCCATTGCTCGATTTTCTGACTTTGTTTCTTCAGATCCATGTCATGAGAAGCCCAAAACTTGTTTGGCTGGGAAAAAACGAAAGAGAAAGCTAAGCTATTTTCTCTTTCCATCATTATTTTTAGACTCAGTATTAGTTTCCTTTTCCTCCACGCCATTTTTTCTTAGGTCTTTGTTGCAGAAAAAAATTATGTAAAATGGTTGAGGAGATCTGGAAAATTTTCTCTTCCCATGGTCCATGGTGTTCAAAGCCCGAAGAGTCAGAGCTGATCGGCAAAACCCGATCAATCATGAATCGTGGCCATCAAGCCTTCGCCACCATCGAACCCATCACCGAGGGCGGTGGCCGTTGCGCTCAAGCCCACCTCTGTTCTCATCATTGAGACGAACCATCATTGCGCCCAGTAGCTGTACCATCAATTTCGCCAATCAGATATATTTTTCATAGTTTTTTTTTTTTTTTTAATGAATTTATCATTCATGGTTGTGTCACAGTCTATCAAGATATAAGGCGCGAGCAGTCGGTCAGTCTCCTCAGAACGCCGCGGAAGCGAGCCAAATCGGATCGTAGCCCGGAAAAAATGGGTATCGGATTTGTCGATTCATGCCGTTCGTAGTTCTGAATTTTTTTGACTTCTTTGACTTTTCCTGTGAAATGCCAAGATCGAACATTCTCATGAGGTTCCAATCTTGCTTCTCTTGATTTTAGGCTCACGAGATTTAAAGTATATGGTCGGGAAGTGATTCACGTATATACTGCGGATCTGATAGGTTTTTTAAAGCTCAGATGGTCAGGAAGTGATTCATGTCTAGGACCCATGGAAATGCAATCGAGATAAGACTTAACTATTTAGAATTTTCTATTTCATTCAATTAATAGCTTATATATATATAGATATATATACACATGTTAATACATATATATATGTGAAGAAGTACACATGAAAGCTTTATAAAGAAACTGGCATTTTGTAGCCATTTTTTATGGTGATTCTGTTGTTACTTTGAGAATTTTGCAAGACAAACCAGGATTTTATAAACTTGAAGCTTTAGCAAGGCAGTCTTGGAACTTCCCAGAAGTGAACAAATTCAGATCATGACCTAAAAAACGGGTACAAAATTTTTCAATTCACATTGTTTACTCTTATGAACTGATGTGATTCTTGATTTTGACTGGGATTGGTTTTAGAAGCTCTAGAGATGTGAAGTATATTGAACTTGATATTTGAATAATTATCATTTCGTAGAGCCAAAGGCTTTTTCTGCTATTAAGACCCATTTCAAACTATATGTCTTCCAAGCTATATGTTCTTATTATCTAATTATGATAGCAGTTGAAGTTGAGAATGAAGATGTTTATTATTGTAGTGCTACCTGTTTTGTTCATTCCTGATTAATGAGCATATATATACACTCAACATTACATGAAGAAGTGCCCGTGAAATCTTGAAATAGACTCTTTGTAGTCAAAACCACCATGAGAAGAATTCTTTGGACTATTATAATGGCTTGGGTGTTTGAGAAGATCTACTGATCCTTGAGTACTACTAATAATGAATTTCAAATTTTCAATCACCTTGATGATAGAAGATAGATGACATCTGGTTTGGAATAGTAATTAAAGTTGAAAGTTATGATTTTTACTAAATTATAATTGAAATTGGACTTAGTTATTTTTGCAAGTAATAACTATTTTGTTCTGTTTATGGTAATTAATACACACACACATGCACATATGTAAGGAAGTGATCATGGGAGATTTATGAAAAATAAGCATTTTGAAGTAGAGCTTCTGTGAGAAGAATGTTCTTGAATCGTTATAAAGTTTTAGTATTCTAAGGGACTTAAGTGATCCTCGAGTATGTTTAGAAAAAGATGAATCTTAATACCATTAACAGTAAAAGTTAGGTAGCAAGCCAGGAAAATTATGAGGGAGTTTGTTTCTATTAAATCCAAGAAGTAAGACTATGAGAGCTCGTTGATGCCTGAAACTGATTCTAGATTGTTATGAGCAGTTTGCCTTGTTATATTTGATGTTTAATGCCTAATCTAATTTCTTTTTTGGCCTCTGTCTTGGCTTCTGTTGAACTTGCACTTTTTCTACTCTTGCCATTAAGGTGCTTGTGTTTGCCTTAGCAAAGGCACAATTCATCTTTAGCAAAAAGAGGTAGATGAAAAATTTAAGATATAGTCTGTACTAATTCCTAAAAAAGCCAAAAATTTAGAGTCAGTACCTCATTATATTGGCATTTTGTTGGCAATAAGGGACTTCCAATTGGAGCAACACTTCTAATAATTCCTCAACTGACATTTAAGAAGCCATATGACGTTGTATATTTTGAACTACTCTGCCGTAGGCATGACTCTAGAGTATTGATTGTTGCTTATAACGTCATCAATATGCACGATTGTGAGGAATTTGATGGTGTGTGATATGCTCAATAGATATGTTTTTCCTGCACGATAGGAATTTTTAGGGTATATTGCTTGCATATGAACCTTTGTCTACTTTCACAAACCAAACTTTTCACTAATACAATTAAGGTCTGCCCCTGAATCTAGAAGGGCTTCGATACTTATAATGTACTCTTGGGCTATAACTATGGCGACTTGAGCATACCATTTTTAAATATTAACTTTGTCTATGGTGTTTATAGACTCGGGTACTTTTGAAGAGGATGGTATTTTTTCAAATACTTCTACGAGTTCTGACTCAGCATTCGTTTCATCTTTTTCAAATGAATCATCTAGACTATTAAATATTTCCAAAGCTTGAACTCTAGATTTATGTTCTTTAAGCTCTTTCTTTGTTTCACTGATCTCTTGTTTAAGATCTAAAATTGTGGGTTCTTTTTCAGAATTTTCTGTTTCTATTCTTTTAAGAATTTCTTTAAAAGAATATCCTTAAGATATTTCTTGAAAAGTTTTTTGTATTCTAGTGTCTTGATATTTAGGACCTTCCTTTGCTATAAGGATATACTCTTCTAAGGCATTTTGTTTTTCTTTTGGATCTTCTACTTTATCAATTATCTTTAAGATAAGACCCTTTAAAAGAAATGCACACTCTTAAAAAGCACACTCAAAAGAAATGCACACTAAAAGAAAAGCATACTCAAAATATTTTACAAGTTTTCTTCGTCCTTTTCTTGTTCTCTTTTTTGATTATGCTATTTTTGCTCTGCCCCTTTCTCTTCCTCAGTAGCTCATTTTATAAGTACCTTAGAGGGGATAGTGTGAACTTCATGTTGATTCATGGGTGGAGAAGACAAATGAGTTGTCCCTATGTTCACGTGAATGGCTTGATATTTTCATTCAGAATATAATTCGTGGCCAACACAATGGGTAGGTCATAATTCTTCAGAAAATAATGGATGGGGAAGACAAGAAAGGTGGACCAAGATTCTTATGAAGGCTTAGAAGTTTTCTTTCTGATGGACACGTGAAAGTTTGGTTTGTGAAAGTAGACAAGATTGTGGGTCCAAAAGTTCACATGAAGGCTTAGAAGTGTTCTTTCTAAAGGACACAAGAAAGTTTGGTTTGTGAAAGTAGACAAAGGTTCACATGCTAGCAAGTAGACAATAGTGTGGGTCCGAGACTCACATGCAAGCTTTCTTTTGATGGACTTAGTCAAAAGATGATAGACTTTATGCAAGAATATGACTATAGGTCAACTGGCTTTAGAAAAGAGAACTTTGATTGTATAGCACATGGGCGGCGGCCTTTGGGAGAGTTTATATCCTCACAATCATAGAAGTTGCCGAAAAGGATATTATAATTTACTAATATATATATATATATATATATTTTTTTTACAGGTTCTTATAATCCTTATAAGGATCCTATGCAAATTCTCCTCTATAAACAGCTCTATAACTTTCTTCGCTTGTTAATGGAGATCTGTCTTCTTTGTTATCTTCTTTTGCAGATGAGTCTTGCAAGAGTTGCTTAAGTTTCTGCTTCTCTTCAGGGAGGAGCTTTCTTTTCTCCTGTGTTAAGGAGGAAATAAGCTGAGCTACAGATTCCTTTTTCGAAGAAATTGTTTCTATTTCTTCTTTGAGAGGAACGTCTTCATCCTGCATAAGGATGATATTGATATTTTTCTTAGTGAGATGATTATAATTAAACTTCATCCATCATCTTCCCAGAAGTAATCTTCCTAATCTAGGAAGTCCATCATCTGAATCTTCAAGAATCATGTATTCCCACTTAAAGATCCATAGTCCCTCATAAAAGGCTATGAACAAGAGGAGACTGTCATCTGCATCTAGGACCTTTTTACTCCTCTTTTTTGAGAAGAGTTCAAGTGCCTTCTTTACCTCATCAGGTAAGATGGCTGTAGTTGGTCCAAAGTAGTCAAATCATTCTTTAAACCAGTTTGGAAAGAGGTCCTTAACATATTTTTTTTCCCTGTTTTAAGGGTGATGAACCACGAACGAGAGCTTTGGGTATTGTGATGATATAGACCAGGCTTCGATATAATCGAAGTTACTGTAAGATCGTGGCTAAACGAACACATCTTTAAATACATTCATTTGATGTGGCCTTTTGGCCCAATCTTCAAATGTGAGAATTTTAGGGACTCTGAGGGAGGAATATGCTATTTGGGTCAAGTTTCGATATTTATGAGAACAGGAAATGGATTCTGTATCTGTCAGGATGGCTTCATACCATTCACTAGATTTAGGGATGGTATTAGGATGAAGATGGAATGGTAAATAGTGGTTTGCTATATGATCAGGAGTTTTCAGTGTAATTCTATTTGATAAATAGAGATAAACTTATTATATTTTTTTAGTAGGAAACCTTTTTGGTTTTCTGTAAAATTTGAAAAGAACCATTCTCTGTTTTCTTTATTTTCTTCAGAGTTGAACATCTGAATAAGATGCTTCTTGTCAATCTCTTTTTTAGATTGTTCCAGAGTACAAATATTATTGTGTCCCATATCCGAATAAGATGCTTCCTGTCAATCTCTTTTTTTGATTGTTCCAGAGTACAAATATTATTGTGTCGCATATCAGAAGGGGTAGGGCTAGAAGGATATTGTGGTTTGTAAACTGGTCTCGAGATACCATTGAGATTTTCATGAGTTCCACTTATTTTGGATTCAGATGATATTCTGAGAAGAGATGGTTTTTGTTGTTCAATCTTCCCCAAGTCCGAGGGAGATTTACTTGTGAAGTCCGAAAGTCTAGGTGAAGAGAATTATGTCTTTCTGTGGCTACTGAAGTTAATTTCGACAGTGCCATCAATTAGGTCAGTGATTTGGTTAAGGACATTATTTTGAGGAGAATCTCGAATTGAGGCCGCAAAGGAATAATAATGTGGAAAATAGAAAAGATCAATAATAATCAGAATATACAAATAAAAGATCTTAATAATTGAAAGTACTTTGAGAAGAGCTTACATAAACTGTTGAAGAAGTGAGAATCTTTTAGCTTGAGATTCCAATTGTTACAGTACTCACACTCAAAGCACACTTTAAAACATTCTCAAAACGCACACTAAAAACACTCTTGAAAGCACACTCAAAAGAAATGCACACTAAAAGAAAAGCACACTCAAAGTATTTTACAAGTTTTCTTTGACCTTTTCTTGTTCTCCTTTTTGATTCTGCTATTTTTGCTCTGCCCCTTACTCCTCCTCAACAGCTCCTTTTATAAGGACCTTAGAAGGGATAGTGTGAACTTCATGTTGATTCATGAGTGGAGAAGACAAATGAGTGGTCCTTATGTTCCCGTGAAGGGCTTGATATTTTCATTCAGAATCAACACAAGTAGGCCATGACTCTTCAGAAAATAATGGATGGGTAAGACAAGAAAGGTGGACCAAGGTTCTTATGAAGGCTTAGAAGTTTTCTTTCTAATGGACACGTGAAAGTTTGGTTTGAAAGTAGACTAGAGTGTGGGTCCAACGGTTCACATGAGGGCTTAGAAGTGTTCTTTCTAAAGGACATGTGAAAGTTTGATTTGTGAAAATAGACAAAGGTTCACGTGCAAGCAAGTAGACAAGACTGTGGATCCTAGACTCACATGCAAGCTTTCTTTCGATGGACTTAGTCAAAGGATGATAGACTTTATGCAAGAATAAGACTATAGGTGAGCTGGCTCTAAAATGGGCAACTTTAATTGTATAACACATGGGTGGCTACCTTTGGGATAGTTTATCCTCACAATCAAATAAGTTGCCGACAAGGATATTATTATTTACTTATTTATATATATATATATATATATTTTTTTATTCATTAAAAGGATTTTGGAGATATTCTCTTGTTAAAAAATATGACAAACTATTATCTTTTTCTTTGATATGTTCAATATCAAAGTCGAATATAGACAAAATGGCTTGTCATCTAGCAAATATTTATTTAGACGCTAGATTTTTAATATCTTTCTCAATGACATACTTGGTGGATTTGCAGTCTATCCTTGAGAGAAATTTTTCGTTTAATAAGTAATCTTGAAATTTTGAGATGACTAAAATGATGGCTAAGATTTCCTTTTTTATAGTTGGATAATTTCTTTGGGTAGATTTCCAAATTTCTGAAGTCAATCTAACCAAAACTTCCTTTTCTTTCATTCTTTGTTTTAGAATGCCTCCATATCCTAGTTCTGATGCATCTGTTTCAACTATCTTGAAATATTCAGGATCAGGAATGGCTAGACAAGGTATTTCCTTGACTCTTTGTTTAATTCTCTTTATTGCATTGGTGCATTCTTCGGTCCAATCAAGGGGATTCTTTTTTAACCTTAGAAATAAAGGTTTAGCATCATAGGCTAATTCTTTGTAGAAGTCTGAAATATAATTTAGACTTCCTAGAAACCTTTGTAATTGTTTTTTATCCCTTATTTCATTAGGGAATTTTTCAGCAAAAATAAATGCTCTTTCTATAGGACTAATAAGTCCTTGTTCTATATTATGTCCCAAAAATCTTCTTTTTGTCTGGAACAATTTTATTTTTTGAGCCGAGACAACAAGGCCATTTTTTTTGACCGTTTGGAGAAATACTTTTAAGTGTTTCCAATGTTTCTCTATAGTTTCAGAGAAAATTAATACATCATCAATATGGAGGCATTCTAAAACAAAGAATGAAAGAAAAGGAAGTTTTGGTTAGATTTACTTCAGGAATTTGGAAATCTACTCAAAGAAATTATCTAACTATAAAAAAGGAAATCTTAGCTATCGTTTTAGTCATCTCAAAATTTCAAGATGACTTATTAAACAAAAAATTTCTCTTTAGGATAGACTGCAATTCCGCCAAGTCTGTCATTGAGACAGATATTAAAAATCTAGCATCTAAACAAATATTTGCTAGATGGCAAGCCATTTTGTCTATATTCGACTTTGATATTGAACATATCAAAGGAAAAGATATTAGCTTGTCATATTTTTTAACCAAAGAATATCTCCAAAATCCTTATAAGGAATAAAAATATATATTTACATATATAAATAATAATATCCTTGTCAACAACTTCTTTGATTGTGAGGATAAACTCTCCCAAAGACAATTGCCCATATGCTGTACAATCAAAGTTGCCCTTTCTTTGGCCAGCTCACCTTTAGTCGTATTCTTACATGAAGTCTATCATCCTTTGATTGAGTCCATCGAAAGAAAGCTTGCATGTGAGTTTGGACTTACACTCTTGTCTACTTGCTTGCATGTGAACCTTTGTCTACTTTCACAAACCAAACTTTCACCATATAAAGAATTCTCTTGGACTATTATAATGGCTTGGGTGTTTGAGAAGATCTACTGATCCTTGAGTACTACTAATAATGAATTTCAATCACCTTGATGATAGAAGATAGATGACATCTGGTTTGGAATAGTAATTAAAGTTGAAAGTTATGATTTTTACCAAGTTATAATTGAAATTGGGCTAAGTTATTTTTGCAAGTAATGACTATTATGTTCTGTTTATGGTAATTAATACACACACACGCACATATATAAGGAAGTGATCATGAAAGATTTATGAAAAAATAAGCATTTTGAAGTACAGCTTCTATGAGAAGGATGTTCTTGAACCGTTATAAAGTTTTAGGATTCTAAGGGAATTAAGTGATCCTCGAGTATATTTAGACAAAGAGGAATCTTAATACCATTAACAGTAATAGTTGGGCAGCAAGCCGGGAAAATTATGAGAGAGTTTGTTTCTATTAAATCCAAGAAGTAAGACTACGAGAGCTCATTGGTGCCTGAAACTGATTCTATGATTGTTAGGAGCAGTTTGCCCTTTTATATTTGATGTTTAATGCCTAATCTAATTTCTTTTTTGGCCTCTGTCTTGGCTTATGTTGGACTTGCACTTTTTCTACTCTTGCCATTATGCTGCTTGTGTTTGCCTTAGCAAAGGCACAATTCATCTTTAGCAAAAAGAGGTAGATGAAAAATTTAAGATATAGCCTGTACTAATTCCTAGAAAAGCCAAAAATGTAGAGTCAGTATCTCATTATATTGGCATTCCGTTGGGAACGAGGGACTTCCAATTTGAACAACACTTTTACTAATTCCTCGAGTGACATTTAAGAAGCCATATGATGGTTCCTGTTGTATATTTTGAACTACTCTGCCGTATGCATGGCTCTAGAGTATTGATTGTTGCTTATAACGTCATGAATATGCACGATTGTGAGGAATTTGATGGCGTGTGACATGCTCGATAGATATGTTTTTCCTGCTATGAGACTTTAATCTTGTTATAAATATTAAACATTGCTTTCATTCTTTGCACGTTTGAAAATCTACCCCATATATTATTTACAAGCTGTAGCTTGCTAAATAGAAGGCATTTTCAATTGTCTTGGCTAGACTAGAACCTAAGTAATGAATTGTTATGCTTAGAATTTTCTAGACTTTGCACTCAAAGTACTTCTCCTTTCTTAAAGAGATGTATAATAAACAAGTGACACAAATTGTTATCAACTATACCTTTGTCCTTGGATTTATCCAATCCCAGCAATAGAAGTGATGGTTTGAGACTAAATTTCATTTTCCTTGTTTGAAATAATAGTAATTGGAATGTGTTTCTGTTTTGTTGATAAATGATAAGCCTTGATGGAAGGTATTCTTGAAATTGTCATATAACAGGTTTTGAGGTGCCTAGAACATCTGATGCCCTTTCTCAAACACCATGGAAGCTTCAAATTGGACTTCGAAGTGTAAAACGCTTTCGAGTGCTTCAACTTCTCTGGACAGAAAAGTGAAAGCACAAGTTGTATCAATTCTTGCATTTTGTTGTTCCTCAAATCTTTTGTGGACAGGGGTTGGGCATATGCACTTGCTAAAGAGGATGGACGTGGAAAACCACAAACAAGTTGCAAGGAAACTTTCAGATTTGGAAATAGTGATGGAAATGTCCTTTTTAAAAGTAGAGCAAGCAAATCTTGCTTTAATTGTAACCTTACTTAACGTAATGCGGTTCAAATATATGTAATAAGACCGAGATGTGGATCGTTTTAAGCATCATCGAAGACCCGTTTGGACTGAAAGATTAAATTCAGAAAAATATTAAGAAATTTGAATTCTCTAGACTGAAAGATGAAGTATAGGCCGTATTTTTTTTTTTTTTTTTTGAGGATCCACTGTAATAATGAAAAAGATTTCTGCATATATACGTAAATCGGTTGATAATATCAAAATCCGATGAATCAACCCAGGTCGACTTCAAGCAGAGGCTCGTTTATTTATGTTTTCTCATACGAATCGTTTGTCTCCAGCTATTGGAGATCACATTTCCGTACCAACTCAAGATATGCTTATTGACCTCTAAAGATTTAGTTAATCATTATCTTAAAAAAAAAAAAAGGAAAAAAAAACTAATCTCCTGATTGGTGCTCCACTTTGGATCACATTTACAATTCATTTTTTTTTTTTCCTAAAAAGTCAACCTTAGTTATCTATTTACACAATTTTGTAACTCAAATTTTAAAAATCCATAATTTTACATATACGAGTTCAAATGAGATTTTTTTAAAAAAATTATATATAATTTCAAGATGGACAAAACAAGCTCTATATTGATTTGTTTTCCAAACATGTTTTAAGTATTTTTATTTTTTAACTCCAGTAATTCAAACGCATTACCAAATGCATAATTCAATTTAAACCCAAATACTAGAATCCAAATCTTAGCATCAAGCACATGCTAAAACATTGTAATTAAGTTTAAAAAATTAATATACACATATAAACACACATTACAAATATACATGATATATGTATATTAGGCCAATGCAGGCTGGATATATCGCTTCTCCCATCCCAGTCCTACTTTTAACTCGAGAAAAAGATTTTGTCCCATCTTCATTCTCGTCTCTATCTAGTTTTGATTAAACCCAATAGAATTTCATTCCCGCGGGAAATATTGTCATCCAATTTAATGATAAAACTGTCTGTTACTAGTATCCATTTCAAAAGCTATATGCAACTTCATTCTATTGTAAAACTGTCTAAAATCAAATAAATGATGACACTAGCTACTGCCCTTTAGAAATCAGAAAAAATAACTTATAATTGATTTACCTTAAATAACGGGACCACCAACCAACGAACCAGAAACATGATGTCACTTAACGTAATCGCAAAATATTTAAATTCTGATTCTTAATTTGGGCAACCTTTAAAGTCATGGAAGAAGTCTATCTTTTACTTCATCTATTATGTACCTTTAAAAGGACAAATGTCATTTTAGAGTGGATTCGTCGTTTCTCCTTAATCATCACATGACAATCCAGTCACTCATCTCATAGTGATCTAGTCACCTACTACGTGGCGTTTCATGTTGATTTTTTTTCTTTTACTTTGCTTTGTTTTGTTTCTCTATTTTGTACGCACAAAGCACGTGTTCATCAACGAGTTATTTGAAAAACGTGGGACATATCCCTTGCTACAATTCCAAAAATAAACTTAACCTTATATCACATTTTCCTCTTTGCTGATTGATTATCCTTATCATAAAATAATGATATTATGATGATGAAAAATCCTCCCAAAATTGAAAATCTATGGTTGAAAAACAATTTGAATACATGCCTGGATTAATGAAAAACTAGAAGAATTACAAAGTTCGAGTAATGCTTGAGATATCAACTTTAATCTCAATTTTTAAATAATAATTGTTAGCTTGTTACAAGTAAGTAAATATATAGTTTTTTAATTTTAAAGACTTATTAATAAAATAATAATAACCCACGTATTATATTTATTGATATCCAAGAGTCTAGATTAGAATTGATATCCCATAATAATTTTCATGTAGAAAATATCTATACAAGTTAACAAATGGAAAGATTTGTCATTTGGTAGACAACAATATGAGTCACGAAATACATGGCATTCCAGGATCAGAGGGCCTTTTGAGAAAAGAATTACCTGGTTTTTGTAAAGTGAAACTTTTTTTTTTTTTTTTGGAGAAGGGGTTGAAGTGAAACAAGTTGAAAGCCCAACCTTGAACAAGATTCAAGCCATGAGAAGAGCTTCAGCTTTTAGACTGAGGGCTATTTGACATAATTTTTACTTTTGCTTCTAGACAATAGAAGAAGAGAAACAAAAACTGTAGTTTCTTAATAAGTGTTTGAAACCAAATAACTTTTAAAGTCAAAATAATTTTTAAAGTATTTTAATAAATACTAAAAAATATTTAATTTAAATTTTATTATAAGTTTTAAATGAAAAGAGCTTTTGACAACAGTCACATTCTTTAGCTTTAACAGAAAAGAATTCTGAAAATTATAAAATCATTTGATGGATGATCTAAATATTTTCAAAAACTAACCTGAAAAGTTAAAACAGCATCTAAAAAACTATGCCAGACAGCCCTCAACACCTTCTACAACATCGAATTCCCTTGTCTCTCTCACATTGCCCGTCTCCTCCCCAAACTCTAACACACTCGCGCCTCTCCATGCGCTCTCACCTACCTCTCAATCCAACGGCTCCCAATAGGAAGAGGACACCACACTGCCTAACGTGTCTCGACTATTAGCCATCCAGATCTGTCCTTTACGTCAGCCCTGGAAGCTTGATGAAGGTCACGTGCGACCAGCTGGTGGAGTTCTGGCACACGCTCGTCAATAATAGCCACCGGTTCTTATTGGTCGTGAAGCAGGATGTAGAGGAAGGTGTGTAGAATCGGGAGCAGGTGATTCCCCCGCAGATGGGCAAAACGACAGAAAAAGGGTGAGTTGTGGGCCTGGCTCCACAGGAACAGGTTTCGGCCCCTAAAGCTGTGGATGGGTTTTTGACCCATGGAGGGTGGAACTCAGTGTTGGAGAGTGTTGAGGCTGGGGTGCCCTTGACCTTTCGGCCCCACTTTGATGATCAACGAATCATAAGTAGATACGTGGGCCAGGTTTGGAAGATTGGAGTTGAGTTGGAGGGCCGTGATAGTTCTATGATAGTAACGACAATGAGGAGATTGATGGAAACTGAGAAGGAGATGATTCAAATGAGAATGGATAGGATGAGCAATTTGGCTTGGGATAGTGCTAGTCAAAGTGGAACTTCTTACCAAAACTTGGAAATGTTAGTCCAAGATATCAAGAAAATGAAATCCTAAAAATAAATTAGTTGTTGATCAAGATGAAATATCCAAGTGTCTTACTCTCAGAGATTTGGTGAAATAATTATTCCATTTAGTATTGTTTTTAGTTGTTTTGAAATATTATCTTGTTTTTGCTGTGAAAATAGAAAGGAGAATATATAGGAAATGATGTTGAGATCGTTTTCGAAATTCCATAGTTATGTTTTCAAAGCTATTGATTTGGGTAAAAGAAAATGTGAATTGCGATTGAGCATGTTTATCAAAAACACATGCCAAGTTATGTAGCCCTAAACAAAAATGAAAATGAAAATAAGAAAACAAATTTTAATTTGTTTTTATTTGCTTAACAAAATCCATTCTCAAAATATCTTTGTTTTTGTTTTTGTTTTCCTTTGTAAAGCATTTGCTAAACAAACGCTATTTAGGAAACATTTTCATTTTTGCTCTCAAAAAACGTGCAAAAACATTTCAAAAAAACAATTGAAAACGGAATCAAACGGGCTCAATAATTTGCATTCTCGACAATTTTATTAATATAATGTTCTATAGGCTTATTTAGTAGAGCTTTCTAGAACCTGTTTTCGCCCCCCCCCCCCAAAAAGGTCACTTTTAGTAAAAGCTCTTTTCAGTAAACTTTAAAACTTATAACAAAAGACACTATAAACTTCATTTAAACATTTTTATTACTTATTAGAAAACTTTAAATATTATTTTGACCTTAAAAGCTCATTAATTTCAAAAACTTATTGAGAAGCCAAAGTTTTTCCTTCTCTTCTTTTACTAACAAGAAGCAAAAAGAAAAATTCTGTCAAACAGGCCCTATATTCGCTTTAGAAAGGTTTTTCTTTAATCATTTTTGTTTTTCTAACCATCATTTGAATTGTCACCAAATAATGGATGTTTTTATGATGATGTTAAATTTAATAGCGTTTCATTAATTATATATATATATATATATATTTTCTCTATATGTCGTCAAGGATATGGTTTGACTAGTTAAAGATAAAAAGAAATTCATGTCTTACATTGTAAAAATACAATGATAGTAATAGACATATAAATATAATTAGTCATTTTACTTAACAAGTTGATCTTTTAGAATAGAAGTCAAATCTCTTAGCAGTGTCATACTTCTCCATTTATATTCATACGACCATGCCAGGAGTAAAGCTGACTAATGCTCAACTCCAATGTTGAACTTTACATCATTTGAACCCGATAATACTCTCGATCTTCCATCAATAGGTCATCCTTTTTTTTTTTTTTTGGTTACTAGCAGCGGTAATCAGAGCGTAGCCAAATATTTGATACCATTACTACAGCAAGAAGTTCAAATGAAGCCAAATTGTTGGAGCGGTTTCCTCCACATCAATGTTCTTCTATTTTCTCTGCCTCTCTTCATCGTGTTCCTTCCTCCCTTATCACTATGAGGCGGCGGGGTGTTGAAGAGCCTCCATGGAGGTTCACCAAAGAAACGCAGAAAAAGCAGCGCTATCCCTCAGGGTCCAAGGTCATTCTCTAGGAACCCCTCTTTTTTTGGGGTGTAGGGATCCCTCTCTTATGAAAGCCAAGTGTTTTCTTTATATGTGAGTGGCTTATTCACTAGGATGTTGCTAGACCCTTGTGGTTGAGACACATCATTAACTCATTAACGGTTTTTTTTTTTTTTTTTTTTAAGAATTATCACACTTAACATTTCCCACTCGGCTATAAAGTGGTTGGTATCCTCAATTTATTACCTTTTGGCATTCTTGATCGTAATCAAATTGACACAAGCCATAATCTTGGTGTACGTGTGGAAATTGCCCCAACATCTGCCTCCTTATCCTTAATAACATTTTTTTTTTAGTTGTTGAGGGAAAATATATTGTTTTGTTAAGGGTCTACATATTTTTACGTATATCTTGGTCGAATAATTCATATAAATGTTGCCACACTTTTCCATGTGTGCCCCTAAGTATATTTCGACTTTTGTTGTGAGTATTTTCAATGTATGGATGAGATCTCATAGGAAGACAAGTACAGTCTCGATCTTGACCATTAGTGCTTGCAATTATAATCTCAATCCCTACAAGTAAATTCTTACATCTTCCCTTTTTGGGGTTTTTTTTAATTATTTTTAATTCGATTTAGAAGTATAATTGAAATAGTGAGCGATATGAAACTCATTATCTGATTTGTAAGGGTGTTCAAGACGATTGGAACCTTCAAAATTAATATGCTGGTCTTTGATGCTTAAAACGATTAGTTTCCCGATCTTATTAAATCTAGCTCTTGTTACGAGATCTAAGAACAACCTAAATCCCCTTCTCATTTCCTATATTTTCCAGTTGGAAGCTTCCACGATCTTAAAAAGATTATTAATCTTCTCTTTCTGAGTTGGTGATTTTCCTCCATCTTCTCTACATATGAAAATCTCTTTTGGCATGCTTATAGCCTTCTTCATCTTCATTATTGTCATTATTATTAACTCAGGATCCTTTAATTTATTTCATTATCATTATCATTACTTTTAAAGAAAATGGAGATGTTAGAACCTGAACATAAAAGACCCAAGAGGTAATGGGAGAAGAGACGTAAAACACGGGTCAAGAAAAAGTACTAGGTTAGGAGACAAATCTCATGAATAATCCCCAGTGTTTGTCCCTTTTTCCTTGATGTCTTTTTGAAAAGACATCGAGGAAAACTTATCTTTTTCCACTTGAGCCTATGCATGAATTCAATTAGTAAATTTGTAATCATATTTTCCCATACATTTGCCGTCTTTTCGTTTTTTCTTTTTTTTTTTTTTTTTTTTTTTTTTTTTTTTTTTTTTTGTGCATGCCCCGAGTGTCATGTGAGTGATCATGTTGTAATAAGATGCAAGCATTTTCTAATATTTCAAAGTTTGATCTAAGAAATTCCAAGTTTTATTTAGTCTGTTGGTTTTCGGTCTATTAAATAAAAGGTTCTTAATACAGCCTGTGCCTCATCTTTCAGTCTACAGAACTCAAAATTCTGAATATGATCTTAATCGTTCGGTCTGGGTAACTCAAGGCACTCAATACGTCCTATACCTCATCTTTTGGTCTGGTGACTATACCTCATCTTTTGGTCTGGTGAACTCAAAGTTTAATATTTTACGAAAAAAGAAGGAAATGGAAAGTTCATTTTTACTTAGTAACTTTATTTGGCTAATACTAATTAGTTTGTGTCATTCAATTTTTCTTTTTAAGTTGTGCAATTTATTAAAAAAAAATATGAAATTTTTAAAAGAATAAAGTTTACTTTTTCCCCCTGCTTTATCATAAAATACCTCACAAATTTTAATTTGTAA
>CM046386.1:8184714-8234714 GCA_025413485.1 Ficus microcarpa | reverse complement strand
AAAGAACTTTTTTTTTTTGTATCACAATATATTACTATGTTTCTATTTGTATATTTTTTATACTTTACTTAATTTAATTCATTTTTTTTACTCTTTTTAATTTTTTTAAACAAAAAATTACACAATTTAATTTATTGCCTTAATATCAAAATAGTTATTTTACTTTTGATTAATAATATGATAATAAATAAAAAAATTAATCTTTTTTTTAATTTTTGAAAACACAATAAATAAATAGGTGTATAAGTAAATTTACAACAACTGACTCCGATTCCTGTTATAAGTAAACGCATGAATGAGATTGACAGTGATTCCAACTCCGATTCCTGGAACCCAAGTAAACAGCATATTCTGATACCGAATTCAGCCTACTTTGAATCCTACTTATTCTGATTCGTGATCACTCCGATTACGGGTAAGTAAACATGCCATCAATCTACAATAATTTTAACCTACATGTGCGGGGCACCGCGTGCTTATAAATTAGTAAACAACTAAAATATTATAATTTGACATATGCTATACTTGATGCCAACATAAAGTTCGTACTGTTTTATAGTGTGATTTTCCTACTTAGATTCCAAGATTGGGCACTGATAAAAGAATTTGGATCTGCATCGGGGATGCTCGAAACAAAAAAAGGAATATTCTATTATGCATCATGTTATTTGTCCTATTTATAGAGCAAGTTCTTTTAAAGATTTAATATATAAGTGTGAGTACTTTTGTATCATACAAGTATACTATTCTTAATGTATTATATATACGAATAAAAATTTCGGCAAAAATTAAACAACTTTTCCCCGAAGGGAATTAATGTGGTAGTTGGTGTTTCGCGATCATTGACTAGTGATGAAGCTTTAAGACAAATAGCTATTAACTGTGCCAGTTGGGGGGAGAGAGAGAGTAAATGAGTGAGAGCTGAGCATGACACAATTCTTAACCACAACAACAAGAACAACTCAAGAACATGAATATGGCGCTTAAAATGAGCTTGACTTTTCGTGAGGTTCCACATTTGCCAGACGGAGAGAGAGCAAGTGAAGAACGATATTATCATTAATGACATTATCTCACCCCCACGTGCTTGTTGTTAAAGCAGAGAGATGTTTTAAATTAGGGATGGGAACAAGACGGGACGAGGTCGGGGATTGCTTTCTCGTCCTAATCACATCCCCACTTAAATAGATGCGGGGCCAGGAATGAAGATTCCCCGTTAGAGGAGCTCCCCTCATACTTGCATGGTTCCCAATCTATTATAAATATAAATTTGAAAATATAATAAAGTAAAAGCAAACAACTTCTAAATATATGCAAATAAGATCTTAAAAAATAAAGCTATTAAAAGTCTTATCAAAACGTTACAAACTCTTAAAATTAAACATTTACAAAACATTTAAGCTAAAAGAAACTTGAAACCATTAAAAAAATATATATATATCATTTTCCATTTTTGTCTATTTTTCATAGTTTCAATATTCATTTTATAGATGTACATACTTTCAAAAATAATTCTAATAGTATTTTATATACTTATAAAATATACGAAATCATACATATATATACATAAATATGAGGACGGGAATAGGACGGGAAGTGCTTTTCCCATCCCCATCTCCATCCTCGAACTTTGTCCCCCATCCCCTCCCCATTCGGAGCGGATCCCCGCAGGGAATATTGCCATCACTACTCTAAGTACTTCAGATGGGCCGTCATGGGCCCAAGCTGGTTGAGAATGGGAGACTTGGGCCCCACATCTTCTTATCCAGCTAATTAATAAGGGACCACGTAGGTTAACACCCAAACATAGCATCTTCTACGCAACCCAAATAAGAGCTTATGTCTTTAATTGGTATCCATGATGAACCTTTCTTTCTTTTTTTTTTTTTTTTTTTTTTTTTTTTTTTTCTTCTCTCTGAGTATCCATCATGTGCTTAACTTTAACTGTTCCTGCTTAAATGTATAAACTATTTCTGCTTGCTTTATTTTTTTAAGATTTTTTTCTTTTATTATATAAACCTGACCCTATTAATGTAGATAAATTCTCTAGCCAAACAAGCTCATTGTTTATATTAAAAGTTTAAGCTGTAAAGGATTGAGCAGCTCTATTAACTTCTCTATATACCTGACATAAATTGGCTTATGGGTATCTATTGACTTCCCGATGGGTAACTGGCCTGTATCCTATCAAAGAGGGTGGTTAACGATTGGTGACCGGTTGGTGACCAGTTGGTATCCTATTAGAGGAGATGGCTATCAACTGATAACTAATTGGTATCTTGTCAGAGAGGATTGGTTCCGGTCGTGATCGTTAAACAACCGGTATCTTCTTGGAGGAGGTGATTACCAAGTTGGTACCATCATGGATGCTAATTGGTAACTTAAGGATATAATCGGTAATTTCAAATAAATAAATAAATTAATTAATCTAATTTGAGGCATGTCATTGTATTTTTTGCAACAGTTTTTTTTTTTTTTTTTTTCCTGTGGAAAAAAATCAATCTAAGGCTTCAGTTTGTGGCATTTCTCTAAAGAGCCCAATAATATGGGCATAGCACTCTTAGTAGAGATTCCTCACATCTGTGCCAACATTAAGTTAGACGTGTTTGGGGGTCTATATGGGTACGGGGGATTCTCCCATCCCTGTTCCGTCACATTGCCATCTCTAACCGTTAGTCCTAAACTATGAGTCTTGTTTAACTTTCACCACTAGTCTCCAGTGTAATCGAATATTTCCTAAATTTTTTTTTAAACAATTTTAGTCCTAACTCTAAAAGTGATGAAAATTTTTTGAAATGAAAAAGAAATTATCATGTGTCTGGGGATGACAATGGGATGGGTTTGGGATAGGATGATCTTCTTTCCAATCAGTGCCGCAAAGAAAAGACAATAAAAATAGTTAATTTTCATACAATAAATGAAAGTTATTACTTCTTATAAAATTTCACATATTATAAACATAATATGCATAATATATTTTATCTAAAAAATAGATATTACTAAACGGGACAGGTAAACGAATTATAAGTTTAGGGCTCCTTAAATTCAATCCCTCTCCATAAGAATTAAAAAAGTTAGCTTATTTATAACTTGAATTCATTTAGGCTTGATTTTTCCCGCTCCGTATAATAAGGATTACTGTGGACAAATGGGTTCATGGTCATCCCTATACCTATCACGCAACAACTTGAAATTTCAAAAAAATATTTATATGATATGTAAAATTCTCTCTTCATTGTTGTTAATGAGAACCCTTAAAATATTAAGTATGAAATATTTGGCACTCATTACAATTTTGTTTGTAAAGTTTTCAGTTATTTTGTGATAGGAAGATGATTATCTCAATTAAACTTTAGAAATCCTTAATCAATTTAAGTACAAGAAAACTACCCAAAAACAAAAAAACAAAAAACAAAAAATCCTTAGAGTAATGTGTCAAAAATTAGAAGTTCAAAAATAAAAATGTGGTCTTCTACTTCAGGGACTAATATTGTTTAAAATAAACAAACAACTAATAAAGGTCTTATGTGTCAAATTCAATTAACCAATTAATAATTACAAGATTAGAGGTTCTAATCAACATATAATTATGTGGTAGATTTTTCGAAATAAAACACTAATTATATCTTACAATGTTCACTTGGATTCAAGTATTCAACCAAAACGTGTTAAATCGTGCGTTTTCATGGTCTTCATCTTCTTATTCTTTTTTAGTGTTTTTTTTTTTTTCTCTTCCTTTTATCTCTTTAACTTTTTTTTTTTTTTTGGTCATTCCTTCTTCAACTTTTATTGCTTCTTTAATTTAGACCTCTCTTATTGTTTCTTTTAGTTTTTCAACTTTTAGTTTTTTTGTTTATACGCCCCTAATATGTTTTATATTTTAAGGACGATATATTAAATTACTTCTTTCTTTTCTAATTTTTCCCTTATATTTAAACATACTCCGACATAAATGTTTATCTTACCATCTTTTAAAAACGTAACCTTCATATGTGTTTTTAATTACCCAACAAAATAGTTTTTTACCCTCCAGTTTACCTCTATTTAAATATATTTTTATTCTCATAATACCCCTAAGTAATTTTCTATTACATTTCTCTCAACGAAAACGTTGAAGTGTCAATAAACGATTCAATCCTTCCACCTTTAACCAAAACAATATAATTTAATCAAAACTTTACTTTTTTTTTTTTTTTTTTGAAGAAGGATTATAACAAAATTCAATTTTGCTTCACATGCATGCTCAAAATTAATAATTATATAACTTCTACCGATTATATTACCTTTTCGTCAACGACTGGTAAGTCAGAGATGTAGTTCCTAACGACCTGATGATTACTTGCCGGAATAAACGAGAGATTAAAAAGGACATTCTCTTAACGTTTTTGGTACGACTTTTGCTGTTAAATTTGGTGGTCAGAAATTGTCTTTTTGGATTTTATTTAGTTGACTAGGTATGGCCAATGGGGTGACAGCGAAGGCCATTGAAAGCCGCATTTAAACTAGGCACCTAAATCAGCAGCCCGCCCACAGCTCACAAATGAACTTTTCATGAATAACCACACGTTAGCCCCAACCAACCAGTACAACATATTACGAACTCAACAACAACTGTCTTCTTTTACTTACAGTCAGAAAAAAAATATTATTATTAATAGACTAGCCGTGGGGCGCAGGCGCAGGCATGTGACATTTTCATGAGTTGTATAAATTTATGCCAGACTTACCACAAAACATTATCTGTAACAGTTAGTGCACCCACAAAAAATTAAAAATTAAAAATTAAAAAAAAATATTGTGGGCCCATAACGTGGTATGTTAACCTTTTGTTGTTAGAAGTTGGTATTTCTTTCCCGAATCATCAAATTACTGTTGGTTTGTTTAGCAGAGCTTCTTAAAAGTTACTTTTGACTTCTTATGTCCAAAAGTAGTTTCTGAAAGTGTTTGAATAATCTGTCAGAAGAGCTACCGGTCTTTAAAAGTGTTTACTATCGAAGTCCAAAAAAATGTGACTTTTGATAAAAGCACTACTGATCAAAATTTAAATTAGACATATTATAAACTTTATTTAACATTTAGTACTTATTAGAATTTATTAAAAATCATTTTGACCTTAAAAATTCTTTATTTTCAAATACTTAACGAGAAGTCATATCTTTTGCTTCTCTTCTTATATTGGTTAGAAGCAAAAACAACAGCTCTGCCAAATGGGCTCTATGGTAACAAAGCCACTGGGAATAGCTCAGTATATGAGGGAGGGAGATTGAGGGTTAAGGTCTGCTATATTCAAGGTTTAATCTTAGCTAAATGTAAAAACAATGTAGCTTAGGTGGTTTATTTGGAAGCTGGGTGCTTATCTATATATAGATTAAAAAAAAAGATAATTAAATAAATTATTGGACGGCACCATCTTTTTTTTTTCGTGGTTTTTAAAGATGAGTTCTATGCGAATACATTTATCATAAAATCATAACCAAACTTTTTTACAGGTGATGATGGGGAAAGGTTGTTAGATCATAAAGTTAGTGGGCAGTTATGTTGTTTATATTTGAATTGGATGTCTTTTTTTCTTGAACTAAGCCCTCGTTTGATAAATCATTTTAAACAAAAAAAACTCAACTCATTTTTGTTTTTGTTTTTGTTGTTTTTTTTTTTAAAGTCAACAACTCTTTTAACTAGTTTATGTAAATCCAATAACTCCAACCCAAATATTTAAACTCAAACTTGCCAACGAACCCAAACTAATTTTTAAAGATAAGTTATATCCAAACTTATTTGTCATTTGTCATATGTATAATAAGTGGACCATTAATTTTATGCGGCTCCCGTTGTAGTATATCGACAAAAATGAGAGCCTTATTAGATCTCGTCACCACAAATGCAATAAGGTGCTCGGTGGGGACAAAGTAGAGATAAAAAAGCTAAGCGTTGTTATGAAAATCAAATTAATGTCTAAAAAAAATGATAAAATAAAAATAAGAGTATTCGCTACTTAAAATTCCAACATAATCATATACAAACAACGAGATCCTACAAACGAACATCACAGATCAATCTTATTGCTATCTGATGATCATGTTCAGACACCCTTTATGGAGCAGTCTTGGAAAAACCAATATTTTATATATATATATATATATATTATATTATATTATATGATAAAGAGAATGGGAAAATATGTCATTTTGGAATTAGATCAAATAAATTACTTCTTATTAGTTGTAACATCGATCGAGGCCTTCTCATTCTTGGACTCAACTCTCCCATCTGTCCCTGCAAGCATAGCATACTTATCCTTTCTGGTCAAATTTGTGCACTCAAATCCCAATGTGCCAGCCAAAACTCGTTGAATGTAGTTAGCAACTTCAATGGCGGATTTGCCTCCTTTGCAGGTCAAATCCGTAGGCAGTTGGCTCAAGAAAGTGATCTCATAAGTCGGCATAGGATTCATGAACACAAAGTACGGGTCCAAAAGCTTGTGACCCCTAACCGTCGTGCCGTAGAAAACACTCTGCTTGGTGTTGATAGCGACGGGGACAATCCTATCGGTTAGCTCGGCGAAAAGAGCGCTGAATCGGAGAAGAAAAGGCTCTCGGCAAGTAGTCCCTTCAGGGCAAATCACCAAATCGCCTTCCTGGAGAAGGCGTTTGATGTTCGCGGCGTCCTTCTCTCGCTCCCGAGACAATGCCACGGCCTTGATGGGGGATATGATCTCGGTGAACTTGCTAATGCTGTATGTCACGCAGCTGATCTTCCTACCGAGGGCGACAGCCGTGACGACGGGGTCGAGGACAGTGCGGTGGTTGCAGACGAAGAGGACGCCGCTCTCGCCTTTCTTCGGGGGCGGGGGAGGGTTGCCTTTGACGACGACCTTGATTCCCAAGAGCTTGTAGTTGTACCAGGCGAGTCTCTCGGGGAGAGGGATGTTGAGGTAGACTCGGAGAATGGAGAGGATGATTCCAATTGGGAGCCACAAGAAGGTCAAGAGGGCCGCTAGTGGGGTTGGCCTTTGCACAAAACGGCCCTCGTGAAATATCACTGGACTTGGAAGCTTGTTCCTTGGCACTGGCTCACACTTTGATTTTGGTACCATGTATCCTTCCTGCTCATATCAAATAATCCCACGTTATTAACTAAGACACACACACACACACACACACACACACATGTATTTTTTGCTTGAGAAAAAAAATAATAATAAAAACATGAGAAATTACTTTAATAGTGAGAAACAATTATTCTCGTCCGTACTTAATATATGTACATTTTTTATTTTTTCAGAGATAGATGATATGCGCATGTCTTAAAACTGAAACCTTAACCATAGCACATCTTATTATATACTATTGATAGAAATTACTTTTATTTGTTAGATTAAATTTTTAATTGTCCGATTTATAAGGATCATTTTATAAATTTATGACATGAGACACATTACTTTTTTTTAATAATTAACGCACGACACACAATTGTTCCAATCATAGGGCACACAATTGAAAATTTAATAACTAGATTAACATTTTTTTATTGGTTGTGTCAAATAAGAAATACTAATGCATAAATTCCTCTTTAAACTTTGATTAAAATTCGATGATTGGAAAAAAAAGAAAAAAGAAAAAAGGAGACATATAGGCTAATACTTCTCTAACAAATCATAGTCAATAGTATTTTTATGAAAATAATTGAAGTAAATAACAAACTTTTAAAATATTTCAAGTAAATAGCAAATTGAAAATTTATTTTGTGCATTAAAATTTTATTAGGTAAATTATAAATTTACTTCATAAATCACATATTTACTAGACATAAATAAATTATTTACCTAATAAATTTATTATTTACTACTATTTAGTTTATTATTTTACGAAACTACTATTTACTTCTTTCTCCCTAATTTTTTAATAAAAAAACCTTTTGATGGATACTAAGTTCCTTTTTGATGATTTTTCATTAGAATAGACACTGTATTAAAACTATTGATGGTATCAGAATCATATCAAAATGAAAGAGCCTAAAAATTTTAAAAAAATTTAATAAAGACATGAGACGATCTATAACTAAATTTTATCAATTTATATAATTATGGTCTTATTTTTTTTCACCCCTACCAAATAATAATTCTGTTTCAAATTTTTAGCTAACTAAATAGAAAATATAGGTAAATAATTGCTAAGAGAATCTTGACTTTAGGTCCTTTGTTTGGTTTAAATTAATGAATAATTGCCTTTGTTTCCGACTTCTGTCAAATTTGCTAAGTCTATTTATGCATGGTGGGCCTGCTATAAGTTGTTGAAATTTACCAGTATTGAATGTCTGATGCAGCCAGTAACATTCCTTTCTTTTAATTCTTTTAAGTTTCGTTTAGCATTTGAGTTAAACTCCAACTAAACTGTACTTTTTTATCTTAGTTTTTATTTATTTTTTTAAAAAAGTTAACAAAAATTACAACTAATTTTTCAAAGTCCACTAATTCCAACTTAAAAATTATATTTTTAACTGGTGAACCAAACGCAAGCTTAAATATTTTTTTGCGTCTCACAAGAAACTAATCATATAGGTTTCATACTATTACTAAGATGTTCTATTTGTTTTTCTTTTTTCTTTTTTCTTTTTCCTACATGGACAGTTGAAACAAACTATTATGTTTTTCAATAAAAAGCCACAAAATGTTTAAAAGGAAATTGAAGACAAAATCAATCAATAATGTTGAAAGTGAAACGTCGCATTTATATATTTACATATTTATCTACATGAATTTTTCAGAAGCACTGCATGTGCGGTGAGTTATGTGATTGGAGTAAATTTATATTTAATACCGGGTATGGAGTTCTTACTGGACATCAACATCTCATGTATTGTCAGTTGTCCTACGGAATGTTCAATAATGTGAACATTACTGCTTGCAATTCATTTAGAAACAAAGATTTTTATATTAAGTGCCGGTCTGGATTATAATAGATTAAACTCATAATTTAAATAGGAAATTTAAATTTCTATGACAGAAAATACTATAAAAGGATGTAGGAAAAAAATTAAAATAAAAAATAAAAAGAGAGTGAAAAATGGGGTGTCAACTGATTGCACAAGGAACAAAGAGGACAAAAGTGTTTTCAAGTATAGAAACCGTTAAAAGAGAGGCAAGGTGAGAGTGTCTCTCTGTGTGTGTGTCTCTGTGTGTGTATATATATATATATATTGCAATATGGTGGACCATCTGGAGACTTATTGACAATAATGAAATTTAGATACCATTTACTTACATGAAGATGGAAAATGTTTGTGAACAAAAGAATTATTATCATTAACGCTCTCACCTACCATGTAACAAATCGAAAAGCCAAAATGACTATATATGCTAATTTATTAATTTGTACCGCCTTGTGTTTTTTGAGCTAAGAGAGAACTGCAAAAAAAGGTGCATTTAACACAGAACATGCAAAATTCACAGTGAAAATGGAAGGGATAAAGTAACAAAACTTGTTCAAAAAAAAGTTTTACCCTAGCTAGAAACAAATAAAATAAAAAAATAAAAAAATAAAAAAATAAAAAATAAAAAACTTACCTTGCAAAGTGACATGAAATCATGGTCAGTGTCTCTATCTCCAAGGCCTAAATCTGGCATGGCCGTTCCGAATTCTTTAACAAGAGCTTCTCTCTTGTGTTCTCCGACGAGAACGCCGGGTTCCTTCACGAACCCCGTGGCTCTCCCGGACTTGGTCACTTCCAATTCAGTGCCCAAAACCTTATCAGCTCCCATGAAGCTCTTCACAAATGGCTCAACCATGATTCTCGGATTGGCAGTGACGATATATCTCTTCCCAAAGGCACTGAACACTCTCCAAGTCTCCGGGTGAACATCCTCGGCATAGAACTTCGGTAGAACCGAGCGTGAAACGAGCTCGACGTCTTTTATTTTGAGCCCGGCGAAGGAGATGAAGATGAAGGCTTTGATCGCCACGGCCTCGGACACGAAAAGGTACGTGAAGTAGACAAATGGTACGGACAGGAGGAGTATAAGGCCTCTAAGGAGACTTCCGGCCTCAATGGCGACGAGCATGTAGTACGGAAAGGCGCTCGAGGAGACGAGGAGTGTCCCGTCTAGGTCGGCAGCCACCGTTTGGTTGGTCCGGCCCTCTGCACTGCATTTGGAGATCGGATCGAACCGGCGGTGAGCCCCCATAGACAAAATAAGAGTAAGGGTGGAGAAGGACAGAAAAAATGGGAATAGGGAAAGTGTTTGTGTTTTCTTTTATTGCCTATGGGGGTGAAGAGAGTAGTAGAGATGTTTGGGGGTTTTAAAAGGAGAGGAGATCAAGGAAGGCCACGTTGGTGAAGTTGCTGTTACCATAAATATATTATGTGGTTGAGAGGGAATTGTCAAAAGAAATTATTTTATTTTATTTAAATGCTATATTATATACATATATATATATAAAGTTCTTTATTTTTACAAGTTTGTAGAGAGGCAAGGGTAAAAATGCGTGTAGGAGAGACTAATTTTGCGTGCAGATTAGGGCAGTTGTGAGAGGAGGGGAGAGAGGGTCCAAGTAGTAGTTGGAAGTCTAGGCCACACCCACATTAACTCATTCAATTGGCCAACTTTTTAGTTTATAGGCGCCGGCCACGCCGCGCATTAAAGCTCGGCTTTTAGGTCCCTTCTTTTGGTTTTTGGCTTACAAGGCTTATAAATTTGCAATTAACGTGTAGTTGTGTTCAATTTTCCACGTTTATAATAATGTAGTTGGTAACTGTCTTGGGGGTACTAAATTTGCCTAAATATCTTCGTGTAAACGTGTTCGCATCTCTAGAATTAAAACTCCGTATGGTAGAAATAAAAGAAAACGAGAAAGGAAAGAAAAATTAATTATATTCAATCGAGCTTGCGTAACACGTTTTTTGTCAAAGGATAAGGCCTTCAATAAACATTTATATCAATATTTTAGAAACCCCTTTGATAACACATATATGCTAATATATACTAGTCGTCCTTTTTCTGGACTTTTGTTTCAACCCAAAAAAAAAAAAAAAAAAAAAAAAAAGAAAGAGAGAGAGAGAGAGAGAGAGAGAATGATAAAAGGATTCTTTAAGGTCATTTGGCAAATAGAATTGGTAAAAAAAAAAAAAAGTGGAGATTTTACATTTTTTTTTATTTACTTGAGGGATCGTTTGGAATTTTAGTTCCAACCTATATATTGTAGGTTGGTTTTGAAAACTCCAACTCCAATTAATTAAAGTATAAATCTCCCATCTATTTTTCTCTGACATACTCTTTTTTTTTTTTTTTAAATAAAACCCAAATTTTAATAATTCATAATTTTCTTTTTTCAAACCAAAATGAAAGGATTTTTTTTTCTCTAAACGCTTATAACGAACAAAAACCATTCCCCCCCCCCCCTTTTTTTAACACATTTCAAATATTTATATAATTCAAATGTCGCAGTTAATTATCAATTCGTATTTAAACCAAACATACATTTCCAACGATCATATCCAAAATCTAACTCCAATCTATGTTCTAAATGGGCCCTTAGGTTGTCAACTTATAGCCGAGGACAAAAATGTAATTTTTGGTAAACCTTAAATGGATTTAACTTTTCCATCCAAAATTAGAAAGTAAAAGTGGGCGAGCCGCACTACATCTTTTATCCAATGTATTTTCATTTACATCCTCTTATCCTTCTTACCAAATAAATTACTCTACCATTCTCCATTCAGTTATTCCTCCTTCCACTTTCTTTCCTTCTTCTTTTCTATCCTACTAAACAGATTAGACTTTCTTCAATATATTTGTCAATGCCACTGCTATATTATTATAAAAGAATATGCAAAAAAGAAAAAAAAAAAAAAAAACACACACACACACATTTGACATGTGTGATGTGCACCAATGTATCATACAATTTCTAATACAGCATCTACCTTTTATCATCATTATCTAATTTTATAATTTATAAAATTAAAATTTCAATATTTAAATAATTTGTAAATGACAAAACTATAACAATTAAATGAAAATATTAAGATGTTAATCGATAACAATCAAATGCTAAAATTACCCTCTATTTAGGAGAACCATATTCTATCATTTCAAAATTTTTCATTTCCCAATATTTTAAATGGATGTTCGGGAAGCAACATTTGAAATGGTATGAAATGTTACAAAAAGTTGCCATTTGCAACTTTTACAACTTTTAGGCAAAATTCTTAACATTAGGTGGACAATATTTTGGTCATTTGGATGTTTTTTCTACGGTGTTAAATGTTTTCATTCTATGTTTTCATCCAAATGTTTCTCCCAAATGGAGCCTTCCTATCAATCCATATCTGCTATCATGCTGCCAAAGCATGGGTCTCAGCCGGTGGGAAATTTTTCATTGAGCTTACCATATAACAAATGTGACATCAAAGATAACAGTCTAATATTGGCGAAGCATTTTTTCTCTTAATTAACAAATTAATTTAACACTCAAAGATGCTTTTTAAGTCTGGCTCAAATGCACTCAAATATTTGTTAAAACGCCTATGAGAAATAATGTTTTTTCGTTGCAAAGAAAAATATTCTATTAGCGATGCTTTCGGACCATTATCTAGTGTTTCTTCATATGGGCAGATTTTATAATGCTTGAAAATAATGCCCACTACCTATAGGTATTTTCTACCTAAAACTCATTTAGACATTCATATCCTCAAGGTTTATTGACTTCGAACTCAAAACCTAATGGTCCATTTGAATGCATCATTGCAGTTGTGATTATAACAGTTCAATGTAATATTTGTTTGAGTGAACAATTATTGAATTGAAATTATTTAATTTTTTCACTATTTTACAATAATTCAAATCAAATCAATATCCAAATTTTTACTTTTTAAAAATTTATAACACACTCATTTTATTATCTTTACACTATTTAAATGTAGCATTTAATAAAAAACAATATTCCAACACATATTTAATTAGAATACACCTATATTTCAATACAAGTATTCAAATTCCATATGAGTATTTGAATGCCATATATAACGAATTATAGATAAGTAATAATCTGAGGACATAAAATTAATTGCAAGAAAAATTACTACATTTTCGAATTTGCTAAAAGCTACTAAGTAAAAATAAAAAATAAAAAAATGGCGTAATTAAATATGTACAGCGACAATATAAAATGCTCGAAGTTAGGTTTAGAATTAAAGGACTGTACCTTTTTTTTTTTTTTTTTTTTTTTTTTTTTTTTTTTTTTTCTGGTCTCTCTAGTCTCCTATCAAGCTAGTGACCGAACTCTGGCATTTTACTTGATGATCAAAGGGACCTTCATGTTTTTGGTGTTAAAGTTTGAATTGTAGAATTTGAATTTGGATTATTTATATATTTAATAAGACGCTTGAATTGCTTAAGTTAAAAAGTGTAAAAACTTGAAATGTTTTTGAAACAAAAATCAAT
This sequence comes from Ficus microcarpa, assembly GCA_025413485.1. Lineage (NCBI taxonomy): Eukaryota > Viridiplantae > Streptophyta > Magnoliopsida > Rosales > Moraceae > Ficus > Ficus microcarpa. Next base: position 8,221,276 of record CM046386.1, on the reverse strand, counting down.
ATAGAGCTTGTTTCATTCGTCTCAAAATTCTATGCAATTAAAAAAAATTATGTCATTTGGACTTGTCTATGCAAAGTTATGAACTTTTAAAGTTTGAGTTACAAAACTATATAAATGGTAAAGCTGAGAGAAAAAGATAAAAATTGAATTGTGATTATATGGTTTGGATTGAAATACCAAACACTCGCTAGTCAATGAACTTTACAGCTCCTGCTAGCTTGTTTATCAACCATGAACGTGTGGCTCTCTTAAGTGAATTCATTCTCCGCTTCTTCAATAAATTCAAATTTTTTTCTTTTTTTGTCCACTTTAATCTTTTAAGGATCATCGTGCTGTGGTTTTATTTAAGTTAGCTTCTTTTTATTGAGTTACAATTTATCTTCTACCTTTTATTTTTAATGATAAAAAAGAGATTAGTGATGTCCATGTATATACCCTCAATTATTCTACTTGATAAGTACACATGAGTAACCTGAACTAGAGGTGCATGCTTGCTAGCTCGCTCTATGCTCTTTTTCAATTTTCTTCTTTTAAATAAAAAATGAGTTCGGGTACTTCTTTTCATTTTTTTTTCCCGATACAGATGGGTGATGGGGCTTTTTTGTGGTGGCCATACCGACATGGAGAGTAGGTGTTCGTGGCCTCCTTCAGTTGGTCATGGAGGTATCGTGAGCTACGTCAAGAGGTCGAACACTCGAACGACCTGTAGGTGTGTTCATAGTGCTCTCTTTTACAAGCCACAATGTCGGCCCCGGCTGGAACGAGCTAAACTCGAATGACCACGAGGAAGACGGTTCTGAGGGTGACACCTGTTGTGATTCTGGCGCCGTATGGATGAAGACTTCTCAATAAAGGAGATCTTGAGATGAACATATGGTGTGAGAGGGGAACATGAATAGTTTATGGAGAGATGATCTTGGTGAATGGATGGTTTCTTTGAAGCTTAGTATGAGGGTTTAGATCTATCGTTTAGTTATAAGTAGTGATTGAGGTTTGAAATATAGAGTTCCTAAGGGTGGCTATGTACTTAAGGTGTTCCTCCATCGTAGAAATGATCTAATTAGAGAGATTCTTCCCTTTTGGTCGTGAATGGTAAATGAAATGTGAGACAAATGGCTTATAATAGTATTTAAGGGGTTGATGGTTGTTTGTTATTTGTATTAGAGTAGAAATAAAGGGTATTGAAGAAGTTGTATACTTTGGCACGCCTACTCCATTGGTTCTCCATTGTTGGAGATGTTGCCGGAAGTTATAGTGTGTTGGAGAGGGTATCCTCTATTGACCATTTGTTATGGGTGAGGAATGGTGAAAGAAATGCTACTTTTGTGATGGTGGTTGTGATGGTTCCATGTTTCAGGTGCACCTCCGTAAGGGAGTCACCTGAGCTAGAGAGGGTCTACTTTCTTGACCATGAATGGTGAATGAAAGGTGAATGGAATGGTTGTTAGAAGTTTTGAGGGGGGTTGAAAGTGTCTGATAGTCTTTTTGATTATTTGATAAATAATTATATTTACATTTTATATTTACATATTAATTACTAACATTATAACTAAGGTATTTACTAGGTAATATGATAATTTCCGGTAAATCCATTATTAGCCTTTGCATAATTCGAGATATTTACTGATTAAAACCAACATTTACATTATATCATGGTAAATACATGATAAATTGCCATAAAAAAGAAAAAAAAAGTTACATTTTATATTATTTTATAAGAAATCCCTTAAACCTAAATAATTTCAAATCAGCCCCAAATTTATAAGAAAATTGAAATCCCAAACTTGAAACCCTTATTTCATCATCATCAAACTTGAAACCCTAATTACCCAATCTCCAAATAGCTATAGGAGAAGATGACAGCACCAGCGCCAGAACTGAAACGAAAAAGCTGGAGTTGATCTGCCAAAAAAGGAAAACCATAAACCAACAAACCCAAACCCAAACCCAACCACATAGCGATGGAACTGAGGGAGATCGTGAGTCACGCCTCACCGAAGCTATTTCCGATGCAACTTGCAACTTCGAGAACGGAAGCTTGTGTGATTTCTGATGGCGCCTGCATGATTTCTGATGGCAACCCACACCTTTAACAGCGTCATCGCCGATGAGGAGGTGCTTACATCTTGGCCCGCGATTTTGCACCTCTGACACGAAAATGAGTTCACTACAATGGCGACAGTGACAGATGATCACGAACCTCTACTCGTCGACGAGATCAGCGGTCGCCTGGAGCGGTCCTCGTCGCCGGAGAAGAATAGCAACTCCGATGGAAGCATATGCAAAGGGCTTGGGGGAGGACAGGGGTAGATCTGGAATTTGGGGAAAAAATAGAGGGATTATGCTATTTTGTTCCTAACTTTTAAAACATGCTATAATGTTTAATTAGTACATATAAATATGCTATTTAGTACAATTACCGTTTTTTAAAAAAAGGGCTCTTTGTACATATGACATATCCTCTTAAGAACGTGTCTAGTGGAGTGTATGAAACAAAAGGAAAAAAAATGATATACCATTTTTTTTTTTTTTGAAATGGGAAGTTTATTAAATTTAAAAAGGAGATATAAAAACATAAAACATAATAAATGACTTCGTATTACATGAGACAAAATACTTAAATAAAAACGGATCCATCGATAAGTAAATTATGATAATGATTAAATGGAAAAACGTATGTTTGAGGCCTAACAACGAGTACATATCTCAGCATACTGAAATCGAGCACATATGAGGTTTTTTTTTTAACAAAAACCTGACAATTGATAGAATATTTCGATCAATTGAGAGCCAAGACTCAATAACACTAGAATCACCATTAACTCTGCATATGAGCAATTCTAGCGAGACTAAAACAACGCCAAGACTTAGATCAGTAGGCAAACAATTAACGCGAAAGGTAGGAAGACTACTTCTATTATTAGAATTACAAGCTAAAACACAAAACTTAGATAAAAGACAGCGAAGACATCGCCATTGTTACACATAAAACTACTAACCAAAAAACAAAGAAACTAATCATATAGAAAGAGTACTTGTCGAAAACAAGATCCATGTTGTCGAGAGAAACTGAGTTGCCAAAGCCGAACTACTACGGAACTTCTCCATCTTACTCTTTCCCGCATGCAACGCCGATCCTCCTTCAATGGGTTTGTCTCTTTCAAAACTCTCGCCATATGATTCTCACATCCATCCCTAGGGCCAGGAAATCAGAGACAGTCCAAAGGCTGTCACTAAAGTCCGACTCCAAGAGGAGAAAACAATTTAAAAACCCTAATTCTCATGCGTTCAAGAAAGAAGAGAAGAGAGAGAAGATGAAAGTTTCTATTTTTTTAAAGGAAAAGAAAGTGTCTCATTGACATAAATTTAATTCCTCATGATACAAGGAATTAAATAATACGCATGACTATAGTATTTTCACTTCTAAAAAAAATTAAGACAAATAAATGAAGGGGTTTATAGCTAAATAGCCTTTTTTAAATAAATTTTTTAATAAATGATCGAAGTTTCTAAAATTTAATTAAAAGGCTATTATTTTTTAAAAATAGTTAATCAATTTTCTTGAATGGTCAATCAGTGATTGATCACGTAGTAATCAATTAGTGATTAACTAACGGTCAATCATTGATTAATCATAACGTAAATTACTAAATTTCATAACCAATTGTTGATTAACCATAAGTCAATCACCAATTTTCATAGCCAATCATTGATTGACTATTAGTCAATTACTGATTGATCAAACCTGAAAATGTTCAACGGTCATTTTCTTAAATTAAAAAAAATTTGGGTCATCTATTATATTAAGTGATTAAAAACAGTTACCTAAACCTAATTTTTTATACATAAATAAATAAATAGCTTGTCCAGCCATTTATGTAATGGCTCCAAAAAGATTTAGCCGAGCCAGAAGGAAAAAAACGTAAATTCATTTAATTTAATACAGATCTCTCTTGCGCAAAGTTGAAATGCTTGACTTATCTAACAAAAATTAAAAAAATGAAATCAAATAAATAAAGTTGAGATGCTTGACTTAATTGAATGCAAGCTAACCAAAGCGGGTGCTTTATTTCTGGATGAGTCGAGTTGATCTATTTCCTTTTTAACATTTGACTAAACAACAAAGAAAAAATAATTAGACTTTTTTCTAATTTTTTTTAATTTATAAATCCACAGAATAAATATTTGAAAATTTTCTTATTGCACAAGTTTCCACTGCGGTGGATATCAATATCAACCAACTCGATGTTTCTCAAACTCATAAGAAACGGTTAACTTGAAAGAATCAATAGAAATCACAAAGTACAGAGAATATATGCATATATATATATATATGTTTATATATATATGTTTGCGACTGCCATGAGAAAGGGTAATGTTGTTAGTTGCGGATTTTGTTGTTGAGGTTAGGAAACCACCTCTGGTTCTCCAAACTTCCACACTTAACATGCCGCTGCCAACGACTCTGATGACGACGTGTCTGCATTATGTTTCATTATTAAAAATATCTACACATACACAAAAATATGTGCAACATGTATATTGAATGCATCGTATTTAGATTTTCTTACATTATACTATTCAGATATTGATATAAAATATAAGTAATATTATGTTAGGGTTTGTTTGGAGGAGATTATGAAAATGTAGTTTTGAAAGTTTATGTTTAGTTAAAAAAAATTATTTGGAGCGAAAACGTTTTAAATCTTGAAATACATTTGGAAAAAAAATAAAAAATCAATGTAGATCTTGTAATATTTCTTTCAAAATTCTTCATATAATAAAATAATAATAATCTCATTTGGACATAAAATATCAAAATTATGGATATTTAAAGTTTGAGTTTAATGTAGATTTAGAGATCAATTTTGAGTTGAAGAAAAAGACTAGAAAAAGTTTTGGAAACCAAATGTCCAAATGTGCCTCTAAAAGGGCCCTTGCCCTTGAATCACTAAAATAACCAGACAATTTCAAAATAATATTTTTTAATAATACTTGTACTTTTTACTAATATCTAAACAGCAACATGTAATGAGATTCTAAATAAAAATATATATGTAAATTAACTAGTTGTTACATATTTTTAAATAAAAAGTTATAACTACCAAACGTATTCGGCCATTGGATATAGGACATTTCTTATATATATAGACGCATGTATTTTTATAGGATCCTTCTATGGAGCGATATCTTATTTTGCACTATGATGTCCTACTACTAGAAAAACCTTTTTAACTATTGGTTTAATCTATTAACATCTGATATATAAATGTCCATCTTAAAAATTTACAGCGTATGATATTGACCTATTTCAATCATGAATCAGACTGTTGAAATTTCAATTCGACGACCAAAACAAAAATTTTTATATCAATAGTGCTACAAAATAGAAGGTTCTATCGAAGATGTTTTCATTTAATGTTTTTTTTTAAATAATTTTTATCATTTTTAATTTTACCAATCATCATTCAAGTTATAAAAATAAATACATACTTCAACAATTATTATAAATATTTTTGACCGACTTAATTTGCTAAAATCGTCCTTTTTATATCACAGAATTAACACAGGGATACTTATTTACATATACAAATTGGAATAAAAGTTATATATTTATATATTGTACTCACCAAAAACATCTTTGTCCCAATGTAGCCGTATGTTTATGCTCATATACTTGCACATAGGATATGTTTTTGTGGAATATAATTTTAAAAAATTAAAATATTAAAGTGAATGTTAAACCGTATTAAAGGTGGGTTTCGCTGGCAGAACCAGAGATGGCAGTTAATGTAGACAGTTGCAATAAACCAACTATATTTTCCAAATAATTTTTTTTCTAAATGGCATCATCATATTTTGCTTCATCAAAGTCTTTGTTTGTTTTTTTTGTTTTTTTTTGTTTTGTTTTGTTTTTTTTAAATCTCAGCAAAAGAGAAAAGGAAAATTTGACAGCAAGAAACTTTAGTACATGTTAAAACTCGCCTACTCCAAATCCCCTCTGATAGTTGAACATTATATATCTTATTTTAATCTTAATCTTAACTCTTATAATAATAATAACAACAATAGCAACACATATATAAAAAAAAGAAAAAAAAGTGTAAATAACTACTTCCTATTTGCTGACACCTGCACGGTTTCATCCCCCTCTCCACCCCCCTCCCTCCCTCCCTCCCTCCCTCCCTCCCTCCCTTCCTCTTTTTTTTTTTTTCCTTTTCTTCTTCTTGCTTTTGTTTCACGTTTCTCCTACTTTTTATTTTTGATTTTTGATTTTTATTTTATTTTTTACCTTTTGCTTTCTCTTACTTTTGTCATTATCATCTACTTCCTACTCTCTCTCTCTCTCTCTAAACTTTTTCTTGTTTTTGTCTTTTGTGCTTTTTTGTGTTTTCTCTTTAACTAAATATTCCAACATATAAGACTTTTCCTTTTTAATTTGCCCAATTCTTTTATCACAAATAAGATGATCCTATTGAAACATCAATTTCTTTATTATCTTTCTAACTTAATTTTATATATATAACAATTTCATTAGACCATATTATTCAAAAATTTCATCGATTATTTTCATCATGGTTTTTCTTTATCTCAAACCGTATCCTTTTTTCTTTTAATATTAACTTATTAAGCAAGCATTTCTAGTATCAGTTGCATTCAAAAAAATTTTTTTTTTCTATTTCAACCACTCAAGTCAATTATTACAACTTTGCGACTTAAATTTTAAAATCCCATAACTTTGTACATATACAAGTTTCAAATGGAATTTTTTAAAATAAATTATATGGAATTTTGAAACGAATAAAATAAGCTCAATATTTATTTATTTATTTATTTTTCTGAATACGTTACAAGTTTTTATAATTTTTAGCTCCAGCCATTCACAAGTACCAAAAGCACAACAATTTAACTGAAATCCAACTCAAAGAACTCAATTCAAATATGTGCACAAAAGGCATGCTAAAATTTTGCTTTTCAACAATTTATCCTCACTTTTTCCTTCTTTATTTTCTTCATGATTTCTTTATTTTTTTAATCATATTTTTAAATTATGCCTTATTCAAAAACTAATTCTTAATGATTTATTATGTTTAAAGATATTTTTTCCAATTATATTCATACACAAATATTCTTCTTAATTATATTCATACAAATTTTAACAAATTTAGCACACACGTGCGACTAGTATTTGTTTTAAACAAAAATAAACTAGTCTGAAGGATAAAACAAACTATTTTGAAAATGCTTACAAAACCACCCTAAATGAACGGAAAAAAGAAAATTATAAAAAAGAATGAACGGGAAAATTATCGCATTAATGCGTAGCGGAATATGCCTTATTAATGGAAAATATATCCGAAGAAAGAGGAGTACATCATATTCTTGAAATAACTATTAATGTTTTCCCATTTAAAATCGCCATATTGCACATTGAATACAAGAATAGGTATCAAGATCTGCTATTCGCTTTATCAATCTTTTCATTTAAGCGTTGATACCTTGTCACAATTTGCCACCTAAGATAACATTAAAGTCAACAAATTAAATGGAGTACCAACAACTTACTTTTTTTTTTTCTCTCTCTATTTTCATATGACGCTTTCTATCTACCCAAATAAATTGAATGCAGAAATCGGAACACGGTTGAAATTCAGGAAAACAACTTTACGACTTAGAAATTACAGATTCCATTCTCCAAATGTTGGAGTCAATATTCACCATAGGAGGCGACGGTGTATTACTTCGATCCACACTTCGTCTTCTTCATCTTCAGGAGACGAGAGACAAAATATCAACTCCAATTAGCATCGAAAACGCCAATGCTACAACCAAAAAGAAAGAAAGAAAAGAAAAAAAAAAAAAAAAGGGTTTGTGTTTTTTGGTGATAAATCGAAGAAAAAATGTTTTAAAAAAAAATCATTTCATTTATAACATCTGAATCAGCTATATATTATCCTTTTTCAACCATTTGGTTGTCACGGTCAATCATTTTATCAATTAATCAATCAAATCGCCTCCTCTCTCAAATTCTCACTCTTTGCCCCTCTAATCTCTATCACCCCTATTGGGGTTTCATCTCCGCAGATCTGTTCTCTCTTAGGCATCTTTTTCTTTGTTTCCGATTTTTATGCTTTTTTTTTTTTGTCCCCTCAACTACGTTTGTGTCATGCATGTGTCAAAAAAGTTTGAAAACAAAAACCTTACGATTTTCAAAAAGGTGTAAAGGATAAATTCAAAGATGGGAATCCGCTGGTGATAGAAAAAAAAACAAAAAACAAAAAACAAAAAAAAAAAAAAAAACCAACTTCCGTTAGAACACCGGTGTTGTTGACTCGTTATCTTAGGTGGCAAATTGTGATGAGCTGTCAATGTTTAAATAGTGAGACAGTTAAAGGGATAGCCTAATGAAGACAACAAATCTGGGTTCTAAATCTTTCACAAAGTATCAAATTATGCAATACTCCGAAGCAATTATTTCCATATCTTTCTAGCTATTGTAAAATTTTTTATCATTGTTATTATTATTCTTTTTTTTTTTTTTTTTTTTTTTTTTTTCTGTTTAGTGACCGGAGCTTTAGCCACAACGTATGAATTGAAAGAGAATATGATTCAAAATTTACTTTCATATAATTTTCCATAAGGGATGAAAACATTTGACTTAGACTACTCTGTTTTACATGTATTTACCACCAGTACTACTCAAACTTGTCACCTTTCAGCAAATTGCCTCCAAAACTTCTAATTTTGGCAATTTGCAACATGAATCTAATAAATTGTTGCAATGTCGTACCTCTATATAAGTTTTGTTTTCCATTAAAATAGTCATGCATGCCTCTTCTTAAAATGGAAACCATTTCTAACAAAAAAATTTCCAAATATAATGTAAACCCTAATGCCAATATTTCAATTTTAAATATTTAATTTTCTGTAAAATTAACTAAATGGTACATTGTAACAATTTAGTAAATTCAAGTAGTAAATTGTCAAAATAAAAAATATGACGGGTAGATCGCCAAAAAATAACAAGTTTAAGGGCATTAGTGCTAAATGCCCATGTCTTTGCAGATACATTTAATTGAATGCTTGGGATCTCGTCAGCCTTCCGCATGATTTCTTTCTTACAGATATTTATACATATACATATACATGTATAAATTACTTTTGAGGCATGCGTGTTGCACATGCATTTTAATTTATTGCATTGTTAAAGATGTGTAAAATTAATTAAGTGGGGACATATTTGCGAAAAATTACTTTAACAAGATAAATGAGGTCAAAATAAATTTCAATGAGATATATTTAAAAAGGTACAAAACTTTAAGGGAAAAGTTTAAAAGAGGACAAAAAAAAAAAACAAAAAAAAAAAAAAAAAAAAGAGAGAGAGGAAGGAGGGTAAAAAAAAAAAAAAAAAAAAAAAAAAAAGGCAAAGGAAGACATATCTATTATCTATTGGCTGAGAGAGAGAGAGCGCGTAAAAGAAGGTAAGATAATTAAATAAAGAAATTATGAAAACAAAAGGAAAAAATGGAAAAAGTGTACAAAATATAATAATTTAAGCTCTCGTTTGATTCACCAATCTAAACTCAAAATTTCATCTCATTTTTGTCTCTTTTTTGAAAAATCGATAAATTTTTTAACTAATTTTGTTTGAACCCAAATATTTTAACTTAAACCTACCAATCAAAGACATATTAAACCTTTCAATGAAAAAGTGAGCTTTGGTTGAAATGGTGAATAGTGTCATTTTTTTTGATAATTCTAAATATTGTGTATCTATAATCTAAAACTGTATAGTGTCAATCAGATTGACACTGTTCACGCCCTTCAACCAAAACCCACGTTCAATTCTATTTTTATTGTTATTGTTATTACTATTATTATTGCTTCCCCCTCCGAACCACAAATTTTATTTCTTTTATTTTGATCCCATTTTTTGACTTCTCACTTAAAAGTTCCTATATTTTTAATTTGCCTCATTCGAAATGTTTTGTTTATTTGTCACTATTAAAATATTTTTTCCGTTACTTAAATTTTTTTGGCTACAAATTCGTAAGATAATGTTAATAAAAGTTATATGATATGATATGCATAAATACTTTTTTCTTTTAATTTCGAAATTAAAATTATCTTTTCAAATGAGCCCTTTTTTAAGCATATTTTTCCTTCTCAAATATAACTCTTAAGGACTTACTATCAGAATAAAGCATTTAAGAAATCCAATATGTTAAATACACACGTACAGAGCTTCTGTTTTTTAACTAATATAACTATATATATATATGTGTGTGTGTGTGTGTGCGCGCGTGTGTGTATCAGATTGTTTCACTCTCTGAAGCGGGCTTTCAACGAAGTGAAGCTTCAAAAAATAAAAAATATAAAATAAAGGTATTGATCAGGGTAGGTAGGCATCCAAACTTATGCACATTGGGGACAAAACACGTTAGCTCTAGGAAGATAAGAAAGTAAAAATTATGGTATATATATGTATATATATTGTATCAAGAGTCTAAACCCTTGTGAATCAAGAAAGTGAGTAAGATGTTCAAGCTTTTGGTCAGGTTCCCGCACATGAAGATATCCAAGCTTTGCTTAGAGAGGAGATCAAAATTCGAACTTATTCTTCTTCTTTCCTTTTTTTTTTTTTTTTTATTATTTTTATTTTTTCGACTTAGGTATAAGAGATTTGAATTCTACATCTTATAATAGAGTCACGTATGAAATGATCATTAACTTATACCGGCAATCACTCAAAATTCGCAACTGATGTATTGTCATAATTTGGAGGGGGGGGGGGGAGTTGAAATAGTTAATTTTGATAGTACTTTTATATATGAATAATTTGGGCGTAATTTCGTCAAGTTCACATGATGGACACAAATTAAGGTGCAAAACGTCAAAATGGCTAAGAGAAGGCAAAACACAACATTTTTAGAGGTGCCAAATATGGCGTGCCCTTTGTGGAGAATTTTGTTGCAATTAATTGACAGTTGGTGGGTACTTGTAATCATAAATTGTAGGGTTTAGCGTGTGGGAGTGGCATTCTCACTAGTAAATAAAGATTCCAAAATTTGTCGTCACATTTGGCACGCAAATTGGGCATATGATGCTACCTCTTTGTCTCACCTAAATAGTCGGCTTATTTTGTTGCTGCTTTCAGTGGGTGACGACCATTTATGCAAACAGTAAATAAAATTAATATCGACATTTATGGAGGTTGTTACTCATCTATACCCTATATATCAATATAGATGATCACCTATTGGTATTGTCCATATATATATTTGTACTCTCTTTTCAACTACGTGACCAATTGGATCTTTTCCAGTTTTCATAAGGGATAATATGTGTTAATGACCTATATATCCCTAAATATCAAGAATAATATAATCAATCTGTTCACTGAATTATTCTTACTAAGTAACAAGTCTGGTTTAAGGAGATTTATTAGAGTCTAAATCACCATGTCTGTGATGGTCTATCGATAAAAAATTAATTCCGTAATCTAAAATTTAAGTGTTAGGACGTTGATCTCAACTTATGTTCGTAGTTGTTTGTTTTTAATTAAAAGGGACAATAGTGGATATTTTTCATGGTTCTACACTTCTAACCTTGTTAGTTTACATATTAATTGTCAGAAAATTATCATTTATTTATGACAAGTGAACATGATCTTATAAAGGATTATAATTACGAGTATTATTCAACGTGATGGCAGGAGCCTCGGAGGTGAAAGCAGTTATCTTGCCTTCCACGCCTTGTCTATTATACTATGAACTAATAAATGCTACGTATGGTTTTAGGGTGAGGCAGGTAAGCCTACCTCATATCCTACTACTCATTTTCTCATTAAGAGTTGTTTAGGAAAAAAAAAAAAAAAAAAAAAAACTTGATGAAAGTAAACGTAAAATTTAGCACATGATCACAAATTTCTTATGAGTATTGAAGATAACTGTATGTAAATATATATATTTTTTATCTTATCTCAAATCAGAGATTACAAAGGATTATATACAAGAATCAGTAGTTACTGCAACTTCTAACTACAACTAAACACTATTACGGTCAAATTTTGTATCTCATTTCTCACCATAAACATGTTAACTTAGAGCTCCCAAATTCCAAGAAACAAGTCATCATGGCTCCCCAACAGGTTGAATCGTTTGGTGAGAAATGAGGTACAAAATTTGAAAGTAATGTCGTGGTATCCTCTTTTTGTACTAGTGAAAGCAACGTCCATAGTGACATTGAATCGTTTGGTAGGAGGATGGTAACACCGGTATCCATTATTTTGTGCTGAATACCCCAAGAACAAGCACTTTATGGCCTTTGGTTCCAGTTTGCCTCGTGAGTAATGATGGACAAACACATAAGCGAGGCAGCCAAATACTTTTGGGGTAAGGGTGCCTCTCCTTTGGAAATTTGGGAGCATCAAGAGTAGCTTCTCTATCGGCTTTAGGTTGTCAAGGATCCTTGTCAGTGTTCTATTGATGCGGTTAACAACCGTATTGATGGTGTCTCCCTAATAGTGCTTTGGTACTCTTATTCGGAACAGGATTGCTTGAGCAATTTCAAGAAGATGACAAATTTTCCGTGACACGTCAGTTGGTGCCGGATTCACGTTTTGTAAGTGGTCCATTAACTTGTGATTGAAATATTCCTTACCATTGTCTGCTCGGAAGGTCTGAATAGTGGTGCCCAATTGAGTCTTGACAAACCGGTGAAATGGAGGAAAAATGGAGGAGACTTCATTGCTCCTCGTTAGATAGACCCAAATTGTCTGCGCATAATCATCGATAAAGGCAACGAACCAATGATGGCCAGAAGTAATAGTAACTTAAGATGGAATCCAAACATCAGAATGAATTAAACTGAACAGAGAAACAAATTGAATTTCTTTCATTGGGAAATTCATTCGGTGGTGTTTAGCAAAATACATGACGGTCAATGGAAGATGTTAACATCTATTTTTGTGAACAATGATGGAATCAATTTATTGAACTAGAAAAATGGTGCATGTACTTATTGGTTGTGCCATAGGTAGATTTGTTCGGCACGAGTTGTGTAGGAGACTAAATACTGAGGCTTTTCGTCAACGTTTTTCTAGTTAGCATCCGAGTAGTAAAGTTTGTCTTTCAATTTACTAAGCCCAATTGTCTTCCGTGAGCGATCCTGAAAACAACAACCAAAAGAAGTAAACTTAACCGAACAACATAGATCACTCATGATTTCTTGATTGACAAAAAAATTATGACTCAAGATTGGAGGATGGAGAACAGAGAGAAGAATAATGTTATTTGTGATCTCAGTAGAACCCTGACCAACAACTCATGAGTAAGTTCCATCAGCCACTTTGATTTTCCTCTTTCGGAACACAGAGAATAACTCGAAAAAAGATTAGACATGCATATCATGTGTTTAGAGATACCAGAATCAAACATCCAATCCTTGGAAATTCGAGTAGGAAGTGAAAAGGGCTTGAATACCTAAAGAGACCATGAAGCAAGAACCTGTTTTTTCCGGTTCATTGGTTTGTCTATTTGATTTGTCAACTAATGAGGCCATGCAATACCTTGTGAGTTGAGTTCAAGTTCACATAATTTGGCCTTTTGAGTTGCAATTTGATTTGCTTGTCTCAAGCACTGACCTCTGTGTTCATTGAGTTGCTTTATGTTTGGTGGCTTCCCATGTAGTTTCCAACACATAACCCCAGCGTGCCTTGGTTTATTGTAAAAGTCACGCCAGAGTTTGTCTTTCTCATCATTTCTCTTGTTCTCCCCTAGCCTTTTTGTAACAAGTGCAGAGAGTTCCATAGTTTAGCAATCAACATCGCTTGGTTTCTGATTATTTAATTCTTTGCTGCTCTCTTCCCCACGAACATAAAGAAAGGTCTCCTCCAATTTCAAGAAGGGGCTTCCAAGTCCTTTTTTTTTTTTTTTTTTTTTAATTAAATGAAGATCTTGTTTGGTCAACAAACCTTTAAGGGTGTCGAAGTATGTTGTGGCCTCTCCAAGTCCTTGTTTTGTCATAGAAATTACCTCTTGATTTGAAGGATCTGTGAAGCAAAACCAGTCTAGGAATATGTCTTGTGTATAGCATCCCAAGAAGCTTTTACTCTAGGAAGGGGCATGTTGATTCGGCTAATCTTAGGGATCATAGAGTAAAGAAGCCATGACATGACCATAGAATTTTCAGCTTCCCAAATTTCATATCAAGGGTCATCATCAGAAGGTTTTATTGCAGCTCCGAGGAGGTACTTAAAACGACCTTTGCCTGTCAGAGATTATGGTTGATTGAGACCATTCCATAAAGTTTTTCTCATTAAGCCTACAAGTGGTGAGCTGAAATGTTGGATATGCAGAGAAAATCCTTGATTGTTGACGAGAGCTAGACCCAAAAATACTAAATTAGATCCACACGAATTGGGAAGCACAGAAAAATGAGAAACTTTGGTTGGTCCGAACCATAGGTGTTGGCGCTGTGGGGATCTGGACTTGAGGCAGAGACGGCTACAGTCAGAGCTACTGGAGGTGATGGTCATAACTATAGGAAGTTTGAAACCCTAGAATGAACTCCAATAGTCACAAACCCTAGCACAAGCGAGAACCTACTGGCCACGCAAGTGAAACTTGAGCACGAGAACCCTTTGGCGCCAACCTGAGCGAGACTACCAATGGCACGAGAACTCACCAGAGGTAATGACCCTAGCAAAACCTAGTGGTTGCGATGAATGCAAGCAAAACTCTAGCACGAGAACCTACCGACAGTGATAACCAAAGAGAAACCGGTGTGATGTGAGTGAAACCCTAAAAGCTACGTGAGAGAAACCAAGCGGCTGTGGTCTCTAATGGTGGTGAAAAGTATAGATGCTATGGCTATGAAGGCCAGAAAAAATGACAATGAAGGCTGAGAAAAAGAAGTAAAGGACTAGAGGATCAGTATTTCTCTCTGATATCATGAAGATAATTGTGTAATGACTCATGCCACACTTTGGTATGATATTGTCTGTTTTGAACCTTATACTTTTACAGTTTTGCTTTTGAACTCACTCCAAAAGGCGTCATACCATTAAGAGGTGGTATCTTCACTTAAAAACCATCATATATATCCATTCCCAAGTGACATGGGACTGCACAGCTTATCATTCCTGAGTGAGACTACCAATGGCACGAGAACTCACCAGAGGTATTGACCCTAGCAAAACCTAGTGGTTGGGATGAATGCAAGCGAAACTCTAGCACGAGAACCTACTGACGGTTATAACCAAAGAGAAACCAGTGTGATGTGAGGGAAACCCTAAAAGTTGCGTGAGAGAAACCAAGCGGCCGTGGTCTCTAACGGTGGTGAAAAATATAGATGCTATGGCTATGAAGGCCAGAAAAAATGACAATGAAGGCCAGGATAAAGAATGGCAATGAAGGCGGAGAAAAAGAAGTAAAGGACTAGAGGATCAGTATTTCTCTCTAATACCATGAAGATAATTGTGTAATGACTCATGCCGCACTTTAGTATGATATTGTCTGCTTTGAACCTCATATTTTTACGGTTTTGCTTTTGAACTCACTCCAAAAGGTGTCATACCATTAAGAGGTGGTATCTTTACTTATAAACCATTATATATATCCATTCCCAAGTGACATGGGACTGCACAGCTTACCATTCCTGAGCGAGACTACCAATGGCACGAGAACTCACCAGAGGTAAGGACCCTAGCAAAACCTAGTGGTTGGGATGAATGCAAGCGGAACTCTAGCACAAGAACCTACTGACGGTGATAACCAAAGAGAAACCGGTGCGATGTGAGTGAAACCTTAAAAGTTGCGTGAGAGAAACCAAGCGGCTGTGGTCTCCAACGGTGGTGAAAAGTATAGATGCTATGGCTATGAAGGCTAGAAAAAATGACAATGAAGGCCAGAATAAAGAGTGGCAATGAAGGCCGAGAAAAAGAAGTAAAGGACTACAGGATCAGTATTTCTATCTGATACCATGAAGATAATTCTGTAATGACTCATGCCGCACTTTGGTCTGATATTGTCTGCTTTCAACCTTATACTTTTACGGTTTTGCTTTTGAACTCACTCCAAAAGGCGTCATACCATTAAGAGGTGGTATCTTTACTTATAAACCATCATATATATCCATTCCCAAGTGACATGGGACTGCACAACTTACCATATTCCTTATAGGAACTAATGACTGTCATAATCACCTCTTCTTTTGGGGCCCAACGTCTTCCTTGACCACACTTCTGGTTGGGTATAGGCTCTGATACCATTTGTAACGACTCATGTGTTCTTTTGGTATGATGTTGTCCGCATTGGATCTCGTATCCTTATGGTTTTGCTCTTGGGCTCACCCCAAAAGGCTTCATACCATTAAAAGGTGATCTATTTATTTATAAACCATTATATATATTCATTCCTAAGTGATGCAAGACTGTACAACTTACTCTTTTTCTCGTAGAGATTGATAATTGTCACAAATTGTATGTAGTTTTATTATCTTATCTCAAATCAGATATTAGAAGGGATCATATAGAAGAATTAGTAGTTAATGCAACTTGTAACTATTACTAAACACCGAACAAACATAAACGCTATTGTTGGTAATGTAATTAGCTGGCTTTAATTAAGATTAGCTAGTAAACACTTTTTGTTTTTCCCACAAATATGAACCAAAATCTTTAAACCAAATCTAAGCTCCGACAATTACAAATCAAAGTGTAAAAAATAAAATCCAAACTATGACAATACGAAACAAAATTTGAAAATTAAATTCAAAAATAAAAAATGATGGAACATGGATTCATAAAATTCAAGGCGTCAATTTTGCAAGTCGATATCAAATCAAAAAGTTCATTACGTATTAGAGCTTCAGATAGCTAGCTAACATTGCGCTTATTAAATACCATGATTGGATATGTAACCGTCATAATAACTATGGCATGATCTACTTTAAGAGTCACAGACAAAGACCTTATTGAAGCTAATCAAGTTTATCACTATAAGGATAGTTACTTGGTTCATTTATTTAAGTAGTAGCGTAAACGGAATTATAAAGATGCCGGTCGCTTCGTACATTGAATCTTAATTCAAACCTTTTACTACAATATTTTCTCTCATACCAATTTGTATTCAAATCTATAAATCAAACTGGTATTAAATGTGTTCTATTTTTTTTTTTTTTTTTGGCTAAAAAACTAGTATTTTGATGGGGGCTTTGCAAATATGGGATTAAAATAGCCATAGCATTGCATCATTGACCTCTGAAAACAAAATGTTGCATGGATGACCTTATTCATTAATGAATGTTTTGTTTTCTCCAAAATGCCTTTTGCAAATACAAAAATAAAATAAATGCTAATAGTTGAAAATTAAAACAAAAAGAAAATTAGAAGTCTAGCTTCTTCTTCCAAAAAATAAAAAAAATTCATTTTCTTGAAGAAACCCATCCCAAAAATGTCACCTCCTCCACCACCATTACCCACCATCATCATCCTCCCAAAAACAACCATCAATGTACTTTGCTAAACATCATCTTCTACTAAATTCATAATCCAACAGTCAATTTCCAACAATAAGGAGAGAGAAGTATCCAAAAGTGTGTGAAATCGCATATTTTGGAATTTCAAACCCTATATTTTCGCTTTAAATCGTTGTTCAATAACTGGGCATCCATATATAGGAGCTTAATTTAGAAAAAAAAAAAAAAAAACAATAATTCATCATATTTCGCACTATTTTTTACTTTTAAAACCTGTAAATTCGAAGAAAAACATCGTATGAACAGCATAGGAGAAGACCAGCCAAACCGGCTAGACCGTATTAAATTGGTCTAGTCGATCTGGTTGGTCTAGTCGATCTGGTTGGTCTGGCCGATCTTGTTAGTTTGCATCACTAAAATAAGCAAACTCCTTTCATTTTTTTTTCTTTTTGATATTATTTAATATCAATATTTTGTTTTTGTTTTTGTTTTTTTTTTAAATACTTGGGTTTATAGAGATTGAATGCACTAAATATTAGAATACTCATGTCAGTCACTTTTAGTAGCTTGTTGTACATTTATTAGATTTCACTTAATTTAGACTTACTAATTAAAATGTATAAATTGATGAGATTCCGCGTGATTGCTAATTTATACAAGATTCAACGTGATTTGCTTATACTGTGTATTTCTATTTTATTATCACATTGACAAAATTCTACAAAAAAAATTAAAACCAATACTCAAGAACGCAGATTATGAAAGCTGTATTATTTACTAAATTTTAAAGCAAAAAGACAAGAGCTTAAAGGATAACATCATGTTGGTGTTTGATTAAAATAAGTCAATATGTTGTCGATTTTTTATTTGAATAAATTTTACTTTCTTATATTTATATTTAAAGAATTCAAAATACTTTGGTGTCATGACCAGAAAGACCGACAGCCCTTCAATTTAAATAAATACCGGATTCACCTAATTGCTCAGGCCGGTATGGCCTATTTGGAAAGTATGATATCACTTGGGTGTTATGACCGGCAAAACCGACGATTGGTCTGGAAAAAAAAATTACCTAGTCTGGGTGACTGGGAAAACTAATAAAAAATGCAAAAAAAGTTTGGTGTCATGACTTGAAAAGCCGACAACCCTTCCATATAAATAAATATTGGATCCATCTGACCGCTCAGGCCAGTGTACTTGTTTGGAAAGTATGATATCACTTGGGTGTCATGACCAACAAAACCGACAACTGGTCCAAATAAAAAAAAATTACCTGGTCTGGGTGACTGGGAAAACTAATAAAGAATGTAAAAATAGTTTTGTGTCATGACTTGAAAAACCAACAAACCTTCCATATAAATAAATACCGGACCTACTTGAACGCTCAGGTCAGTATGGCCTGTTTGGAAAGCATGACAGCACTTGGGTGTCATGACCGGTAAAACCAACAACTGGTCTGGAAAAAAAAATTATCTGGTCTGAGTGACTGGGAAAACTAAAAAAGAATGCAAAAATAATTTGGTGTCATGACCTGAAAAACCGACAACCTTTCTATATAAATAAATACTGGATTCCTCTTGACCGCTCAAGCCAGTATGACTTGTTTGGAAAGCAAGATATCACTTGGGTGTCATGACCAGTAAAACCAACAACTGGTCTTAAAAAAAAATTACCTAGTCTGGTTGACTGTGAAAACTAATAAAGAATGCAAAAATAGTTTGGTGTCATGACCTGCAAGATCGATAAACTTTCCATATAAATAAATACCAGACCTACCTGATCGCTCAGACCAGCATGGCCTGTTTGGAAAGCATGATATCACTTAGGTGTTATGACTAACAGAACTGACAATTGGTCCAGGAAAAAAAAAAAACTACCTAGTTTGAGTGATTGGGAAAACTAATAAAAAATGCAAACATAATTTGGTGTCATGACCTGAAAGACCAACAACCCCTCCATATAAAAAAAAAAAATACCAGACCCACCTGACCATTCAGGTCGGTATGGCTGGTTTGAATAATTGTTAGGCCTTTTCATATCGCTTTGGTGTCATGACTGCAAAGATTTGCAAGATCAATAGCCAATTAGGCCAAAAAAAAAAAAAAAAAATACTTGGCTGGCTTAACCATTCTTCTTGGTCCACTCAATATTATGGAGCCAAACAGCTCGGTTGTATGGTCTATTAATGATAGTTATCTTGATCAAACTATCAGTTGTATATTTGTAACTCGTGTATTCTTTTTAGTAAAAGAACAAACCAATCTTCTCACTTACCTTATATAACATAGTATAGATTGATAATATTACTTATGACTTCATAATTTTTTGATCACACTAACAAAATTAGAATAATATTAAAATAGATATTGTTGTGACACTAATAAAATTAGAATAATATTCAAATAAATATTGAAAACCCTCTTAAAAAAAGAATATTAGGACAAAACGGTGTCAATCATGTCAATCTTCTTGGTCCACTCAATATTATAAACTGATCCGTTCGGTTGTATGGTCTACTAAAGATGGTTATCTCAGTCTGATTGAATTATTCGTGATCCGTATACTCCGTTTAATGAATGATTGAGTTATTCTTCTAGGTCAAATTTTTTTCTCAATTGATCAGTGTGTTTCATAAATGGTTAATTAATTTTCTTGAATGGTCACGTAATAGTCAATCATTGACTGGTCGGACTGGCCTGACCGATTAATGCCAGTTACGAATATTTTATCCAAACTGTGGTGATCTTGTCTGTTTTTTCAGTCATCACATCGAAGTAGTATGATATTTTTTATCTAGTTTTCTTGACTGACAGGACTAGCCTGACTAATTAACGTCGATCAAAAATATTTTTTCCCAGATCGGAGTGATATTGTCTGTTTCTTCGGTCATCACACTAAAGTAGTATGATGCTTTTTATCGGGTTTTCTTGATCAGTAGGACTGGCCTGACCACTTATGTCGGTCAGGAATATTTTTACTCGGACTGAGACAATCTTGTCGGTTTTTCTGGTCATCACACCAAAGTAGTATAGTGCTTTTTATCTGGTTTTCTTCACTGGCAAGACTGACCTGATTGATTAATACCGATCAGGGATATTTTTACCTGGACCGGGACAATCTTGTCGGTTTTTCTGGTCATCATACCGAAGTACTATGATTTTTTTTATCTGATTTTCTTGATTAGCAGGACTGGCCTGACCACCTATGCCGGTCAGGAATATTTTTACCCAGATCGGGGTGATTTTGTCAGTTTTACTAGTCATGACATAGAAGTAATATAATGCTTTTAATCTATTTTTCTAGACTGCCATGATTAGCCTGACCGCATATGCTGGTCATGTATTTTTTTACCCGAACCAACTAGCAACCTTGTTGGTCTTACCACGGAAGTAATATGAACATTTTAATTTGTTTTTTTGAACCGACATCACTGGCCTGACCGTATATACCGGTCAGGTATTTTTTTTTTACCCGAACCAATTGGTGACTTTGTTGTCTTACCATGGAACTAATATGATGCTTTTAATATGTTTTTCCGAACTTAGCATGACTGGCCTGACCGCATATGTCGGTCAGGTTTGTTTTTTATTAGAATCAACGAGCGACCTTATTGGTCTTATCATGGAAGTAATATGATCATTTTAATATTTTTTTCCGAATCGGCGTGATTGGCCTGATCGCATATGTAGGTCAGGTATTTTTTACCCAAACCAACGAGCGACCTTATTGGTCTTCCTACAGAAGTAATATGATCATTTTAATTTATTTTTCTAAATCGGTATGATTGGCATAACCATATATGCGGGTCAGGTATTTGTTTACTCAAACCAACTGGTGACTTTGTTGGTCTTATCACGGAAGTAATATGATGTTTTTAATTTGTTTTTTTGGACTGGCATGACTAACTTAACCGCATATGCCGGTTAGGTATTTTTTTACCCGAACCAATGAGCGACCCCTTTGTCGTCTTTAAGAGAAACTGAAAGACCTCCCTTTTGCTGGCTTTGAGTGAGACCGAGATAAGAGGAGAGTTAGAGTGAGTGAGATGGGGATATTGGGTGTTGGGTCCCCTTTGTTGGCTTTGAGTAAGAGAGACAAGAAGAGAGTAAGAGTGAATGAGACATTACCGGGTCCCCTTTGTTGTCTTTAAGAGAGCAATTAGGGCCTTTTGCTGGTTGGGTGAGAGAGAGATAAGAGGAGAGTGAGAGTGAGTGAGGTCCCCCTTTATTGTCTTTAGCTAGCAAAGAAACTGAGGCCTTTTGGGACATTTTACTCTTTGACTATTGTTTTTTTTATTTATTAAATTGAAGATAAACTGAGGGGGTTTTTAGTCTTTTTATTTAAAAATTGAATTAAAAAATAAAAAATAAAAAGCAATCAAAACAAAGGTTATATATGCAATGGTGGTTCAATTTTGGGTTATATATGCAAAAGATCCATTTTGATTATTCATGCTTCCAATATGTACAACAGCAGTCATATATTGAGTCTACAAAGTGGACAGTCACTAAGCAGCCAAAACCTAGAAGTCAGCAATTTTATAATTATACAAAACCGATGTATAATGTCAAGAGATAATTATTTGTGTATTTATCAGTATTTTTAATTTTTTTTTAAATTTATCTTGACGCTAGAAGACTTTAGATTTACTTGTTATTATCTTCACATTAAAACCAGTTAAAAGTGTACCGCAAATCAAGCCCTAAAATTATGGAAAAATCGAACCGGTATGCTGAAATTTGAACTGCTTGTATCAAGTGGGAACCAACAGCAAAAAGTACTTAAATGGTCTAGATCAAGGGCGAAATTATGTAAATTTGAACAATAGAATCCTTCTACAGTTAACCAGTGGTGAGAATTATTTTCCTTCAAAAAATAAAAAAATAAAAGAAAAAGAAAGTTCAAATTAATTTGGAACTATTAGACTGTTTGTTTAACAATACAGCTCTTAAAATGGGTGATTCTGACAAATGTCTCAAGAAGAGAATGTCTTTGAAATATTAGTCACTTTATAATAATTTAAGAATTTTTATCCTTTTACAAGATATATTAAAAGTCAATCTAATATGTCTTTTCGAAAATCTCAAGACAAATCAAAAAATGTTCCGGTAGAATACCACATGATAATTTATCAGAATTCTCTTCAGAGTGCTTTTAGTATTCAACATTGTCTCCAATTATCCGTGCGGATCTCTGGTTGTTAGAGAGTATTGTGGTAGCTAGAATACTTTAGATATTTTAGTAATATACGTTTTGGTACGTATTCTATTAGGATACGTTTGAGTATTTAACATAATTTCTGATTGCCCATGCTAGTCTTCTATTATCGGAGAATATTCTGATAAAATATTTTTAGATAAATAATTTCTTTAGTCTCTCGGATTACCTTGCTATATTTTGGTTTTCTTATTTATAGATATTTTATTTTTCATTAGTTTATTTAATTTTTTTTTTTCATAATTTCTTATTTCAAACATATTAATTTATCATCTATTTTCCCACTTTATGAATAAATAATCACTAGATTATTTTTTTAAAAAATTAACACAAAAAAATATAAAAATAGAAAAAAAAAATTCTTCAATCTGCTTCTAAAAAACCCATACAGGTTTTATCTAAATATACAGAGTTCAAATCCCTTATTTCTAAATTTAAAAAAAAAAAAAAAAAAAAAAACCATATCCTCCCACCCAGCTGCCACCCTCCCATGGCGGCGACACCCTCCCATGGGCAAATCCATGCCAACCGAGATCATTGCGACCAAGATCCATCACCGACCATGTAGTCTCAGATTTGGATGCACAGACCATCGCGTGATGCAACGATGGTCGCAGCTTCCCGAGCAGATCGCGACCGGCAGTTCACTCGGAGGACGACATTGGTGGCGGCGACTCATCAGAGAGCAGATCGGAGGAGAGAGAGAGAGAGATAACATGGAAGAGAGAGAGAGACAAAGGACAAGAGGATAAAACTGTCTTTTAAGAATAAGTTCAAATAAATAAAACTAACAAAAGGTCAAAATTTTTATCGTGCGTAAAACGGGACAAAAATCCTTAAAATCATATTTTAAGGGGCTGTTTGCCCAATTGCCCAAACGTCCATTAGCTTCATAAAAGAGATCCAATCCAGAGATTTCAGAAAACCTGAACGAATTTGCTACGATCATACTAGCAATTACCTCCGGACACTGGCGACGGTAGTCCAGTGGGATACCAAAAATTTCAGCAACTAGGTTGTCACCGACCATGCTACCAATGGTATCATACTGCGATACTTGGGAGTAGTCCGTCGTAATACAAAAAATTCCAGTAAAAAAAATTACTCAAAATGACCAAAAAAAAAAAAAAAATCATATTGATAGTGCATCTCCCGGTGATCTCTCCCACATCTCCAGCAGAAGATCTCCAACAAGGGAGATCTAGCCCACCTTTGCAGTCATAGGGCGACACCAGTTTATTCTTCATGTCACGATATCTCACCGGTGTGGGTAGGGTCAGGATATGCGGATGGAACAATGGCAGTGATTGGGGAAGCAGTGAGGGGAGCGAGAGGGGAGCGAGCGGTGAGCGAGAAAAAAATATTTGGTTATTTTTAATTATAGGCTCTTAGATGTGAGAAAACAAGATATTAATTGTACGAGATTTTACCAAATAAAAAACTTCAAATCATGAGCCCAAATGTTGCATACAACCTAAATAGCTTGTCCCAATTCTCTCTCTCTCTCTCTCTCTCTCTCTCTTTACTTATTAATGATCGCCTGCCCTCTTTCGGTCTCACTCTTTTCTCCCTTTCTTCTTCCTCACACGTTATCCGCCTCACACATTCTCCCTAGTCTTCCACATTGTAGCTTTGATTGAACTAGAAACCCTCTGGAGGGAATTTGAATTTTCAGCAAAAAATTGAAGAATTTGGGTTATTGATCCTTCGACAAAGCGTTGAGGTTTTTGTGTCCATGCATTTTCATATTTGAAGAATTTATCCTGCTCCTTTGATGTAAAAGTTGAGTTTTATGAGTTGCCTCAATCCTCCAAAACCGATGCTTCTGTTATAAATTGGGGGATAAAATATAGAATTATTATAGAAGCAATATAAATAAATAGTAATGCAGAGAAATCAAAACATAGAGAGCGAAAGTTTTTCTCTTATTAATATTTAGCTCACTATCTTTCTTTCTTTTCTCTCTACCATACACGCTCTCTTTACTCTTCTCTTATTATTTTTCCTCACATTACTCTAACAAATCTTCTTCACATTGCCGTGTTTCCCTCTCCCCCTCACAGCTTCATTCATTTTCTTTTGATCTCTTCTTTAGCTCTCTTCACCTTTGCTTTCGTCTCTTTTTGTTTTTGTGCCTCGAACTAGACGAATGCATGCCTATTTATAGGAGTCCAAGGCCATATATTGAATCTCTATGACATCAACTTTTTGATAATTTGGCAACCAAAATGCTTATGAGCAAAGGTCTCTCAATGAAAGCAAGTTGTTACAAACTTGCTTTTCAACAAACTTGAATAATGAAGGGTAACCACTTGAGTTTAAAGCTAGTGGGGTTTCTTCCACTTACATAAGGTTTCACAACAGCTTCCACAAATTTAGATTTTCTATTATTTTGAAAGTTGGTTTTCCTAGCTCGCTTATTCATTGTAACTTTTTTGTAATACTAGTTAAATCACGTGCATTTGCAAGTATTGAGTTATGTAGTTGAAGTTTTTATAATGTAGTTATAATCAATAATATGGAAACAGAATAAAAGAAAAAAGTTACTCCAAATTGAATATAAAATAAAAATATTCTAAATCCAAAAAGATGATATAACATTTATTATATAAAGGATATAATCAAAAAATTACTTATTTTGTTTTCTTTAAAATTTGCAACTTCCATTATGTTAACCAAAATCGGATTTTATACTATTTTATTGAAAATGATTAGTCAATTTAATAACAATCTCATTGTATATTAATTAGATTATTTGAATAGAACTTTGTTAAACTCGATTCTCTTCTACCAAATATAAAGAGGATGCAATATATTGTAAGGGTATGACATTAATCTTCTCAGCAGAGGAATTCAAATAATCATACAAATATCACTCAAAATAATAAAGTAGAAATAGCTATCATATTTTTTGAAAAAGAATAAAATGAAAGAGTTTGTAAACGTCCCTTAATCTGCTGTGAAAAGTCAAAACGACACACAAAATTGGTCATGAAAAGTAAACCCATCACAATTAGATATTATCATAACTAAGGATAATTTGATGTACTGGTAAGAAAGTTGATAATAGATAGATAGTAGTGTGAAAAAAAAAAAAAATTAGAGTGTTGAGTCGGATAGAAAAGTGGAAGGAAGCAAGGGGGTGCATGGATTAGTGGAAGGATTTGCACATTCATGGTTTCATCATTTCCCTCATGTAGATTATCTATCACTCTCCCCTTCCTATTTTCTTTTCTTCTTAGCAAGCATACCTCAAGGCCAAAAAAGAAAAAAAAAAACAGTTTTTTGTTAAAAAAAATGAAAAGAAAACAAATATGAATGGTTTTCAATTAAAAAAATAATAAAGAGCACCTAGCGGTGTATTTTTTACGACAGAAAAAGGTATGGTAAAAGGTTCACTCTTTTATATATTTAGGAAATAAGTATAACTTTTATCAGAAAACAGTGAAAACAGCCAATTAAAAAAAAAAAAAAGAAAAAACATGTTAAGGAATTTTACCTTAGTTAAGTGCGTTTTCGATTTTTAACCTCATGGCCAAATTTTTAGTTTGGCTGAGTAACAAGATGACTAATTTACCTGTACTTTTTTTTCCCCTTAACAAACCTTAGCTATCACACATCTTCCTCTCTCACTTTCTTTTATTTTTTTCTTTCTCTCTCATTTATCTTTGCCTCCGCCACGAATTTTTTTTCTCTCTCTATCCCTCCACCCTCTTTCTCCTATCTCTTCCGCTATGCTCTCCCTCCCTCTCTCTCTCTCTCTACCAAAAATAATCTACTAAATTATTCTCCAACGATCGGAGCCGGAAATGTCTGATGATTTTGTACTAAAAAAGGTTGTCTTGTAGATTACAAAAAATAATCTATCAGAATATTCTCAGGTGACTGGATACCGGCATTGAACCCAATTGATTCCGGCGACAACTGGTAGATTAGATAAATTATGGTAATTAATCTGGTGGAGTACAAAAAAAAAAAAATGATAGAATAGAAAAAAAATATATTTGATGGACATTAATAACTTTTTATAAAAAATTAAAAGGTAATCTGGTTGATTACCAAATCTAATTTGCAAAAATATTCTATGGTGACTGTAGACCGGCAATGATCCATGTTGATTCTATTGACACCTAATGTTATAATCTATCATACAACTTTTTTGGTTGGTGGTGGTAATTTCGGAAAGATAATATGTTGATTTTCGACTTATTTTATGCGAGGTCAAAAATCTTATAGCACATATAGATGTGACATATTCTAGAGGTGTTCTCTTTATCGGTCAATCCCCTAAATCACCGAATTTGATACTGTAATTAAAAGTTTATCAATGGGTGAGAACCTAAAATGGTTTTTCCTTCAAAGCTATCGCCAGTCATGGTTTTCTAAACTTATCAAGTGTACTGAGAAACATGATTTCTTGTATGCTTGTGGTTCAAGGATATTTTGGATTTACTTACTTTGGAGTTATGATGAAGTGTGGCTCAGAAATATGTGGTATTTTCATGAGGTTGTTCAAATTTTAGTTGTCTGTCACTTTTTTTTTTTTTTTTTTGGAGGAGTTTCATAAAAGATTGTTCTAATTCGGTATAGGCTCTAATATTATTTGTAACAACTCATGAATCATTTGCGTATGATATTATCCGCTTTGAGTCTCGTACCTGTACGGTATTGCTCTTGAGCTCAACCCCAAAAGATTTCATATCATTAAGAAGTGATATCTTTACTTATAAACCATCACATAAACCAATTACCAAGCGATATGCAGGACTGCACAACTTATACTTTTTTTTGTAGCGACTGATGACTATCACAATCTTTGTAATAAGACTGCACAACTTATACTTTTTTTTGTAATAGCAACTGATGACTATCACATAAACCAATTACCAAGCGATATATAGGACTGCACAACTTATATTTTTTTTTTTGTAGCGACTGATGACTATCACAATCTTTGTAAATTTTCTTATGAAACTTTCATATATTTATATTCTTTTTTAATAAGTTCAAACGAATTTTAATTCTGGTAGGACTGCACAACTGATACTTTTTCTTGTAGCGACTAATGATTATCACAATCTTTATAAATGTTCTTATGAAACTTTCATATTTTTATATTCTTTTTTAATAAGTTCAAACGAATTTTAATTCGGGTCGAACTTTGCATCTCAGGCATTTGCAGGGTCATGGAGGGACGTCAAGATAGAGGTTTTTGAACTTGGTTGACTTCTAGAGTACGAATGTATGTTTTCCGTCTAGAGTAGGTTTTTTTATTTTTATTATTTTTTTATATTTATTAATCTGTAATATATATATATATATATATATATATATAGAAAGGAAAATGAGGTAGATTTATTTAAAAGTGTTTAAAGCCTACCTATTTAATTAGCTAATTTTCCCCACGTAAGTAACTTATGAAGTCTCTCTCTATGAGGGTTTGGTGTTTCTGTGAGTGTGTGGTGTCATGGATGATATTGTGAATCAATGGAGATCCCTCTCGATTACAGAGGAGGAGGAGGAGGAGGAGGAGCTTGTCTTTGTGGAGTTCTCTGATTTAGTTGAATCTGAGGGCTTAAAATGTGGTTTGCTTGGGAAGATTTTGACCAAACGCCCATATATACCCATGAAACCTTCACGAAAACGATGAAGGCCTCATGGCATGTGGAGAGGGATTTGTGGATCAGGGATTTAGGTGGAGATGCTTTTCTGTTTGAATTTGCCGAGGATAAAGAGCGACAGAAAGTTTTTATCTATGGAGCCTGGGTTCTTTGATAAGTCTCTAGTGGTATTCAAGGAGGTGGGGGTGTGATGATTTGCCTAGATGGGATGGATGGTGTTATAGTCGGACTTGGGTGCAGGTGTGCAACCTCCCCTTTAGAGGAATGGTGGAGAAAGTAGGGCAAACCATTGGTAAGGGCTTTGGTAAGTGTATTAAGGTGGATGATGATGAGTCTGGAAGATGTCATGGGGTGGGTCCATATGAGGATTCGGGTGCTTGTGGACATTTCAAAGCCCCCACCGGCGAGGCAGACGGATTCAGCTTGGCGATGGGAGAGATCCTGTCGAGGTTGATTTTAAGTATGAACGGCTCCCGAACTTTTGCTACGGGTGTGGCATTTCGGGACATACAGTCTCGAAATGGTTCGTCGTGGATGAAGGGGGAGCGAGGTGTTTTTCTGACTCCAGATATGGTGATTTCCTTCATGGGCCGACTAAATCATCACAGAAGGAGGGGAATTGTCGTGCTCGAAGTTCTGGAGTAGGGGCGGGGATGGCTTCTCGAAATCGGTCCGGTATGGGGGGATTCCAGAACCAAAAGGATGCCTCTCCAACGACGGCGACGGCGGGTTAGTCCTACTGAGATGGTAGATTTTTAAGTGGGAATTAATGTCTCAATTCAAAACTATGCAGTTATGATTGATGATACGATGAGTGGGCAATCCTTTAAGTTACGTGTGCAAAATCGGGAACAAGAAGGTCAAATTTTGTTTGGACTAAGGAGAATGCCCAGCTGGAGGGCCAGAAGGTGAGTGGGCTTGGAAAGCAGTGTGGGCCTCTTGGGACTTGAAAAGGGCTGGTTGAGAGTGTGCAGTTGGGGAGGGCGCCTTTTGAGTCCGAATTTGGGAACCCTCCTAAGCCTAAGGATAGGAGTGGAGACGGAGGCTTCCAACCGGACGGTTTGCAAATTTAATCTTAAAATGACTAACCTTCAAAAAAAAGCTTTACATTGATGATCCCTACTTTTAATGAAAATTTTATATTCTCTAAAATACCCTTTTGTTAAAAAAAAAATCAATATAATAATTAAAAAAAAGATGACAAATCGTCCCATTAAAAAAAAAAAACCATCTTCTTCTTCCTCAAAAAATGGGCGGTTTGCAAATTTAACCTTAAAAAGATCCTTTCATTACATGACTAACCATTAATGAAAAAGCTTTATATTGATAACCCCCACTTTTAATGAAAATTTTGTATTATCTAGAATACCCTTTTGTTAAAAATAAAAATAAAAAATCAATATAATATTAAAAGAAAAGATGACAAATCATCCCATTAAAAAATAAAAACCATCTTCTTTTTCCTCAACAAACCCACGTTCCTTAAATAAATAAATAAAAAAAATCCTCACCCTCTCTGCCATCTCATCCCCTTTTTCATCATTGTCACCACCATTATACCACCATCACCCATATATTTCAACCGACATACTCTACATATTCATATGATGAGTATTTCTTCAGAGAAGTAAAGGTTGAAAAGTTTTGGGGAGTTTCAAATTTTTGAGGAATCAAGCTTCAATTGAGAATTTTAATCTTAAACCGCCTTTTTTTTTTTTTTTTGTTGAAATTATTGTGCAAAGTATGGGCATTTAGATTTTGGAGTTTAAGTTGGAAAAACAACAAGATTCGTCTCCTTTACATCTTTTTTTTGTAATTCAAAATTTTGAGGAAAAAAAACGGAGATGAACAATCAGGGAGAACCATGCAGACCATCAGATCGTCAGACCTATTTTGTCGATTGGTATGGTTAGGACGGTCAGTATGATCATCTCGGTTATTATTAGCTGGAATTTCAACTATCAGGAATTTCTAATCGTGAACGATACAATCTTTACGGTCTTCTTATTTATTTTTCATGTTCTTTTAAAGTAATTATTTTTTTCTTTTTTCTTTTTTCGGAAAATGACTGAGATTGTCATATATTATCAATTCGGTGGAGAATCAAAGGAAAAAGAAGATGATTCTTACAAATGGTGTCCAACGAATAAGGAATTAAAGAGCATGGTATTATTGGATGATCCGAATAAGGTAAAATATTCTGAGATTGTTGATTGCATATTTGAAAGGCTTCCCATAAGTCGAAGGAGTACATATTTGAAAATAAGTTACATCCCTGTGGTTTCAATAGAACTAGAACCTAAGTTTATTTTGGATGATTTTGAAGCAAAGTATTATCTTTTGGACCAGTGTGCTATATCGTAACGTAGAAGCATAATACATGTTGAGCTCATCAAGAAGAATGAAAGTGGTGAAGCAAATGACAAAGAGAAACTTGATGTTGATGGAAATGAAGGACTTAATATTATAAATAACGAAATCATTCAAAAAGATTATTTTGACAAACACATGGAGGAACCCATGGTGTAAGACGTTGCTTTTGCAAAAGGCTACGAGGGTGACCGCCTAGAAGAAACTACATTGGAGGAAACTTTCCTCCAAGAAACAAGAGCTTCTGCTCCAACACCAAAACAAAAACCTTCATGTGGAGAACAAGATATTGTGGTGGATTATTGTGAACAATTAGCGATAGATGATGGCTGTATGTCTTTCAACTTCTATGATGGTATGGATATTGCAATTGGTTAAGAATTTTCAAGCAAGAGTGAGGTGAAGAATTTGGTAATCACTGCTTCATTGAAAACTTGTTTTGATTTTCACATAGTCAAGTCTACTACGAAGTTGTTTGTGGTAAAATGTGTAGTTCAAGATTGCAAGTAGGCACTGCGAGTAGGAAGATCAAGAACTCGGATTGTTTCTCCCTCTGAACATACTACAATAAGCACACTTTCTCTACTAGTTCGATGGATGTGAGGAATAGGCAAGTAACGGCAGAGTTAATTGCAGATATGTTGAGAAAGGAGTTCCCAAGATAGCTTGACACATCGGCTCCAAGTAGAGTAGTGGACATGATGAGAAATCGTGGAGTGTCAATATCATACCATAAAGCTTGGAGGGGCAAACAGAAAGTTGCAAGTGATGTTAGGGCCACACTAGAGAATGGTTTCGAGTTGCTTCCTAGTTACTTGCACATGATAAAGGTTGTGAATCTAGGCACAATCACACATTTGTTGGTGGACAATGATCAAAGATTCAAATGCTTTTTCATTGCATTAGGGGTGTGTATTGAAGGGTTAAAGGCAATGAGGAAGGTTATTACAATGGATGAGACTTTTCTAAAAACCAAATACAAAGGGACATTGATTATTGCCATTGCTTAAGATGGAAACTACCATAAATATCCACTAGCTTTTGGAGTAGTTGACTCTGAGAATGACAACTTGTGGAAATGGTTTATGGTTAAACTTCAAGAGCTCATACCTAATGATGGGAATTTGGTCATCATTTCAGATAGGCACTGAAGCATCTGAAATGCAGTTGCCGATGTATACAAGAAGTCCCAACATGGGTTTTGTGCATGGCACATCTCCCAAAATATCAAATCATGCATTAATTGAGGATCCCGTGCTAAAGCTACCAAGGGCATGGGCAAGGTGAAGGTGAAGGATGCCGTTGTCACAAAGTTCATGCAAGTTGCCGAAGCATATACAATACAAGAGTTCAACAAACATTATGGCGAACTAAAGAATAGTGATAAGTGCACAAAAATGCACTTTTTTGTTCAAAATTGTCAAAATAAATTAAGTTTTAATTAGATATTTTCATAAAATTAATTCAAAAATATTTTGATGTGAAAATATTATGTTTCAATTTAATTTAATTTGTTTTGTAGGAAAATAAAACATTTGGGTTAAGATTGCAAGTAAAAATCAATCAAAAAGCCCAACAAAATGCAACCCATCAGACTAAGCCACTGAGCCACGTGTCACCGCCCAGCTCCGCCTCCACGTGCGCATCAGCTGAAACATTAGGTCAAGATTTCTTCCCAGCCTGCGTGGCCCTAGCCCAGGGGATTCCAGCTCGTGATCCCAGTCCCTGACTCCAGCTGCTAGCCTAGCCTGTGACTCCAGCTGCCAGCCCTGCCTGTGACTTCAACTGCTAGCCCAGCCTATGACTCCAACTACCAGCCCAGCCCGTGACTCCAGCTGTTAGCCCAGGCCCGTGATTCTAGCTCTAGACCTCCCACCAGCCCTCGTTGATCTCAGGCCGAATTCTTAGCCCAGCCCGTGCGAATCCGGTGCCAGCTCCAGCCTAGGCATCCATTTCCTTCGACTGGTTTACCGCGAGTCTCCACTCGACTTACCAGCCTAACATCATGATTTTTGGGCCGAGATTCTCCCTTCTAATGACAGACATGGAAGCTTATAAGAAGAAGGTTGTACAGCAAAGAGGGACGTTTTTTTTAACCAATTTTTGGTGGAGTTTAGAGCCAAGATATAGTCATATTTTTATTTCCTTTTCTCCTATTTTTCTTTAGAATTTTTGTGACAACGTTGAGCATGTTAGGCTAAATTCTCTTGGTGAAGCTAGAGATGAACTCATGTATTGAGTATTTCAATTGAGGTTTTGTTTGTTTGGTTTATAATGCATATATATTTGAGTGAATTATTCTTCTCCATTTTCTAATTTTCTTTCAATGTAAAATATTATGTGCTAAGTTTTTATATAGATTCAGTCATGCTTTTTCTATGTAAATTTTGTCATGTAATATTTTGTAACTAGAATTATTTTATAAGTTGATCTTTTACTGCAATATTGTTAATTTGATATATTGTCAATATTAGATAATTTATAATAATAATATTTTTGGTCTTAACGTGAGAAGTTTAATTTATTTTAATACTTTTGTTGAATCAAAACTAAAATTGGAAAACAATGCAAGTGAGGGATTCTTGATGCTTTACCACCTTTTGATAATTGAATTTACTTTATTTTAAATTACGTTGTCTTTAAATTTATTTCAAAATCACAAAAATACTTCTTCCTTTTATTTAGTTGATTACTTATTTTTCTAACGCTTTTGTTCCACTAATCTTTTCTTGTTTGTTTTTATCACCTCCTCGTAGGATCGACCGTCTTAATTGTGCTACAATTGACCGCTTGTTTATATACACATTTGGGCGTAATCAAATTTTGACACCGTTGCTCGGGAAGTGACACAAGCAAGAGTGATCCATAGATATTTTGCCAAGAGGTAAGTACAATTATTATTATTTAATTATTTTCATTGATTAGTTTAAAAAAAATAATTATTATATTAATAATGATACGTTTTTGTAGTATTGTTACTTTAATTTTGTCCATTTGTTAGTTTTTGATTTTCTTTGCAATACTTTTTTTTTTTTTTTGTGGTTTGTCTTTTCCTTTACTATTGTTATTAGTTTCCGTTTATGTAATTTTATTATTATTATATATTTTTTTATTTTGACCATTTGTCAGTTCTTAATCTATTGATTTCAAATATTTTTTTTTTCTTTCGGTTAAGTAAAAATAAAAAAATAAGTTAGAGTTTTTATTAGTTTAATTTTTTCTTTTTAACGTTTTAATTTTTTTTTTTCATTTCATTTCTTTCCGCTTATTATTATTCTTATTCTTATTATTAATTCTAATTAATTTCGTAGTATCTATTTTATCAATTTGCTAGTTTTCATTTTTTTTTATTTATAGTTTTATTTATTTTTGTTTGTTTGTTTTTGTTAATTTTCATTTAATTTCCATTTTATAGCTTGTTTTAATTCCTCGTATTAATTTTAGGTTTTAACTGTTTAGGTTACTAATTTAGTGTTAATAATTTAGGTCTCATAATTTGTGTAACCTTAGGTTCTAGAATAGCATTAATTCGGATACTAATTTCTAACATCTAACATTTCATAAAACATGCCGTAAAATTTAATAAATTTTGCAAGCAATTGTGTGGAAACGTTGAAAAGTACAAACTAAGAGAGTTCTGTCTAAAAGATTGGTTTCTGTTAGCGTTCTACGCCACCAATTTTCTTGGGAATGTTGCTCTGTCTAGGAGGTTGGTTTCTACGGAGGCCTCGCCCCACCAACCTCTCTTGGTTAGGGGTTGTGATTTGCGAATCTACATGATTGTTCTTTTTGTAAAATAATTTTCTTTAAAAAAATTCAAAAATTAAAAAAAATAATAAAATATCGCTCAAGGTGAATGAATTGTTATAGAAACGAATTAGGGAGATTTGCAAGAAGACCTGAAGTCCCTAGTGAAGTTTTTTCTTCTACATCTAGCCTTCCTCCATCTCTAAACGCTTTAGCAATTCCAAATCCATTTACGATGGCTCAAATCGAGGAGGTCCAGCACAAGACGTTGAACGACTACCTTAACCCTACGCGTATGGCCACACCGTCACGCATAATGTTTCCACCTAACATGCCAAATTTGGATTTCAAGCTAGGTATGATTCAACTTTTGCCAACCTTTCACAGGTTAGAAAGCGAAAATCCGTACGTGGATATTCGAGAGTTTGAAGAGGTGGGAGCCACTTTCCACAACCGGGCTGGGCTACAGATTTTGTACGATTAAGGGGGAGGATGGCTCTCAATTCATTTTCATCTCATTTCAAACTTTTTTTTGCCTTTTTCCTAAAAAGTTTTTGTCTTTTTCCCAAAAAGTTTTTTGTCTTTTCTGAAAATTCAAAAAAATTTACTATTACAACTAAAATATTTCAACTCAAACTAACACACCAAACACCCCCTAAAGTTTTTCCCCTTCTTTCTGAAGGACAAAGCCAAAAGTTTGTTTTATTCTTTGTGACCTAGGTCTATTGGAACATGCGAAGAGATGGCAATTGCATTTTTCAACAAGTATTTCCTACACTATAAGACTAATGTTCTTAAATGACAAATCTCGACCTTTACTCAGAAGGACAATGAAACTCTCTATCAAGTCTGGGAACGGTTTAAAGATTTGTTGAATCAATGTCCCCACCATGGTTACGAGAGTTGGCGCCTCGTCAGTTATTTCTACGAAGGACTCACAATCGGAGTGCGTCAATTTGTGGAGATGATGTGCAATGGTGAGTTTCTCTAGAAGGATCCCGAAGAGGCTTTTGAGTATCTCAACGAGCTTGCTGAGAAAGCCTACACATGGACTGGACCAAGTGCTATTGACAACAGCAGTTGATCCTGACCTGCTGGAGTCTACCAACTAAAGGAAGAAGATAATCTCAAGGCCCAAATTGAGTCTTTGACATGACAGATTGAGGCCCGCAAAACCAAGGTAAAGGAATCCACATGGTCGCAAGGGCAGAGTCACAAGAGCCATGCTTCGTTTGTGGAGGGGTGGAATATTTAGCTAAGGATTGCCCTGCTTATATTGAAATGAGAGAGAGTTATGAGGAGCAACGTAATGCCTTAGGGCATACAACAAGCCTTTCTCTAACACGTACAATCCTGGCTGGAGGACTCATCCAAACTTCAGTTGGAGAGATTCTAATCAAACACAATCATCAGGTGGACAATGGAAAACAGAGCAACAACCATAACCACCAAAGGCAAATTCTACACCTCAGTATCATGCATAACCGCCGAGGAGTCCTTTCGAGAATACCTTGCAATCTTTCATAGAGGCATAGACTAGGATGAACTAAAAGTTCGAATCACTTTTCACGCAAATGGTGGAAGAAAGTAAAGAGATGAAGAGTCAGATCACAAAGTTGACTGGTGCCTTGGCTGTTCAAGAATGAGGCAAGTTTCCTTCACAAGCTCAATCCAACCCTGTGGGGCAACACATTGCACAAACCTTCAACTCTGAAGGGCGAAACATCAAGGAGGTCAATGCCATCACCACTCGTAGTGGCAAGATTTTGGATGAACCATCAAGAACTACCGTCACTTTGAGTAGTCGAGAAGTCGCCCCTAATAAAGATGAGCCAATTGAACTTCCACTAAATGTGCCTTTCGCTCAAGCTCTACGATCTACTGGGAAAGTGCTGGATAGTCAAAGTGAGATCCTAGAGCATTTGACTCCAGTGAAAATTAATCTTCCTTTGCTTCATGTGATCAAGCAAGTGCCGACTTATGCCAAAGTCATCAAGGATCTATGCACCATTAAAAGGAAGCACCACGTTAAGAAAGCCACTTTCTTGGCAGAATAAGTGAGTACAGTGATTGAGCAGAAGGCACCACCCAAGTACAAAGATCATGGTTGTCTTACCATCTCGTGC